>OV121085.1:45952908-46541853 GCA_921293015.1 Phorcus lineatus
GTCTCACTCCAGGGGTCTATATCCCTATTGTTATTCTGAAGCTGTAGCTATTTTGAAAAGTTTTTGATGAAAACTTTAATTTCAAGAGATTAGCTAACTTGATCACACTGCTCTTTGTTATGCAAAATGTCAATTTTTTATGGTAAACTAACCAATTACATTTCCATATATCTCATGTAGTGAAATATGAATGTTATGGGCACACAAATATAAATCTCTTGGCATTTATACTCAGTTCCTAAATAGCATTTTGAGAGATGACTAGAATATATGAATGTCTGCAAGTCTACATCCTGAAAATATTATTAATTTTGTTATTTGATAATATCTTATAATTTCTTCTTGTAAAGGTTTTTCAAATTGCATCTATAAACACTGCTTTTGTGATAAGCATAATGACATTTATGGTTCTTATTTTTACCTTTAAAACAAAAGAATGATAAAATAACCGTTACATGTATATATTTGTTCATACATACATGTTTACGTTGCCTTGTCAATTCTTACGTTGCATCAAGAAAATTCACATTAGATATTGAATATTGGACAAGTTCCAATAGGCCGTGGTTTGCAAAGCTACACTTATATATGCATTCATGTGGTGATAAAAACAAGCACTCATGGAACCAACAGATATCTAAAAAAAAAATAACTTGTACATCACCAATATGTTAAAAGGTTCGGCAAATTATCAAAAACCATGCCAAGGCCATAGTAGACAAATGTAACATTGCTTTGATTTGGATGAAATAAACTGCAACGGTACAACTAATTTCTTAAATTTATGCTTTGGCTTCATTTAAGATAATTTGTTGATAGAAGCAGAAAAAGAACCTGAAGCTTTTGATGATGATTATTAGAAGAAGTTGTGCTTCTATAACATTTTATAACTTCATACCACTTTCTGCAATAGGCCAAGTTCATGACCGGTGGTTGAATGGATAAACTATTGTCTGACTCTGAGGCTTATAACCCAGAAAAGTACAAGTAGCAGAGAGTATGAACTCACAAATAATCTTACATTTGTTCACCATCTACAAGGACATGTATATCTAATTATACCTTTAGGTCAACAATATAGTTTGTAACACTCTACTAAAAGTTGAACTTTACCAAGAAAAATAGCTACACATTTGCAAGCTTTCTAAAAGTTTAGGCAGCTTATTCAGGTTTAATGTCTAAGGACCTTGAATGAAAATGTGATAAATTACCAAGATAAAGGGAACTCCAGTACTCCATCAATATCACTACAAACTCGTAAGTAGCACAGACAAACAACTTAAGTGTCCCCACAGTCCTGTTATTAGGAGCAACAGTAAACAGACATTGCTATAGATACCTTCTACAATGGGTAGCATTACAGTAGAGGATGTAACCATACCTGAACTACCCTCTCAGTCAGAGTCGACTTACACAGCATAATCCTTCAGTCTGTTAATTAAAGTAAACTGATCTCGTAGAGACATTTCTTGCTAATTAATCAAAATAAAAAATAAAATAGATGTCTTGCACTAGTACAATATGGCATTGAGAGGTAACAAAGAAAACCTTAGATACCTAATTTTTTATTGGTTACCATTGTTTCTTATCATGAACATTGATTTTGTTTTAAGATTGCTTCTAAATCATGAGCACATTTAAATTAAATAGTATAAAAGATAGTTGTTTAGTATCCTTTTAGTTTCCATTAATGCACTATGATAAATTTCTGACATTTCTTTCTAGAGACAACTTTGTAGACTGTAACACTGTACTCCAGGGCTCCAGATAAGATGCGCATCTGCGTAAAATATGCACGGGTAATTCATATTTACACATTAAAAATTAAATCACCGAGTGACAGCTACGAACAACTTTCCCAGAATACGAGTCAGATATATTTATATATTTTCATATTTATTCTATGAACATGAAAAACACTTAAAAACAATGTTGGTCCAAATGTCCCTCTTTGCAAACAAATATCTCCATGGACTGTAAATGATCACTTCAGACACATGAAATAATAAATATCATATTTACACTGCGAAAAACAAATTAATTCTTTCCATATTTCCTATGGATATAAAACTCATTATTGTTGATATAAAGCACAGAAACCCAGCCATTATTACAGTGTGCAATTCTATATTGGTTGAAATGATGAAATATAATCATGGACAACTCTCAACAAAGTTGATTACCTATTGCAGAAAATGTATAGCTGTCATAAACTGAATATAAAAAGAAATATCTGATCTAATAATACCTCATAAACTATACTCTCAAGCCTCAAAAGTTGACCATGGAAGTTTTTCATCCAATTATGCTATTCCAGATGTAGTTTATAAATCGATCACCAGTGTAACATTTCCTATCTGACACGAGTACCGTAATACCGAGCAGGGACAATAAGCTTAAATTGAGAAGGATAGAAAAGCTTTCTACCGGTCCCATTTTCCAACCAGTCCATCAAGAGAAAGATTAACAGTGATCACATGATCGGGAGGAATTCTGCGGCGGTAGATTCATCTATTGCTGGTAGCAGTAGCCAAGGAAAGTCATGATGCTTAGCTCTTCTGACTGCCTTGAGCTCTTGTAGAAAATCGTAGATAATGTGACTTGTGACTACAACAATCAGGAACCATATAGGCAATCAATAGCACAAATGCACTTTCTATACAGATCTGTGTCCAAACACAGCACGCTAAATCTAATCATCCCACATAATACCCAAATGGCAGCTGATTTGAATCAACAAATACATATCATCAAAGAATAAGGGCTAGTTTGGAGAAGAGGACCTTTTGAGGAAAGTCTGACATGGTTACTAATGCACACTAACGAGCCTAAAGACTTGTGGTTTTTAGACACAAACCTTATCTGAATGAGAATCAGAGACTTCCTTTATCCATTGCCTGAAGAAGCAACATTCAGCCTCTCAACATGAATAGCTTTCTATTCTAGCAGGGAACAATCATAATCAATGAAGGAAACTTTAAATGCAAAAAGCAAGCTTGATGGCAAAGCTATTTCAAAATATTCAAATGTTGCTCCCATGTGAATTGGGAAACTGAAACCCGATTATCAATAAGGCTGGAAATCAATATTGTAAAGCTCCAAACCAAGCAAATGTTTTTTTCAAAACTTGGAAAAAAGATGTTTATAGCTTTTCTCGATAAAAAAAGGTTATACATATTATTTACGCCTTCTTTAACCTCTGGGTGTTATGCAAACCTCATGAGATTTCTATTCATGCATGATTTTGTGTTTCCATTCCAAAATGCCGGGAATCGGTTAGTTTTTAATTGAAGAATTACTTCTGGATGCTTTCCATTACACTGGGGACAGTCACATGATAATTTTGCAATTTTCCTATGTTCATTTGCAACTATCAAGACAGAATATATTAATAATTCTAAAACGCTCTTCATCATGTCAAGTCAATGAAAGTTTTTCGAATGAACATTTAAAATAATGTTATCTTGATAAGCAAAGAAAAGGTAACTGTTTAACTTAGCTATTGAGTTGGGTTTTTTTCAGCAATTAACATTGACACAAAACAAAATTTTGGCTTTTTGAGCTGCTAATTCTAAATATTTGATATTAGTAGTGTTTGTATATCTAGATTGACAATGCTTTGTGAACATGTTAATTTTTCCATTGATATAGCCAAAATGTACCAATCAGCTGGTTACTTTCCAAGCATACTATATTTTCCACATTGGATATCATCAGAACCATAAACAAGTAACCTTCAGACAACTGATAGCTAAACTTAATAATGGGATCATGATCTATACAAGGGAAGGTTAGACACTTTCATTACGCCTCTCTGCCTGCAGCTTGTCTAGGGAGAGAACATAAAGCTGTGGGCTCATCTGGAGATCAAAGAAGACATTGGAAAGAAAGTCAACAGACTCTTGTGGGATGAATATTCCAGTGTAGTTTATCAGCGCTGATCAAGACTTCAGGCAGGAAAAGATGGACCTGCGAGTAAAAGCTATCTGAAGTCTAGAATGTCTTCCCCTGGGACAACTTCCTACAATGCCACTGTCATTTGATGGAAACACAAGCTGGCACACTCAACATCATGACTTTGGTTTTAAGCTGCATAAGTAATCAATCTTTAAAACTAATCTATCCTTGTTTAATGGTTTATATATGGCATTTACAAACATGTATTAAGGAAATGATTTTGTACGACGCTACTGTCATTTGACAAGACAAGACAAAACTGGCACATTCTATCATCAGGTTTGGATTTAAGCTGCATTAGAAGTTCATCTTCTTCTTTTTCTGAATGTTTTACATAAAAACATTTACATATGATGAGTTTCTTTAGAACATTTCAACAGTTGATCTAAAATGATGACTTTATAGTAATCTTTTCATGGCATGATATAAAACCTGGCCTACTCTGACATCAAGGAATTAGTAGGTTTACTGGTCACACATTCTTAATCCATCATCAATACTACTTTATGCTTTATGTATAGCATCTAATTCTAGAGATTTTGTTTTACCAACCTCTAAAAAGGTATTGAAGGAGATAACTTTGTACTTTGCATCTGTCATTTGAAAGAGACCAACTGGCCTACTCTGACATCATGGAATTAGTAGGTTTACTGGTCACCCATTCTTCAACCATCATCAATATTACTTTATGCTTTATGTATAGCATCTAATCCTAGAGATTTTGTTTTACCAACCTCTAAAAAGTTTTTGAAGGAGATAACTTTGTACTTTGCATCTGTCATTTGAAAGAGACCAACTGGCCTACTCTGACATCATGGAATTAGTAGGTTTACTGGTCACCCATTCTTCAACCATCATCAATATTACTTTATGCTTTATGTATAGCATCTAATCCTAGAGATTTTGTTTTACCAACCTCTAAAAAGTTTTTGAAGGAGATAACTTTGTACTTTGCATCTGTCATTTGAAAGAGACCAACTGGCATATTCTAACATCTTTTTTACTTTGTAAGCTTAGGAATGAATATATAACAATGTTATATATTCAGTTAACTGGTTTACAAAAAGCATTTATTATCCAAATTGTAGAAATCGCTTGAAAAAACTTTGCCAATCATGCGACTGTCAATGGTGCAGGCACAGATATGATAGTCTCTCAGCATAAACTTTATTATATGGAAGATATTAGGGTACAGAAATATCTCTGGAGTCTCCCAAATACCGTGCTCCAAAGGTAGCATAACTTCACATCAAAACACTGATTTTTAGAGAGAAATTAGAGATACTTTGTACCATACTTTAGGAAAAAAAGATAAAATTACATTGATGAAATTAATGCTTTCATCATATTTAACTGATATGAAAGGAGAAGGGGATGTATCCATCATGCAGACACCTCATTTTTTCTGTTTCTACTTTTTAACTGCATTAAGATGTCCATCGGTATCCTTTATTTGATCTGTATGATTCGTACATCAACAACCTTCCCCTTCTTTTGTTTGCATATTCATTACCGTATATGACCGGGTATAAGCCCCCCTCGCGTATAAGCCGACCCCCTTTCTCAACCCCCCAAATCCCAGTAAAATCCCGGTATCTCATGTATAAACCGACCCCGTTTTCTACACTTCGCGGCTGACTGGCTGAAGTTCCATGGCAGGTGGATGTTACCATCGATACGTTGACACTTGATCTGGCTTTATCGAAACATTCTTTATTTTTCAGGCATTTATCAAAAATAAACTATTACTACAAAATAAAATAATGACTTACGGTGTCTGTTGTTTGTTTTTATAAAATCTTACTACATTCCCATTAACACAAACTTTTTAGACAAACTTCCATGCGTCTTTGTGTGTCGCTCATGATATTTGTTAAAAGTCTTTTCATTGGCACATAAAAGGGAAGTTGGAAAACTCGACCAATCAGCAAGTCACACACATTGTGCATTTTAACGCTACTTTCGATTCAAGATGGGGCCGTCTATTACCGGTACATGGGCACAGGAAACGTTAATTACAGCTTTAATTGCTGTTAATTGATCATCAAAGCTAAGATGTTGACCAAATACATTATGTCATTACTAGTTAATTAACATCTAACAGATCTCTTAACAACCTGAATAACATGTTCATCCATCATGCGTTAAATGCTTATTGTCTATCGATACCTACGGTAAATCTCATTTGATTGTACAGCATCATTATTTTAAGTTGCCTATTTAGAAATTCAATGACTCATTCATAGAGCTTAAAATATATGACAATGCGATCTTTGCCATCTCAGAAACAATGCGACAACTTTATTTAAGACATTACTTTTCTTTTTGTTTAATTGACTTATCGTAAACTTTTGCACGAGGTTCCATCTCATATAACACCGATTTCTATTCAACTTCTCATTGGTCCACGTCACAAAGGCTAGTCACTTGCATTCAGGTCAAATTATCGATGGATATTTGCCAGCTAACACGTGTTGCGTGTTGAATATTACCGGTACATAAATAATTTATATATATTTTTTTTTAACTTTCCATTCGTATTTTTCTCAATATACTCATTATAAAACATCAATAAGACAAAGGTATATTTATTTCAAACTTTTATTATTCAAATGACATCGATGATTATGCACTGTCTTCGATGTAAACATTGTCTCCCTGGACTCGCTCGGCTTGATGAACCGGGCTGGATACTTACCTGGCCTCAGGAATTTTTGGTCTGAAACACAGATTTAGGGTATAGGCCGACCCCCCTCTTTGACCCCCCAATTTCTGCTATCAAACTCTCGGCTTATACCCGGTCATATACGGTACATCAAATGTTTTATTCAATTCAAACTTTGGCATCATGAGAAGACGGTCTGCTTACACAAGGGAGAGCTATGAGATAATATGTTATTCTCTATATAAATGGTTACCCATAGTACACGCCATGATAAAGAATAATGCCTCCATAAAAAGTGGGCACATTATTGATGTCCTAAGTTTTGGTATTATCTTATAAAAAGTAATATATACCCACACTGGGGAAAACTATGTGATAATTCTAATAGATAAGAATATTTTGTCTGAAAAAGGTCAGAAACCACCATCCTTCACAACTCTAATCAAAGTGTCTAAAAAAAACATTTGGGCCTTAAAAATCTTTGTAGGAAAGCATTCACTTACTCTTCCAGCATTAGGGCTGACAACACAAGATTGATGAGAGGAAAATATCAGGCTTAAAAACCATTTCAAACATCTCTTTTATAGGCAATTCTGAGTAAACAGTGGATAAAGTCTGGGAAAAAAACTAGTGAATTTTATCAATTGATGGGGAAATGACAGTTAAAATATAAACCAGATTTAAAAACTTATGTTAAAGTTGTTATCTATTAAGTGATTTTGTTCCTGATTTTCACATGATACTGAATATTGATGAGTTTGTAAGTTTGTTGATGATATGTAAACATTGAAGATTATAGTTGTAAGCACAATGATCGTTTGGGGTAAATTCTTTTTGATTAAGTAGTTTTGTTATTCAAATATGAATGTTCTCTTCAAATTATCGTGTAAGCATAGAAAACTTGTCCTGCAATTATATTCCATAACATGTCATGAATATTGAAAATAATCGTATTATTTTGAGTCACAAACAAAGCTTAACCCTTTCAACCCCTATGAAAGCAGACACAATTACGTTTACAAGACTGATTTAGGGCGTGTATGGATCAAAGTTTTTAAAACTGATGTCAACATCCACATGCGGGTAACCTTAACCATTCAAAAGCAAATTGTTTTTATAAATAGCTGATGCTAACAAAATGGCACTACTAATTGTTTAATACCATCCATTTCAATCTCTTTTATGACATTTCATTAAGAGTCCTGTATTCAATAAGATTATAGATCTAAATACTTTCAAAATTAGATGTCTTCAGGGGAAAAAAAGCTTTACCATTTTGATCTATCAGTCATAATAGATTGGTAATTTGGAGAAAAGGGTTTACTGAAAGAAATGTTTTCGCTGATATTGGAAGAACGTGTTTGGTGAAAGTCACAACACTATAACCATTGAACTCAAAATAACAAATTGAAATTAAACAACAACTAAGAGAAGAGGTTATTTTACATTACAATGATTGAAATAGTCTTACAAAATCTGAGGATCTACTTTCATTAAGTCCTTTCAAATAAGAAATCAGGCTTATTAAATCTCAAATCCTTGGATTACAGCGATCGCTAATACTAACAGCACTCTGAAATCTCTGTCATGAAGTGAACTGATGAAAAACTAAATGCCCAGACTTGTTATGTTTCTAATTATTAAGAGGTTAACATTTACAATCGACGGTTGCAGAATTTTGAGTTAATTATCACAAATTTGATATCAGTTATTTACAAGACAGGCAGCTGAAGCAAACTAGAATAACAAATCTTTATTTCAGGTAGGTATCAATTTAGGGCAGGAGAAGGAAGAGAATTTGAAGGTCACTGAAAGATAGGTTTGGTAAGAGTTGGGTAGAAAATGATTACATAGGGTAGGGAAGGATTACAAGGGAAACATTAATAATTATGTATGTATATATATATATATATATATATATAATTACCAGGAATCAGAAGCCAATATCAATAGTCATTATCAAGATTATATATATATAATTACCAGGAATCAGAAGCCAATATCAATAGTCATTATCAAGATAAGCCACTGGCTGAAGATAAGGTACCCAGGAATATTCCAGGACCATCATCTGACGGGTAAGGTATTGAAAGGTGAATACACAACTACAGTCATATACCACCATAGAGCCGGGTTTCTATAAGTTTACACTTGGAGCATCAAGCAAATATAGATTAGTACCATTCTGTAAACAAATAGAGTGTATACTGAAATTAAAGTCATAGTTTCATTTTTGCAAGGCAAATTGTAATAAATGCTGGAGAAATACTTCATCACTCACAGAAATCTTTCCCCTGACGTTTGCAACAATTTTCAGAACTCTGCAGGCATTCTAGCCCTCAATAATGAAGTTCAAACTACCCTACCCTACCCGAATATTATGTCTTTTGCGAGCGTTAGTCCTTACCACGTCATTTCGCTAAGGCCGTGACGAAGAACGCATAAAATTTCCAAGCTGAATATCCATTGAAAATAGTTAATAGCTTACGCTTTTCAATTATAGAAATGACAAAAAGGTGTAACTCAATGAAGATTTCGTCTGTCATAAGTATCGGCGCTGCGATGACTAGATTTCCGGTGTTTCGTACTCGCGATGGGATTGCACTTGATTCGGTACCTCATCGGTCTGAAACGGCATACGCCAATAAGCTGCTTCATCCAAAACTGTAAAACGGACATAAAAATGAAAATCTTTGCAAATGCGACAGGAAATATTTGTGTTAGTGATCAGATTTTGTTCGTGAAGAATAATTAGGTCAGTTTAGTTGCCTTACAAAAATGAGACTATGACTTTAACTTAAGCATCCTTATTCCAAGGTTCTCATGGCTATCATACAAAATTATATATGTATCACATTCCTTTCCGACAATACAGCTATCTGCACGATCCTATGCAACTGCAGACTATAAGAAAAACCCTTGGGCAAATTACAACCACTGTTACTTATTCTACTGGGTGAGGTGAGGTGAGGTGAGGTGATTTTAGTTTTAACACCACTTACGTCAGAGCTGCTAGTACTATTAAACACTGTGGCTATGCATTGTGGTGAAACCTTCCAGCATCAGCTTGAACTAGCGAACCATGGGTGGTACTCTAACAAAATTCTGTGTAGCTTTGAGCCCAAACCTGCCTGAATGTAGAACAATGCTGATTCCAGAAAAAGTTGCCGAGGCCCAGGCGGGATTCGATCCCAAGACCTCTTGATCTGATCTATACTGCCCCTTGCTTTACTGGCCATTCACCTTCACAAATTAGTTTTAATAAAAAGGCAATTCTGTGTCATATCTATGTAATGATTTGTTGGACATATCCTTGACTATTGTAGAATAATTTGAACATACATTATGACACTACTGATCATATTATTATCGACCCAACTGCCATGCCATAAAAAAGACAATGGCAGATTATTATACTGTAATTCATCCAGAAATCAGGTGTCAAAGCTTGGTGCATATACACTGAAATATACACAATCACTAGCTAAAGGTGAGGTGAGTGAGGTAAGGTGAGTTGGTTTTTAACGCTGCTTTCAAGATTATTACACTTATATCACAGCTGCTAGTATAATTGCAGGGAGAAAGCCCGCAAAACCATTGTGGCTATGCATTGCGGTGAAACCTGCGAGCATCGGCTGGAACTAGCGAACCATGGGTGGTACTGCGCTGAAATTCAGTGTAGCATTGCACCCAAACCTGACTGCATGAAGAACAGTTCTCTACTGCAGACAAAGTTCACTAGCTAAAGGTCATGATGGTATTTTGAACATAGGTTTCCTTGAACTCTTTTGCTCTTACAGAAAGATACATCCCTCAGGGAAGATTTTCATACAGCAGTAACTTACAAGGTTCCTGAGTCCATGATCTCAATTAAACTCTGTATTCCAAAGGTCATCAAAATTGACAGAACCTGCCACCAAATCTTAACCCAGCGTAGAAATATTTTATATAAATGACTCTGTGATATGTATATATGTTTATATCTATATACCTTATTTGCCTTTTACATGCCTTTTATTCCATTTTATATGTTCTTATCATCATTCTTAGCTGTATTTTATACATTTTAATGGATATTTACATGCTTTTTAATTTATTTGTTGAAAAGTGTCTCTCATAAATCGCTGAGCAATTGGTTGTGAGACAAAAATAAAACATTCTGTCTGTCTGTCCAAATAATCAAACATTCAAATGTTAAACTTGTTACCAACAGCTTATAATTGCAATACCTACACACAGTAAGATAGAGGTCCTCAGGGAAATTGTCATTCGTCTTAAGTTAATGAAGGGTTCTGATGGATAAAATCTCTATTGCAATTTGTGACTGTGATTAAAAAAAACCTCATTTTAATTAAACACATGTAGAGCGACTGCTACAACAACCAATCAAAGGAAGATATATACATTTGAGAAAGTTGTCATTATACAACAGTTCACCCATTAATAATTAAGCTTAGGTTTCAGATTGAGACAGTGAAAATGGTGTCCTTGGTCTAGGTTAAATAAAAAATTTCTCAAATCTTGTCAAAGGTTTTGACATAACACTCTCAGATTATTTAACCATGCTGTGGCTTATCTGTTCAGTAATAAACCACACCAGCTATTGTTGAACCTACTAATAATGGCAAACTGAGCCATGCAGTGGACTACTTGCCAACACATGTATACAACTAATTATCACTCCAGGAGTTCATTACCAACATGCCAGCATACAAAGAAGATACACACCTCAGGCAAGTTGTCGTTATACAGCAGTTCGTCCAGGGTTCTGAAGGTGATGCTTCTTTCCACCCTCTCGGCTCGGAAGTGTTTCTGGCGTCGTTTCCTCTGCATACGGGGCGAGCCACAACCTTCAGATGAAATATCTGTGTCTGATTCAGTATTACTGCTACTGTCGTCTCCAATGTTGTCCCGTTGGTCTGCAGAGAAGAGAGCGAAGATATTCATTATCATAGTAGTTTTAAGTGTAATAATTTGGAAAGCCTACAACGTCTATCTGTATATTACTGTTACATCCGAAGTGGTCCAGTTGAACTGCAGAGAGGAAAATTAAGATAAATTCATGTTCATTATAATGGTGATAGTTAAATTTTAAACTTAGTGATCTTATTTGCTTCAACATGTACAAAATGTCATAAATATCTAAATCATATATCTAATATAAAAAATATATGCACATTTCTTAGAAAATGGCTTAAGAAAATGGCGTATTACCATACCAATATATATTTCCCTATTTACTAGGGGTATGGGGTCCTTTTGTCTTTTTGTTGGGGCCTGTTTGACTTTTTGGTGGGACCCTTTAGACTAGAAGTTTCGGCTTCAATGACTTTCTTGTCACATCCACGAAGAAACCATTGAAAGGCCAGAAAAACTGCACCTTTCATTATGATAACCTAAAAATGTATTTTGTTTGTTTTCCATATGAGAAAACTTACAATTACATTTCAAACTGTTATATTTTATTGGAACAATACCTAAGTCATTACACAAGTACACAATACCATTTATAAGTGGCAAATTTACAAAAATCATAGCTTGTTAACAAATGTAATATTCTGGGATTGGCCTCTTGTTAACTGAAGGCTATTACAGAATAATCATGAACCAACAAAAAGGAGTTCTATAATTGCAATGTCTGAGAATCAGTTATTTTATGAGAGAAAATTGAATTTCTCACTAAAACAACCACGATTTGAACATCTCAGACAATAAGCAATAGAGAAACAAGTTATGTGCAACTCCTTATTAAAGTGCATAATATCATGACTTGATGTAACTCTAGTCTTGATAGAATTGATACTCTGCTCATATTTACAAAATTATTTCATCATTAAATGACAGAATAGACGACATAAACATCTTCATCATCTGTGCATCAAATGTATGAAATTTCCATATAATTTCCACGGAAAGTTATCAGACAGAGCATCAAATTCTATCAATATGGTCTCTTTAATGGAAAGTCAATTTCCTCCAGTAATTGAAAAAGCTTGTATGTAGTACCATGTTTCAGGGTTGGACCTTGGCTGGGTGAATAGTCAAGGGGGACATTTGAGACGATGAATAAAGCCCAAATATTCAGCTTGAAATGAGTATTGAACTAAAGGCCAGACGCACACTCCTTCACGTGAACAACCTCGACCAGTGACTTCACTAAATCACAAAATGTTCTCTTTAAGCAAGACTAACATCTCTTCCAACCAATCTATACCTCTCCAGTGGCAGACATTTGAAAGGATATGGTACAATTTTGAGCCAATCCTTTTCCTAAGGACATACAATTTTGACAATTGTCTGTCATCCCGAAAGGTCATAGAAGTAGGAAGCTTACAGATGAATTCTTCATCACGAAGTATGTTTCTAAAGGTTTTTTTCATTTTATTCTGAAGTGAATGCAACATTATTAGAGTTGATGGAAAGCTGATGGGTACAAAGAAGCAAGGAGATCAGTATATACTCAATCGGCAATAGAAGAGCACAAGATTCTCTCCACAAAGAGAGCCTTTGTCATAAAATTGGGAAACCCTTCTCATTCTAGTCCAATACTCTTAAATGTAAGTGCCCAAAAAAGTATCAATGTATTTAATTAAAGTCATTCTCCAACCCATAGCGCTGTGTAATTATGCCGACAGCGCCGATCGGTCCTGTGGAGAAATGCGCAGCCTGAAACGATGAGACAATACTGGGCTGTTGCGCTATGTGTGTAACTACGCTATCAGCCTGAGGCAGAATTACGGCCACTTCTCACTGACTGGTTAGATTTCAACGCTATTGATCTTAATGGGAGCTGTTTGCCTTGCCAATAGATGGGACTCCGTCATTGGAAGTGCATTTACTAATTACTGCCTTACTTGCAACCAGAAGGAGCACCTCGATATCCACACCAACACATGCCAAGATTAGTGTTAACAGGTCCACAATGGCCAGGTTAAAGCAGGTAATCATGGTTAAATACTCTCTTATCAAGCCTGAATGATGGCCGAATTGCCTGGCAATGTAATTAATCTTAGCTGGATTCAGACATAAGCAGGTTTCACTGATATACATAATTCAGTTTCCTTCAAACATGAATCTTCTATCATCAATTTTCTGTTTATGTCCACAAGTTTACGCAATTATACAAGCAGCTCCATCATCTCTTGTCTAATTTAGCTCAAAGGAATACCAATTTCGCTACAACATATCTAAAAAGATTTTGATGCAACTGTTACAACCAGTTTCTATATAACATTTTAAGACAGCTGATCGAACATTTGTCTCTTTTCAAACTTGTTTCAGAAGTCCTGCAGATTTTTTTAATCAAAAGTGATTTATTCACCATTATTTCCATTTTGAAATGATTCAATTCTAATACAAGGTACTGAAGGCAAGGATATATTGGTTTCGCTAGTGATACAAAGATAAAGAACAATAAAACAACATCAAATCTGATGCTATTGCTGACAGGTGATGTGAAAATAAACTGAATGCATGTACTTGGATTGACTCAATATCAAATGAAATTGACTGAAAAAAGTTGTTGTCAATCAATTCTGATGCCCAATAAGGCACATTTTTGCGAAAACATGAATGGAGTATGAGCAGACTAAACAAGCTAATCGAAACTTGTTGCTTGTTCTCTGCTTTCAGATAACTGCCTTTAATGTAGCCCACGATGATTGAGATAGGCAAAAAGTTGATTAATTCTTAATATGCTAACTTCTGCGCTTAAAATGACCTTAGGTTGGTATTGTGGAAATTGGCTCATGGTTCAAACTACCACAATTTTTAAATGCCTCTTCTTCATCCTGAGACAGTTATATAATAAGGCTGGCCTGTACACTAATGCAAACATGAGCATGATATACATGTGCACAAAACCATGGATGACTGAAGTAATTTTTCATATTTTTATGAAAATATAATTTTAACTCATTATTTTGAGTGTAGTTTGGCTTAACAGAAACTGCAATTTATTACTCTATTAACATATTTTTCATTACCTCTTTCCTTGTACCTTTTCATGTTATAATGGCATTTTCTCTCTTTTCATATTTCAAATCACATTGTATTTTATTCCAATTTAATCACTTTAAAAATTTATCAACAAAAAAGAAAATATAATGAATGTAAAAAAAACACTTTCAAGTCAATGTCTGATAATGAAGATCCTCTCTCATCAAGACCAATGGCTAGTGGGACATGAAAACAGATGGAGGACATTATCAAATTACTGCAACCTATCACAACTTTATTGTGGTGGAATATGACAATTAAAACAAAATCTGAAATTGCATCAACACAGAAAATATATTTAAGAGAAATCTAAATTCACTATAAAATTAACAGAATTATTCTGTTTAATGTTTAATGCTCTTTATATATAAAAATTGGAAATGAGATCAAAATTAAATTTAGTTTATTGGTGACCGTGGTATTTAATCTTTCTGGTCATCATCTTTCATTAATCATATTTGCTTTTATTATGATTAAACAAAGAAGAAAAAGTATTTTAATTCAGAAATCCTAGCTTCAAATGATCTTTGATAAACAAAAAATCCTGATTGCAATTATTCCGAATGTTGTTGAAAATTTAATAACTGCATTGAGTGAATAAGATTGAAATATTAAAGAATTTTCAAGAAAGCTATAACAGCGCCCAATGTTAATAGGTAAATAAATATGACATTATTCACCATCTAATGTGACTATGGCTCTATTGGTCTAGGCTTATTTCAGTAATCAGAAATTTTAAAATATGCAAATCACGAGGTTTTACCAAATTTGATTTAGACTCACCTAAAAAAACACAGAAAAGTCAATAACTTGCCTCTTTTTCTGCACAATTAATCAATACACTGACTTGAATTTTTAAGTTCTGCAAAAAACTACTGTAAGTCAATTCCTCTTTGGTTTTGAAAAGATTTTTCAATCCCTGGTCTACATACATTAATCTAAAAGTTGATGTTATTCAACTGATCGTCTTACGCAAGACCTTTTTGTTTGAAATGCAAAGATGAAATCTGAGTAGAAACTAACAAAACCAAGCTTCAGTGAATTTAATGATAGCTACAAATTTAATCTGGTTTGATCGAATTTCCAAAATTCTAATAAGGCTGGAAAATGAAGGAGAATTTTTGTCATGATCTTTATGAGATATAATAAATGGTTCAAGATTTTGTTTTTAACTTATTGATCTTTTTTTGGTAAACCTTCTGCAACCATAATCAATTAATATTTTTTCATGTAAATTGCCACAAAGAAATGCCTTAAGTTTTTGCCTTTTAAGCTTCAGAGTATGCTGTGTTCATGCAGTCTTCCCCTTTTAGACTATCAAAACTACAAGAAATCTCTAAAAGCCATAGGCTACTGAAATTCCACACGATTGCAATGAAGCACCTGTTGGTTCAGTGTTAATCAGATTAATTTTTGTTAATTGAAATTTAGGATGTTTTGATGGAAATTGAAATTTCAATGTTCACTTTAAAACTTTTACTGATGATACAAGACTATTAATGAGTTTATCAACATGCTGATTATAACTTCTCTCTAACAACTTTCATAACATTAACAATTTCATTGCAATAAACAACTATATACATGATAAACCAAATTCTTATTGGTCATGCAAACATGAACTGATAATTAAGAAGTTACACAAGAATATGTGGTAGCCCTCTCAAACTTCACTGTTTGAAAAAAAAAATTTCCAGTCAAGCTTTTTCCAAAAAATTAAATTTTCAGATAACTTTCTGGAGCTTGTTACTGGGCCCAGTTAAAGGTGAGGTCAGTTGGGGTTTAAAGGCTTTCAAGAGTATTTCACTTATATCGCGGCCGCTAGTATTATTGCAGGGAGAAAGTCTGCAACACCATTGTGGTTATGCATTGCGGTGAAACTAGAAACCCATGGGTGGTACTGCTCTGAAATTCAGTGTAGCATTGCATTCAAACCTGACTGCATGTAGAACAGTCCTCTTCTGCAGACAAGTTGCCGAGCCCCTGGCGGGATTCGAACAACCTCTTTATCCGAAGCCAAATGCGCTAACCACTGCGCCATCCAATTAGATTTTAGATCTAAAATGCTTGCTTGCAACAATGTGGGATAAAACAAACTACCCAAGGATCAAATAACCACTCAACAATAAGAGGTTAATTTCTATGGGGGGCACTGTGCTGGCCTGCAATTGTGAATGGCAATGAAACCTAACTGCAAGTTACCCAAAACATTGCATTTGACAAATTAAACCATCTTGGCACAAACATGTTATTCCTCTATCATGTCATAGCATTTTAGAAATGAGTTCTGTTGAGTTGAAAATGTGTTGTCAAAAATTATCTATAGAAATGTCAACTGTCATTCAAGAAATAGTTCCCTTTCAATATTGCCCCTGAATGAATGCTTGTACTGTCAAGTGAAATAGGATTTGTAGATTTTCCTTCTGACAGTCTCTAATCAGGAGTGTCTGGTAAGAAGACAGGGAAAAAAGCTGTCAAACTAATCACCAAATTACAAAACTTTTATTAACTGACCGAAACTTACAACCTCTTTGGAAATAACATTTAGTAGTAAAATAAATGGTTACTGTCAATCAATGTTATCAGTTAAATTATGTTCCTAGACTCCAAAAGAGAAAGCTTCACCCAAACAGGCAGAAGGGTAAATATTAACATTTCAATATCAGTTTTGCATCACCTCCCATAGAATATAAACACAAATAAAGGCATTAACCTCATATGAGAATGTATTTAGGAAATTATCACATGCTGAAAGGATAAATATTCCATTAGACATCAATTAATTTGAAAATAAAACTTTTCTTTGTGGAATTGATATTGAGTTTGAATATATAAGTTTGACCTAGCTTGGAGGGTACAGGGTTAGCTTTAGGGATCTGTATTTGATTGGAAATCCAGAATTATATGTTTCACATCACATGGCCTTTACCTCTTATAGGAATATGATTATGAGTTGGTTTCAGCATGCAGAGGTTTAGTGCAAGGGATGTCTATATTTGTTTGCATTTTACATTTACAAACACGTTCTTCTTATGGCTCTCCTCTGAGGATCCAACTTGACAAAACTGGATATTAGGTCAAAGGTTAATGCAAAGGGTTGGATTTTTTTCCTTTGAATTTTGCAAAATGTTTTCTCCTAGTCATAAGGTTTGAATATGACAAAATTCGATGTCAGGTAAAAGTTTACTTCTGTGGCTTTAAACAGTTTTGTAAAGCAGGAGTGACAATGCAAATTCAAGCATCAAGGCGGATTTGAACTTAGGACATCTTGGTGAGATTCAGATGTTTTACCAGTTGAGCTGAAGGAACAACCCACAAGAACAAGCTGGTAGCAACTCTTTTGACCTCCCACTGTTTCATTTGCATTACAAATAAGCTCACGTTCTTCTCCTACATCTTTCCATCTAAATATCCAGCAAAACAAAGTTGAGACAACAGCAAAGAATTAATTACAAGGTTAGGTACTTCATTTCAAATCAAATTAGGAAAATGTGTTACCTTTTCCCGTGGTCTTTATCTTTGGATCAAATATGACAAAGTCGGGCCTCAGCTTGCTTGCTCTCTTTCCCTTCAGCAAAGGCACTAGTCCCCCAAGGTACTCCAGGTACAGCGTGTAATGACCTCCAGAGGTCTCGTCACCATGACGAATCATTGTACAAAACAACCTCTCGTTGCCAGGGGGAGGAGAACTTACAAACTCTCGAAGCTTGAACGGGTCAGGAGTGTAGCTCTGTCATAAAGATGATTCAACAATTAACGGTAATGACAAAATTATTTAACATATTTATTATAATACTAAACAGATAAACAGGTAACAGAGACAATGTGCTCTAAATTAGATTCAGAATGTTTCTGATGGGTTAATGTTTTACAACTGACTTTGAATATCATGTTTGGTGTAAGGACCAAAAATACAAACTTTGATCTCATTGGTGATAGGTGCCTCCTCAAAAAATTTAAGCATGTAGCAGTTCTGGAGAAGAAGTAAAAAATGTGAAAAATTTACAAATGATGGGTAATGCCATAAGACCAACCATTTGTAAAGTCCTGATGAGCTTAAAATTCACTCTAGCATAAGTCAAATGACATCTTTGCTCAAGTGATAAACTGATAAACTTCACAATAGCATTATATATCCTTTGAACCTCACCTTTATTGTTGGAGAGAAAAGTGCCTGTGCCCCGTGTCTGAGTCTTGTAGGCAGAGGTAATCTGTCCACATACTTCTCCTGTCGGACAACCTTCTGTATGACCCTCTGACAAAGGAATTGAAGTGGCGCCACCTGTTTGCTGATCCATGCAACATATAAGTGACACCCTGCTGCCATAAAGAGGCGCTTGTCGTTGTGACCCCATGTTAATGCTGTCAATGGTTTGCCCTGGAATAGATTCAGTCAATAAGTCAAATGGTTCAAGAATTTGACAAATGTGTTGAATTATTTATATTATCTTGATTTAACAAACTAAGATTTTGTCTCTTGTCACAATAATCATAATCTCAGATGGTGTGCTAGATATCAGCTTAAAAAAACAGGATCAGAAGTTCAAAATGGTTAAAAGGTTTCATTTTCTAAGGAGAGATATAGTTTTAGGCACTTTAATCAGTTGCAATGATTAATTTATAGTTTGTTCTTTTACCAATGACGCACTGAGACAGCGCTTTTTCAATTTACATTTTTAGAATTCATATTCATCCTTTTCATTACATTTACATAAGTAAGTAGTTTCAATGTCAAGAATATGAAAACCATTACAGTTTCATAGAAGATTTTGACGTGATGCAAGTCTACCAAGCTTTTCCCATGAGAAATCATATTCAAGTGCAATGAACCTTACAACTGCGCCCTGGTTGGCGGAGTTAGTGCAGCAAGAACAACCAACACCCACTCACGTTTTGTGAAATGCCACCACGCCATAAAAGACCAGGATAGTTATTTTAGTTAAAATATTTATCACAGACTGATTGTAAAATAACCTCTGGCTTCATGTTATAGTCATAGTCAAAATCATTTTACGTCTAGTTGAGTTTCCTTTCCTCAGCAATGTCCAAGTACCAGATTGCAATAGGCTAGATGTCCAAACAAAACCACATCTGCACAAACATTAAATCTCACCTAAAATTACCTACAGGATGAAAAAAAACTAGATAAAACCTCACTGGACAAAATCTCACCATGACAAAATCTCATACCAATTACTACAAATCTTATATACAGATCATATAATTATATATAATTTGATAATGTGCTTGTGATTTGATATGAGTTAGGTGTATTGACAATGATGCCTGTGTGTGATAAATATTTGTTGACTACTGATAGGTTAGTTAATTACATAGCTTAAATCAGGCTTGTGGGTTTTGTATAGAACACAACATTACATACTGTTATTTTGATATTGCCTTTAGACTGGCTATTTGGTGGTAAATGAAATTCCATTAAATGTTATTCTGTGAGTGTGGGTTTGAATCTAGTTATAGTCTTGTACAAAGTGAAAATATTTTTGAAGGACTGTATATACCCATATGTAATCAAGGTTATTTAAGAACTTAGAAGAAGGGTGATAATCAAAAAAGTAAGAAACTTTGTGATCATCAATATAAAATTTCAAGTGAGAAGTTGTAGATGTAATTTGTCTTTTTTTAAATGAACATAATTGACTTATTCTGAATTCATACACATGTCAATGTTTTACAAACACAATATTGTCAACATTCTAAAGCCATTTTGCCTCCATGATAAAATGATAAAATGAAAAAAGAAATATCCTTTCTCCTTGTTAAAAAAATAGCACTTTCCTCTTCTACAGTTTCATATTGATTGCTTTTAAAGCAACAAACATTTTTACATGAAGTGCACGTAATTGAAGAAAACTGATGAGCAAATGATTAAAATATAAAAATCTTCCAAATTAATTTTCTAGAAATGTTGACAGCTTAATTGCTTGCCATATTTAGAGTGTTTGGAAATTGCAGTCAACATTCTCTTTCCCTTTGAACTGCATTCCCAGTTGGAGACTACAGAAATAATTGATGAAATATTTGCAAGTGTCAGTTATCATGCCAACAAAATATTTTTAAGTGACAAAATTTAACACATGCATTAAATGTTCCTGTCAGGACTCAATAACATGGCATGACTTCAAGTTCTTTGCTCTTTAGTTTTTCAAAATACAAAATGTTTCATTTTAATATAAATATCAAACATTTTGATTGACTTAGAGTTTTCTTGAAAAATAGCCAAAGAAACCAAAGAAACTTATCAAGAATTGATGTGTAATCTACAAATTTAGTCCTATGATGCAGCACCCACAATTAGCCAGGGATGAATGTTTCAATGCTATTCTTTCTCCAGGCCCGTAGCAAGCGGGGGGGCAGGGGGGGCTCAGCCCACTAATTTTAGGGGAAAAAAACTTTTTTTGATTGCATGCATGCTACAAGTAGTTAAATAGACACTGACATTGAGCACAACAGGCACTAATGACTTTGTGAGTGACGTGAACATTAAATGCCTGTATTTGGTCTCACAAACGTTGTAAGCAGGTGTTTTTCTTAGATAAATAATCTGTCATGACCTATAAAGTATCAACGTTATTCTTCCCCTAACCCCTAACCCCTAACCCCCCCCCCCCCCCCCCCCCCCCCCCCAACCACTGAGCTAGCAAATCCCTAATTTCAGCCCCCCCCCCCCACTCTCAAAATTGGTGCTGCGGGCCTGTTCTCTTATCAACCTTGGACATTTTCATCAAGAAAATCTGTACTGAAATCACCCACCCTTGATTTGAGTAAGCCAATGAAACTGCTATGTTGACTGGACCTGCTCTTTGCTTGCATTTTCATGTTCAAAAGACAATGAGGAGGAAATGTTTTCTTTGAATTTTCGAAAGCAAGTTCCTGAACATGCCCTAAATAGAACTGTCTTAAACACAGCATTCCCAACACCTTTTTCCATGATCTCATATCATCCTTATCATTGCCTTATTGCTTCAAAATATAACTCAAGGGCGTGACATTTGAGTTCAAATTTATGTTAAGAAAATTGCCAGGGGTGAACTATTGGACCCTTAAAACGTGCGCGATCGAGGATGAGAAAGTTATGAAACCTATGTTTTCAAAGCAGTTGATCAACTATAAGGTTTGACAATCACTTTTACACACAAAACAACCTGCAGACAATGTTTCTGAACTTTACTTTCAATTCATAAGCTTTCTGAACTTATATTGCAAATTTACTTTCAATTCGTAACCCTTAATTCTGAACTTATATTAAGACTTTAATTTCAACTCATAACCTTTCTCTAGTTTTATTTGAACTTTATTTTCAATTCATAAGCTTTCTGAACTTATATTGCAACTTTTCTTTCAATTCGTTACCCCTAATTCTGAACTTATATTGAGACTTTAATTTCAACTCATAACCTTTCTCTAGTTTTATCCGAACTTTATTTTAAATTCATTACCTTTCTGAACTTACATTGAGAGTTTTCCCTTTCAACTCAATTATGCTGAAATGGTGTCTTAAGTAATTAATTCCAAAACATCTTTAAACAGATCATTTTATGTACACAAATAGGATTTATAATATACTAGCTATTTCATTCCTTTGTTTTTCTAAAAGCACACTGCAGTAGGACAGTCTTCTATCATTATACACCATCGTCTACAATAGCAAAAAAAACCTGGGGCATACACAGTCCATTTATTTGCAATTCCATTAAATCTTTCTCTTCATGCTGTTCGGACTATAGGTTGCCATACTTATATGTACACAACACGCTGTGTATTTGACAGTTGTTGAAATCAATATCTTTGTGACATATTTATATAATGCTGCATCATGCTTCTTAAATAATTAATGTGCTAAATGTTTATTTACTGTGCTTATCCCTGAGATGGAAATCTGAAGATTTTTATAGTTTAAAGATAGAAACATAAAATATTGATTTGATGCATAAGAGACAAACAATTATCATGGATACATTTTTCTATTTGATGAAATAAGGACTCCCTTGAATTGCTTTTATTCCAGAAGAAAAGTTTCAATGTGTAGTATGACTTTTACAAAAAATATATTTTTCATGATTATAATTATTTAAACTCTATTAGTAAAAAAACAAAACTTAAAGAGATGAAATAAAAACATAAGTTTAGACTGAATGTAAGCACATCTCCATTCTGCTTTTCTTTTTTATTCAAGCCTGAATAACAATATAACATATTATTTTATTTCTTTTCCAATCGATTTGTGAATTCATGGTATTGTTAGTTTTCATGCAAATTGGGACAAACGTGAGTCTTGTTTTATCAAAAGTCATTTTTGCACTGTGATCCATCATACCCCAAACCAGTAACTTAGGTCAAGAATGTCTTACAAAAGAGAAACAAAAACAACATGTTTAACCTTATATTTTCAACCTTTCTTAGCATCAGTTGCTTCTGGTATTCAAAGGTCAAGGATACATAAATCCCACTAGCATTCCATGCTCTCTGACAAGAGAGATGAATCTGTTTAGAGCTGATCTATTCCCCCCACACATGCATTGTTAACATAGCCGCGGCATCAAAGAACTTTCCTGACATTGAAATATGACTTCATCATTGTATCCCATTTCATGCTGTATGAACGATAAGGCTCATATTTGCTGATACTCGTATTAGAATAAGGATTCTATTCTTTATTAACCCCTAATGACTGTTTATGTTGACTCAGAGTGAAAATTAGGCCACAATTTGAATCAATGATCAAAGATATTTCTGAAGTTTTCTTAGATTCACAGCAGTACTGGAATAGTTTGAACCCAATACCTTATTGACTACTTTCAAGGAAGCAATGATCAGACAAAGGCAAATTTGGAAACTCAGATTTGATCATGCTCCGTGTGTTAATTACCAGGATCACTTAGATCATCTATTTACTAAATTTGAAGAGAATCCTTACTCAATGTAACCCTTACCAAATATCACAGCCTAAACTTCAAGGAGAAGAAAACTTAACTGAAATGACAAGGGAGTCCCTTTGCATACTTAATAGACTGAAGGGATATTTCAATGCTGTCATGTTCGACTACAGGAACAATTGTGCTATATTATACTGAACCCTATTACAAATCTACACCTACCATGGACAGTGGCTGTCATGTTCGACTACAGGAACAATTGTGCTATATAATACTGAACCCTACTGCAAATCTAGACCTACCATGGACAATGGCTGTCATGTTCGACTACAGGAACAATTGTGCTATATAATACTGAACCCTATTGCAAATCTAGACCTACCATGGACAATGGCTGTCATGTTCGACTACAGGAACAATTGTGCTATATCATACTGAACCCTATTGCAAATCTAGACCTACCATGGACAGTGGCTGTCATGTTCGACTACAGGAACAATTGTGCTATATCATACTGAACCCTATTGCAAATCTAGACCTACCATGGACAGTGGCTGTCATGTTCGACTACAGGAACAATTGTGCTATATCATACTGAACCCTATTGCAAATCTACACCTACCATGGACAATGGCTGTCATGTTCGACTACAGGAACAATTGTGCTATATCATACTGAACCCTATTGCAAATCTAGACCTACCATGGACAGTGGCTGTCATGTTCGACTACAGGAACAATTGTGCTATATCATACTGAACCCTATTGCAAATCTAGACCTACCATGGACAGTGGCTGTCATGTTCGACTACAGGAACAATTGAGCTATATCATACTGAACCCTATTGCAAATCTAGACCTACCATGGACAATGGCTGTCATGTTCGACTACAGGAACAATTGTGCTATATCATACTGAACCCTATTGCAAATCTACACCTACCATGGACAATGTTTCTATAGTGTACTGTTTTCATGATCTATTCAGAATCCCCGTCTATTAAGTGATCCCAGAAGAAAAAAACAGTTGCATAATTCACCCCTTAGACTTAGGGTGTTTGTAAATTGATGCTTTAACTATTATTCAATCTAAGTGATCAGATTGGAAACCAGTTGCATAAACACCTCTGAATATCATGCTACTGGCAAAGGTTATCCTATTTTGTAGGTATCCGTTTTAGCATTACATATTGACTAACAGCTAGAGTAAGATAAGCCAGTGAAGATAGGAGAAACACAAGTGTTTGGTGGAATCTATACCCACTACCAAAACAAGTAATAATAATAATAAAACTAATGAGTATTTAAAGAGTAACACAAATCCTGTTTGGCATTCCATGTATAAAAAGTTAAGACACAAGTCCCTTACTGCATTCCATAGTGTCTACAAAGAGTAACACGAATTCCTGTTGGCATTCTTTACTGACCAACAGTGAGTTTTCTGCATGTCCTTGTTGGCCCAAAGAAAGTAACACAAGCCTTTTGGTATCAAATACTGACTAACAGAGAATATATAATTCAAGTCCCTTATGGCATTCCATAGTGTCTACAAAGAGTAACACGACTTCCTGTTGGCATTCTTTACTGACCAACAGTGAGTTTTTCCGCATGTCCCTGTTGGCCCACAGAAAGTAACATAAGCCTTTTGGTAACAAATACTGACTAACAGAGAATAAGTCAAGTCCCTATTGGCATTCCATAATGACTAACATAGATTCCATAATAAGTTAACAGATTAACAAAGAGTTCTTGTTGGCATGAGACTACGAGTGGATATCAGTAATAAAGTATAAAGTTTCAATTATCACAAAGCATGTACTGGTGAATATGGACCAAATGGTCACTGCAGCATAAGTGATCCTTGTTTACTTCCTGGGTCAACAACAGTCTTTTTTGCGACAGCCAGTTTTACGTCTGTTGACCAAATAGAACAGTACCCCCTATTGAGGCGCGCAGTGAAATTAAGTTTTTACATTTGAAGGGCTATACTGCACATCAAATTCATGATGAGATGAAATCTGTTTATGACAATGACAGCCCATCCTATGACACTGTTGTGAGATGGAAAAGGTTTTTCCAAACAGGCCACATGTTCCTCGCAGATGAGCCAAGAAGTGGACACCCCTCACTTACTGATGATATTGATGTCATCAAGAAGGTTGAGACGCTGGTTCAAGAAGATCGCCGCGAACTCTACAAATGATAATGCACGAAACAGGTCTGAGTTATGGCAGCACATAGAACATACTCCATAACCAGTTGCATATGTCAAAAGTGTCAGCATGCTGGGTTCCTCGCTTACTGACTCCATTGCAAAAACAGAATCAAAGGGACATTTGAGCTTCTGGAACAAGACGAAGAGGATTTCTTCAAACATCTTCTTACCATGGATGAATGCTGGGTCTATCAATATGACCCTGAGACAAAAGAAATGAGCAAAGAGTGGAAGAATGCTACGTCACCACCTCCCAAAAAGGCAAAGGTGCAAAAGTCTGCAGGAAAGGTTATGGTGTCTGTTTTTTGGGATTGTCATGGAGTCATCTTGACGGATTATCCCGCTAAGGGTCAGACCATGATTGGAGCTTATTACTGAGATGCCATTAAACAGAAGCGCCGCAGTATGATCACCAAAGGCATACGCCTGTTAGTGGACAATGCCCAAGCTCACACTTGTCAAGCAGCTGCAGTGGAGGCACAGCAATGTGGCTTTGAAATCTTACCGCATCCCCCCTATTCTCCCGATCTTGCACCAAGTGACTTCTTCTTGTTCCCGAGATGAAAACTCCACTTCATGGATGTCATTTTGATGACACCAATGACATCATTCGAGAGGTGGAGGCTTGGTTTTCCATGAAATCAGGGGTCTTCTATTCAAACGGTCGCCGCAATTGGAAGAAGCACTTCGAAAAATGTGTATCTCTGGATGGTGACTATGTAGAGAAGTCTTAAAAACATGAGAACAAAATAAAGTTTTTTCCATTGATAAGTGTCTGTGATTATTGAAACGTTTTGATATCCCCTCGTAAGATACCAAGAGAGAGTAGTGCAAGACCCTTTAAGCATTCCATCATGCCTGTTGGCATTCTAAACAGACTAGCAAACAGCTTAATGTAAGTTCTTGTTGGTATTCCATGCTGACTAGCAAAGAGATTTATCGGTACTTACTTCCCCCTCAATGAACCCCACCTGAGAAGGAACGGTGACCCAGTGCTTCAGTTTCCCATCCTTCGTGTAGAAGTGGAGTTCATTGCGACACTGCAGGTTTGGTAGTCGGACAAATCCTGCCACAGCCAAGTACTCTCCACAGTTGGACCAGTCGATCTTCAGACCTGCAAGAAGGACGGATGTAAATAATTATTACTTGCCCGTGTAAGATACTGCAGTGTAATATCTATACAGCAATATTAAACTAGTGTTATACCGCTGCACGTATGACGTCATAATATTGTGTGGTTGTGACATCCCAATGTTAGCACCGCCGTCACAATGGCGGCCAAGTCCGGAAATGTTTCCTTCAGTACACTTTCGGCAATCATGTTTGATTACTGAGGTCAATTAAGTAATAAACAGAATAATAAAAACTTCCCTCAATTTAATATAATTTTTAATTAACTCGTTAATGATTTGGTATCAAACTCGCTTTCGCTGGTTTACTACTCAATCATTAACTTGTTAATAAAAATAGTATTAAATGGAAGGACGTTTAGTATCTTCTATCAGGCATATGGAAAAACTAAATAAATTCTTATCATTTATAACACATACACCAACAATTGTTTTAATATGTCACAGACAACTAAAAATAAAGGAACTTGCACTGAAACAATCCTTACTAGGCAAAAGTGATAAGTGCACACCCTGAAGATGTGTCAGTACTTTTGTTTCACCCTATAGGTGATGAACTGGAATGTGGCAGTTCTAATATAAAATCAAGTCGATCATATAATAACCTCTGCAAGTGGTGACATAATGAACTGGATACATTGAATGACGTATGGAGTATGATAGTGCACTGAGACATTTATCATGGTTAGACCAGACAAACTTGAGACTTGAAAGAAGAGAACCATGTTTTTATGAATTATGAAAATTTTGGTTGACAGACCTGACAAGACATAGCAAAGTTTGCTCTGCAGCTGAACCTTGATTTTCATACATAGAAAAAATTCTGTAACCTTTTTTTTAACCAAGATGTGTTAGAAAAGTACTTGTCTTTGAAAATTTTATAAATAAGTTGCACACAAGAAGGGTTAATCTGGTCCATATGTGAAAAAAATTTAAATGAGAAGATTTTATTGATGTTCAACTTTTTTTATGAAAAAAGAACGACATTCGTTCTTATCACATTATGTCATTGATGATCCCATGTCAATATATTCTAATATAAGCAATCCTCCAATGGCCTTTCATAATTCCTGGTCCCACACTTGTAAATAAATCAACTGACGGTGTCCTTGCTAGTGTACAACTATTTGTCTATTTTCTATGACAATTGCTTCACACTACTCATTGGTTATGGAATTGAAGAAGGGTTATTGGGACTTGTTTCTTAAAATACTAGGAAAGTCATAGTATTTAACATCAACTTTCAGTTATCTTAGAGCCAAGAGCGGTTTTGCAATCAAGACACTGGTTTTATCATTCAAAACATTAAAAACACTTAGATTATTTGCATGATAAGGGTTAAGATAGATTTAGATAATAAAACCCTGTAGACAGACAATTCAGGGAGAAAGATTCTATAATAGATCTTAGAGAATAAATAAACTCTGTCTGCACACAATCAGATAATCAGGTTAAATGTTACACCAGACTGTTCTATTCTGATCGACTACGGATGTAACGGTTTGATTAGGAATCTAACAAGGAACCATGTTGATGATCAAGATATTCAAATGATCAATGTTATTTCATTGATTACACAAGCTTAATGTAAACTGTGTGTCATGTGAATCTTAATTGGAGCAATTATCTTCATTTCCTGTCGTGTATAAACAGAACGTGACGTACGTCTATAGACTCCATAAACGTCTTTCTTGACTCTTCAATTTAATGAATCTTAAATAGAATTGTATTTCTTTCAAATTCAAAATGATTCTTTGCTCCACTTCCAAGTAAATAGGATATAGCTCAGATAAATACATCTGAATGCATGTATTTTCTGATGGTAAATTACTCATAATTCAGTACTATTGAGATGAACTTTTTCAGTTAATGTTTAAACAGCATGATCTTCTTCAATCATTTAATTTGAAATGTGATTCTTTTTGTTAATCTAAATGACTTTGAACAAATATGGGGGCTAAAATGTTATGAATGTAAACATTAATTTGATAAACAGAATTTGATTAACATTGTCTGTAAAAACAGGAAATGCCTTTCTGTAATCATATCCAAAATGAACACAAATGTAATTGTATTTGGAATTTAATCTGACAAACGAATCATTTTGGGGTACCGTATATTACCGTGTATAAGTCGAGTTTTTTATACCAGAAATTGTGGGGTCAAGGAGGGGGGGGTCGACTTATATATGAGGTAGTAGTTTCAGACAAAAAAAATCAGAGGTCGAGTGACGATCTGCCGGCCGAAGGAAACGAACAGACGAGATGCAAACCGGAAGCAACGATGTCAAAACGTTGTCAAAATAATGAAATAAAATTACTTTAATAATTATTACATACTTAACTGTTTGTTATATATTACCATTAATAGTTAAAAAATATTATAATCCATTGAAATAAATTATTAATCGACAATTTTATGGACGTACAGTAACGATTCAAACCGGAAGCCACGATGTCAACACGTTGTCAAAATAATGAAATTAAGTTACTTTAATAATTATTACATACTTTACTGTTTGTTCGTACTATTTATAGCTAAAAAATATTATAACCTTATATATAATACATTTCTAATTGACAATTTTATAGACAGACCGTTACGATTCCAACTACGACATGTTTATCTATCAATATGGCGAGTGTTTCATAACAAGTCATATGACGTGGGCCAATGAGATTCTACGATCATTCATACACAAAAAACATGAGATTGAGCCTCCTGATATATTTAACGTTTTGCCAAAACAAAAGCGTAATATTCAAATCTTTTTAAATCTTGGTAAACTAGTGTTATCTTTACAATTTTAATTTACATTCAGTACATATATCGACGAACGCATCCGGTAATTATATCAGCTTTGATCTGCATTGTATCAAATTAACAGTACCGGTAATTGATTTGGAAATAGCGTTTGTCCTTATTTACTAGGTAACAATTAAACAATTCACCGCAATTTCCGAGAAAAGCAGTGCGAGAGGTAACGACAGAATCACATACGGGTATTTTTATGTTAGCGCGATTTGTCACATGTTATACTGAAGTGTAGTCACATCGGAAATATTATCGGTACGAATTTTATCATGTACCCCTACCTCTTTAGTAGACGTATATTACCTCGCTCTCGTGAAAAAATCAATTACTGTTCTAGCTTTCTTTGAATTTGATGAAGACATTAGGTTTGTTTTTCACCGCGTAAAATACTCGGAATTTCACGACTCCGACTATCAATTTCCGAGAAAAGCAGTGCGAGCATTACATACGGGCATTCTGAATTAGCCAATTAAATTTTTCCTTTCGTCTGAGGTCACTTACGGGTACGAGTTCTTGGTAATGTGCTATAAATAGTTACGGGAATTTCCAAATTTTGTTATGAAAACCGTAACATTAAAATTGAGTTAGAAACCGAATGCTACGCACGATATGCATATAAATACGTACTTAATGTTTATTGCGCATGGTATGGCCCAGTAGTTATCATTTTTTACGCCACATTTCATTATAGATGCGTTATTTACTAATTACACAAATACGCACTCTAGGTGCAACACTGCGCATGTACCGAGACGTAAATGACACAAAATTATTTTTTTTTAAAAAGAACAAACACCAGCACACACGTATGTATTTTTTATTATTAATATTTATTATTAATATATTTATTACAACAATCTCTTATTAAACAAATGCTTACTGTATTGCAAAACACTCACTTTGAAAATTACCGATACATCAACTTACCGTAACTAAATCTCTCAACTTGCCGCGTGTTTCATGTCGACCTGCCTCCGACCTGTCGACCTGCTATTAGGGGGGTCGACTTATAAATGAGGTATATGATTTTGACAGCAATTTGGGGGCCTGAGAAAGGGGGTCGACTTATACACAGGGTCGACTTATACACGGTAATATACGGTAACAGATTTCATATTAGGGTGCCTAGAATAACATCCTCAGAACTACAATTAGTGTAAAATCGGGCATAGGCAACAACAAGGATCTCATATTCAGCTGAATAATTTTAAAAACACATTCAAGAATCTTGATCACACTTTGATTTTCAAGTTTTACTTGATATTTCCAAACATCAAACATCATTAACATTCTCAGTTTCAGGTACGTGTACACACGATTGGAGAACTAATTCACTACAGACAAAATACTTCAATGTTCTCCATTATAATATTGCAGCATATTCTAGACGTGATGGAATGCTTTCAGAGAATTGATTTGTTGCTGCTTGAGGACATTTTTTAAAAACCCATGCAGTTCACAAAGTCAGTGTCTCTGATCTGAATAACTCAATGCTTTTAAATGTCACCAATTCTCTGATGACTTTGATTGCTGCTTCACTCAGAGTGATTAAGATAACTTGAACTATTTGAACTAACCCAATTTCCTTCAACAAATATTTTGTCTTTGGAAAACAAACATTTCCGAAAAATTTAAATCCAGGAAAAATAGTTCATTGTTGGTTCTCTTAGAAGAGTTCATTGAACCTTTAATATTTCGACGTGTTTACATGAAACTTCTTTTATTCCTTTTAAAGACTATGATTCCAAACAACTGCACAACTTAAAATTATCTCAAAATGAGTGAACTTATGCTATAATTTCAGGTATGAATGAATCCAGGGATAATCAAGGTATGGTATGGATGAAATATAAGAGATACGCATGTCAAGATGTTCAGATTAATCTTTTGACAAACCTACAGAACTCTAACATACTAAAAAGAGTTTAATTGAGAGTAAAGAATTCATTTAAAGGATATACAAACATTAAGGGAATAGAACATTATAAGAGAACTTGATTATCTTGTAGTAATTCAAGTTCTTTTCATAGGAGCTTCTAAAATATACACATGAAAACTATTATATTTGCATCAAGACAAACTATCTAGAATGAAGTCATAAAAAACTGGTTTTAGCTTGAATATCATCACAACTTATGTTCTAAACTGAATCTAATTCTAGACTTTTAAGGGCACTTTTATAAATATTTCTTGAACTGTTATCTTTTAAAGCTGAATCAATTTATAATAACATAATTACAATTTGTACCTATGTTGATCGTTTACAAGTTAGATAAACACTGTATCATGGGCATTTTCTATAAGTAAGCATATTTCTTCTCATATATAACCTTAAGCAATAAGTTTGAGTAAACATGCATAAAACTAAAAATGTCTAAGTCATTATCATACACATATATCATATATTATGTACAGTGAACGAAATCAGACAGCTACACTTGTTGTACCTGTTAGAGTCGTGTAGACAATCCTAGGACAGACATCATCATAGCCGGACAACAGGAAGATGTCTCCATACTTGAAGCAAACAGCCAGAGTGTGCGTCTTTGTAATGCCCTCTGAAAGAAAAGAGTTTGCTAATGTTGAGGAAAAGTTTTCAAGCAAATATTAGTTTTTCTTTCATATGCAATAAGATACATGCAAAACTACAGAATTTGACTGATCGAAATTACAGTACAAGAATTCAGCACAAAAGGTTTCAGTAAGTGTATTTGCCAGGACGGAATGATGAAAATGAAGTTAAATAAGTATTTGTAGCAATGGTTTATTAACCTTACAGGTCAGTGGCATGTCTGATTGGCCTTAATTCCCTTATGTCTGCACCCGTTCTGAACTTTGTGTGCAATATAAACGATGCAATGATGCACCCCTATCGTGGAACCGAAATGCCCATTACTTTTGCCTATTTTAGTGCATCAAAGGCATTGGCAGAAACATATTCATGCTGTCTTAGAATTGGATCTTATAGAATAGCTATTGTTTTTAACATGATTATTTTTCTTGGCCGACTCAGTCTGAATGTTCTAGTGACAAAGATTTCATCACCAGCTTGTTATTATAATCAAAAACATAAAACTTGCTCCCACAGTAAATGTCACTTCGGAGAGATTAAGCAATTTCTACAAGCATATCCACATTGTTGATTGTATAGCAGTAGCAAACAAAGCATAACATCATCAGTTAATGACCTCACAATGCTCTGACTTGCATAGATAGTGAACGCCAAGGGAATACAATACAAAACAAAAACTATGTAACACCTTCAACACAATTAAGGCAATTTATTTGGTCATATAGCATTTAGGTAGTATGCATTTTTCACATTGCAAGGAATACATTTGGATCACATTACATGTTCTACTTTGGTATAATCAGATATTGATAAAAATCCTCTCTCAACATAACATTTACATACCAATAACCATCCATCAAAATTTCATTAAATCTTTCCAAACTGATTTCATGGCCAAACCAACTTTTATGTTGCCATGCAGAAAACATGACGCTCATCTGATTATTCAGCATGACAAAATGCTTTTTGTGCAGCTAAATGACACAAGATTTGTCTATCAAGAGACGTATCCCATTTCTTCTTTAGGGAAATTGTGGAACACTTGAACTCTAAAATATCAAAATCAATATAAAACCAGCTATTTTGATTAATTTCCATGCGGAGTTGTCTCTCATGAGTTCGGAGTTTTTACCGCTTCATGACTGGCTGTCAGTTTCTGTCTAATTAACCTCTCTTAAGAGATAACTGATGCAACTTTGTGCACAGTCCTGAAAAATCATTTTAACAATCTGATGGTGACATCTGATGGGAAAAGAAATTTTAACAGTCTTCCACTAAACCTTTTTTAATCAGCTTTAAACTTTGAGATAAATGAATGAAATACATAGCCAATACTAATTGCAGGTTTAACAAACCTGTATAATTCTAATATTGTAAACTTTGACAATTCTTAATTTTTCAACAATCTGTATTCCATGACACTTTCTTGCTCACCCCTATAGACTCAAACAACATTTTTTTGTAGTCTTCTTAATGCTAGAATTTTTCAAGAGCTTTTTGAAGCAGAATATACATAATGCATGATTTGATATAAAAAAAATTATTAACCTTTACACTAATTTATATCTGTGCATGAATTTAAGTTAGCCTAAGCTAATTTAGAGAGTTATAAACATGCAAATACCAGCCTCGCACTCATTCACATTAAAAGTAGCCAAGAAATTTAATCTCATGAGGAAATAGAATAAGAAGTTGTCATCCACAAATTTTTTCATATGGGACACAGAATCACACATTGTTGTAGAATCACACCTCTTTGAATACTTCATAACCAAATAAAATGCTCATTTTATTCATAAAAATCCTGAAGACAGTATAAACTAACACATGAGAATGTTAACATGCACGCTCTTATGCTGATACATGTTTTGTTCTAGATCAAATGTCATTATACATATAAATTGTTTAAGTCGTAAGAGTTGGTAGTATAAGGAGGACCAGGATATTTTCATGTGTATACAACTTCTTTATTTCCAGAAAGGCAATGTTTCAGTATGGTTCCTTATAGCATATTGGGAAATGAGGGGAAGTTAGTCTTGATGTAGCTTGTTAAATATTTTGTATATATCAGTCTTAATCTCCTCACCTTCAGCATTTCTGATGGTCTCTTCCGAAGCCTCTGCCTCCTCCATATTGAATCTCTCACACGACCAGGCCATTGATGATATCTCCATCCCATCATGCAATGTGACCTGAGATATCATCGCACCCGTTGAACTCATCACAATAATCTGCCCATCCGTTGTGCCAAACATCACCTGAAGTATACATAGTGAATTACAATGGCATCAGAATAAGAGGTTATCATGAAAGTCTGGTTTGGTATTGTTTATGTCACACAATTGGAATCAAGAATGTATTTGGGGAGCATTGAGTATAACTGGTTCATTTTTCAAAGACAGCTCTAAACCCAAACACAAATGTCAGATAATAACAATTTACCGGCAACCATAATTGATGCCAGGAAATGGTAGTTTTACATAGGTTGATTATTCACTTCAACATAAATTTTTGCTATATGTTGACATCAATTTACCAAATATTTGCCTAATATCGAATATTGAGACTTTTTAAATTCTATGACTATAATTTCCCTTAATATTCTGAAGAGAGAAAAAATATGTTACCTTCCTTCTGAAATCCTGAGATAAGTCGCATATAGTGGAGGATTTTGTTTTACAACATTTGACTAAACATGTCTACCTTAATATAACACTTGCCTACTCCTTGATGGTCCTGTGATCAGGAGCTATTTGCATTTAATACCCCACACTCATACTTTTAGCATCAGTTATGATAATCATAGGTTCAAAATTTATAATGATGGACTAAAGTTTCCAACATGTCTTAAGCCTTGTTATTTCTAGTGCTAACATTCTGTGTTTACCTTCTGATCATCCGGAGACCAGACTCCACAAGAGATGGTTGTGTTGTCCAGATTGAGCATGGAAGACCAGTATCTCTGTCCCGCTACCGAACCAACCAACACAAACCCATCTCGGTAACAGATCAGCGCCATCCTCCCATCATGTGACCAAGCAAAGTCTGTCACCTATAAGACAAGGATAAGTTAAAATTGTAACAATGTAAAACACTGTCATTAAACCATCAAAGTTCAAGAAATATCTTCACTTAACTGATGAAAGGATTGTTTAGATAAGTTTTGTTAGTGCAGCATTAAACTGAAATCAACTTCAGTCAAAATTTGCTTTGTGACAATAGTGATAAATACTTAGCCACATTTAAAACCTTTTGACCACTATTTCTATGTCATAATGACACCTAGATAAAACTGCTTTTTTAAATTTCACAGTTTATAAAATTGTAAATGACACATACGGATCTGTCCCCTGGAAATTGACATACCATAGATGACCCTAGACTAAAATGTAGTCTATGAAAATTTTTAAATAATTTACTGTTCAATAATATATTTTTCTTTGGGCTCCTAATTTCATTATTTTCATGTTTATTCAGTCAATCTAGACTTGCTGAATGTGGACCCAGACTGTATTAAAGGCTCCTTTATATACACAGTCATGAAGCTGGAACCCAGAACAGAACCCATATATATTACTTCAGTATTCAAGTAAAGGTTATTCATGACTTGCTAACCAGGACGTGTACTACCCGAGGATTCATACATGATTAAACTGATTAACTGCGGACAGTTCCAAAGGGGGGCACATTAACCTACATTCTAAGATGCCTGGCGGTTAGAACAATAAAAAAAAGTATTTTATCAGACAATAAAGGTATAGATTTTTCATGATGTTACATTTGAATGATACCCCCTCATGATCATGCGTCAATGGTACGAACTTTTCATCTCGGTTCTATCGATTAACATGGGGTTTTCCTATCAATTATTATTAATTATGTCGATAATGTTTCTTATAGTCAGATAGAAGTTCTTGTCAATCTACCAGAAAGAAGAATGTAAAGAATGTTTCACGTCTCTACCAGGTTCAATGTAATACAGTTCAACCCAATAAGCACCACTAACTTATATTAATCAATGTGTCTGTTGTAAACTAATGTCCAGGTGTTTGAGTCATTGGTGCCCCATAGTCGGCTTTTCGATCACAAACCCGGACTTTATGTTAATCTTTTTATTGTCAAAATACTGAACCCATAAGCACTAAGACTCTCATTTTCAGCATCAATAATTCTATAGCATTAAATAACACCATCAATGAGATTTAACATATTTGAATATAACATATATTACGCTGTGCCCCTAGCTATAACCAATGAGTACATTATAATCAATTGGCAGCTACATAGTACATTATCATGTATGGTCTTACAATGAGATTCAGTTTATCCAACATGGAATATATTTCATTCATTCCTCTTTCAATGAATGAAATCTCCATTCATCATCATTCTTAGTTAAACATTGAACTGTTCAGAGTGACATTAATAAAAATTAATTTATTGCTGCTATGGTATTGTTTGACATTCAGATCTAATTATTCGATCATGTTCAACAAACTTTTGGCTACATTATGACTTTAATTGATGCTTAACCTACATTGTTCATTTTAATCTTGTCAATCTCTCAATAATTGAATATCCTAGTAAGAGACAGAGTATGGCAAACAGATTTCGCTTTGAAATAGAAACAAATTGGCTGTTTTCATGTTTTCAGTTAATAGCAATCTCTGTTGATACTGAAAATGAATACATGCATTTTCAAATGAACATAGAAACATGTTATTTCAAATTGATAGTTAAAAAGCTATGGTATTTCAAAAACATTGCCAAAAGCATCAATTCAAACGGGTCACGGACAGGAAATTAAAATCCTGGTCCAAACTAGGCAGGCTAACAGTGACAATCATCTTGAATTACCAAAAATAAACTTCAGCAATCTGAAATAAAAGAAACCCAATGGCTTTCAAGACGCTTATAAAGAAAAGTCATTTTGAAAAGTTGTGGAAACGATAAGTTTTTGGAAGCTATCATCTTGGTGGAAATGAACCAATTTACGAGCTTGCTGTATTAGAGAGAATCCTACTCTGGAGATATTGATCGAGATCCATACACATCAGCTGCGAGATAAATTAAATCAAAGAAAAATAATCCACCAACAATTGCACATGTAATTCAATAAGCGAACACTGATTTGATGTCAAGCCTAGTCGTAGACCTGGGTAGTTGGATCCTGTTGTGAATGAGTTCCGAGAAACCAACAGAAAGCTGTCTCTAAACGAAAGCTGCAAAACTGCATTGAACATAATGTCAATATGATATTGAGATCATTGCTCTATCAGTTCTGCATTTTTCTTCTCAAATTCTTTTCATCTCAAAAGAAAGTTTTATCCTTCTTTAAACCAAGGCATGAGCAGGAAGGCGTTTCAAACACATCATGTTTTGTACACACGATGCTGTTGAGATTTCTACTCGAATTTTGCATTTTCTTCACAAACATCTAGGTATTTTCATTTAAGACTTTGCTTTTTTCTTGCTTGAACATTAAAATGTCCCCTAACAATGCAGTCTTCATCACAATTGGATTTGTGAAAGTTTTCACCCTTTACTTTATGCATGTTATCTTTAAATATCTTTAACTTGTCACTTCAACATGATATTACTTTCTATTTGAACCAAGGCTTCATGAAAGTTTACACTGGCCTGAGAGAAGGTGATGCAGATATGATATTCTTAATACAAATTGTCCCCTCTTCATTTCAGCATTGTTCTTCAAATAGCATGATCAAGATAACAAAAAAAAGAAGATTTTTTACAAATTTTTCTCTTTAGGGTTTTGTCCAAAGAACAGAATTTTGGCTGTAAATCCTGGCTAGAGAGAACAAAAGATTGATATGTTCTTCCTAATTTTCAATTATCATTAATTGAACATTCTTCTTCAAATTGTATCAATTCGTAGAAAGAAGTATCAAAAGTACATTTCCTGCTTCTCATTTTTCACTTAAGTTTTTCTTGACTAAATAAAGTGTCACGGTTGGATGAGGAATGGGGATATGATAATCACTGGGATTAGATAATTGTTTACACTCGATCTGATGACAATGAACATTAGGCCAAAAAAAACCAAAAAAACGCATGTTTTATGGATCCCCTTTCTGAATTAACACATATCTAAAGAAGTAGATATGCCCTTCAGAATTCTCCTCAAAATGTCACTTAAGTTTCTGAAAAATAAAGATTTGCTTTTTTTAATTCCATGCTTTGATATATTTGATACATATCCATCTCACTACATTTTCTCAACTTTTAAATAATGTTTTATTTACACCAAGCTAAAATATGATAAAATGTCTACATGTAAAAAAGACACAAAACCCATATAACCTTTACCCTGAATGTAATATTTCATCCATTTTATCAATTATACATAACAAATTGCATCGAAATACAAATTTTGTCTTTGCTTTTGAATTGAGTTTGGAAAATAGTTGTTATTGAGACAAGAATTTTGCAAAGTGAGGCAAGACTTTCCTAACTTCTACATTTTTGGGTAAGAATTAAATGTCAACATGATACTACTAATATATAGTTTTTTTTATTTTCTTTACAAATAGCAGAAAATGTCAATTTTATATAATGGGAAAACTTAAGAAAGTTGAACAAATTTCTTCATAGTTAACATTTCAAAACAAATTCCAATAGTTTTTTTTAAATTGAGAAAAATTATGTATAGTTAAGGTGCATTAAAGTTTTTTGTTCTTCTTTGATAATGTAGCTGGGGAAAAATTAAGAAAATTAAAATGTGCTGTAAATTTATTTTTATTCAGTGGGGTTTTTTTGCTATCCTTTCAATGGCAGATGAAACAAATGGAAGATGTGGCCATTTTTTTCATGGCATGTTGGCATGTTGATTCAATTCTATTACGTAAATTTTTTATATGTGATATATAGTTTACTCAAAGAGAACAAAACTATTTACTGGTATTCATAAACCATTGTGTCCCATGAGAAATTGTAATGGCTATTATTTTCTTGAAATATTAGCTCAAATGTAAAAATCTGTGTTCAAAAGTCATCATCAAAATAAAATTTGCTTTCTTGTAAAACAGTATAAATACAGCATTGCAATTTCAAAAACATATAAATCAATTTTAATTCTGATTGTTCATTACTTTATAAGTGATTTATACATATGGTGTTTTAATAATCATTTCTAATATTGAAAGAAGCAAGAGGACTTTTAGATAAGAAGTTCCTCCCTTAAAATAACTTTAAAAATATACTTCAAACAGTCTTGATACATTTATTTGGTCAAATATATTAGGCAATCTGTAGAATTGTAAATCGCGCATTTCATCAAGATCTATGACCGGCCTCCAAAACAAATTTACGGTGCTGAGGACAAGTCCACATAAATTGTGGTTGGAACAACATAAATATATTCTCTAGACACCGAAACATTAAAAGGTGCAACTAAAAATGTGAACCCAGGGACCGATAGCCACAGGCATAACCACACTGAAGAAGCAGGCCCTACTGTGTGTTTCCACTGCGTGAGTTTCGACAGAATGTGTATGCTTTTCTTCCTTCATTTGCATCATTTAAAATACACTCGTTAAGTTTAGAATTGGTTCTTATTTACAGTATGACAATAAACATATTGGAATTCAAACAACAACATTTCATACTCAAATTTAGTCACAATTTAGGAAATAGACTTCCGAGGTAAGTTCCAATATGCATCCTCAGTATAGGTCAGAGTTCACTCAGCAATAAACATTGCAGTTGCCAGGTTGTATTTTTCAGATTTTACCCTTTTCAACAATATTTAAATGTTTCATTGTCAAGTGCATATATATTTATGTTGAAGTTTCCTCATGAAATGTGCATCTTTCCACTGCGTTGTATAGCAGGTTTGGTAAGCATTTAAGAACAAACTGAAAAATAGTTATGATTTTTAATCTGAAGAAATCACAGTAATATGTAGGGTTTTTTCTATTCTTATTTTGGAAATGATATTTATCCAGTTATATGAGCCATGTCAATCATGTTGAAAAAAATATATAGCGTTGACTCTGAAACTATATGTCAGCCATTAAACTATTTTGCTTTAAATGAAAAAATTAAACAGTTCCAGTGAATCATCCTAGTTAAGTTCTTGTCATAGCTTTCATGAATTCAAACTAAAATGACAATGACAGAGCTGAATGTCATTTAAATAGAGTGGTTATTCTTTACTCGAATTGATCAACATGTATCAAAATAAGTGTCCAATCAACGACAGGTGCTTTCATCATCATACTGATGATATATTCCATTTCAGCAGATGACGCCTCAACTTGATTGGTCTTTAATTTTCTTAATCACCATGTATATAGATATTTATCACAATTCAGATTATGAATATCTCTTTTGAAAACATTATTTGAATGATAATGATCAATTTTTTTTCATTGAAGGAACTGAATAACTGAATGCCAAAAAAAAATTGTTTGCAATTCTATTCAAGTTCAAGATCACTTCTTTCCAACATATCCATTTTTTCAATCCTGTGTAATCTTTGTATAGAAAAGTTTTTATCATATAAAAGATGACATAAAACATTATTGTCTCTGATTCTAAGTTGTTTGAACTCATTTTCCAGAGCACATCAACAGGGTAACTCCAAACATCAAACGACAAGCAGGCTGCATGACTATTATCTACCACTCTGATGAAAAACATTTACTATTAATTCCTCTGAAGTCTCAACACTTTCCCAGCAAATATAATTACACCATGGTAAGTCAAATTAACAAATTCTCTTATCAAGTTATCTCTTTCCGTAGGGTTGCTGGTTCCAAGCTTGCCAATAATTGACTCTTTAAGGCCTAAGTGGAATCCTATGAAAGGCTGTGAAGTATTCAATGTAAATAGATTAATGGCACTTGCTTCTTAGTTTGACAGAAAATAAAGTGATTAGAGGAAATTTGGAACACCTGACCAGCTCAGAGAAAGGTCTGTGTCCTAATCTAACAGGGATCTCAAACCAGATGCTAACTGTATTGGCTGGCGTATACTTAGTCGTGTTTAATAAAATTGGATTTTGAATTCCAAGGCTATTTGTCTTCAGCAAAAGAGAAGTTGATTTGTGGCTGAAAGAACTCTAGATTTGATGTCCTTGTTTAAGTAAGTTTTAAAAATACCAAGGACATTTCATAACAAAACATTTCAATCAATAAATTCACTTTATCACAAAGACTGGCATGAATTACTTACCTAAGGTTCAGGTATAAAGCAGATGACAGTTTCAAGGTTGTTTCTACATAAACAATTTATATAACAATATTAACAAATCAATGTGAGATTACAGATTGTACACAAGCTTACTAGGTTAGCCAAACAAAATCAGACCTTTGGTTTAGAAATTCAGCGCCAGACATAACTTAACCCTTACGTTGCTGAATATTATTTTGACCAGTTTTGCCCCCGTGGCTGAATTTTCCAGCACTCGCCTCGCTACCGTTATAGCGCAATTAGCCCCTGTGGCCGAATTTTCCAGCGCCGCCAGATGCGACCGTTTTAACAACATATGGCGTGTTTACATGGCGAAATACGGACGTTATCGTCGTTTTATACAAAGCTAGTCGGCGAATCCCGTGTTACAAATGGATGATACTTACCTGACACTTTGAATGAAATTTCTATCACCCCTAGAACGGTTTCTACAACCAAAGTAAACTTGTTTTCAATTCGGGCACCATAACTCAATAAATTCTAAGAGCGCAAGCGCGAAATGAGAACAAAACTACAGACGAATAGTTCCTCTTGACATCGATATAAAAATTATTACAAAAATTTGTCTAGCACGAATTTTACAATTATTAAAAAATTGTCTATATTTCAAACTCTATAAAATCATTTAATCACTGAGTGCACATAGACAAATTATATACGGAAATGAAGCTAATTCGTTGCTCCATATTTTACGATAAATTTCATTACGATACGCCATCCTAAACGAAAGATATAAATAACAAAAGCAGGGTAGTGATAAACCCCGATAACGTTCTGACCCCCACAGTAATATTACTAAGCTAGTAGCCCCGGGCAAACGCACGCGCTCAGCGATCCTTTTCTCTTTATTGTGATATAAAAATGTTGATAATGCGCTCTGCCGTTAAATGGATAGGAAGTGTAAAAAGCAGTTGAAAAAATCGCTTTTCGGTTAACAAGATGTGAATAGAGAAATTGCCTGTTTGCGCGATGCTCGTCGGGTCTTTACTGATGTTCGTTTACATACAAATTTCATATGGAAATAAAGATCATCCTTTTCTCTATATTTTGATATATGAAATTTCAAAATGTCCCAGGAAGTTTATCCGATATAAGTAGAGAGAAAATGGTAAAAACACAAAGAATAAAGAAAAGTCGCAATTTTGCGGCACGTGCTGTATCTTTATTTTATATACTGCATATAACTTTTTTACATCAAATCGAAGACAATTATTTCTTCTTTATCACAAGGTAATCAATTTCAAAATATGCCTAGCTGTTGAGAAGATATGAACGAAATAAAGGCACATGTCAAAATCGCCGTTCAGTTTACATAATTTGAATAGAGAAATTAGCTTTTTGTGCGGCGCTTGCTGAGTCTTTATTTATTTTTGCGCATGTACAAATTTTACATGGAATGAAAGATAATCTTTCTCTCTATCTTATAATATAAAAATTGTCAAAATAATTTGAGCACATCATGTGATAATTAGTGTGACAAAATGGTGTAAAACTAAAAATATGTAAAAATCACCTTTTTTGCGGCACATGCTGTATCTTCATTTCAGGTGGCGTAGTTATGTATTTTATATTGAATTGAAGACAATTTTCTGCTCTTTCAAAAGATCCAACTGGTATTGTAATACGCCCAAGGGTTCAGAGCATAGGGCGTGCGATAGAAGGTTGTAAGTTTGGTGTGAGTGCACGCTTGTAAGCAAACAATAGCACGCGCGGGTCGGTAAGCTCGTGCGAGAGAGGAGAAAGTGCCCACAGGCTATTAGCACATGCGGCGGGGAGTGGGGGAAAATTGAGTGATTTTAACGCTTATTTTCGGTACAATAAATGTTATCAATGTTTGCATAATTTTCGGAACATGAACGCGCATTATTTAGAACACCAACGAAACAAAACACGGTAGCTTAGCGACAGCCGGACGGAAAGTACAAGCATTGAACTGAGACTACTGCTAGGTAATAAATTTCCGTCCTTCGCTAATGAGACCCGCGGCGATAATTAGTTAGCGTGAGAAAAACAGAGTGTGCTACTCGAATCTCGCTAAGGGGACTTGCGGACAAAGCTAATTTCATCCCGGAATATTCCGGGACCCGCATCTTAAGGGTTAAAACTGTTTTCTTACACCAGTCAATGTGTTAAAGACCTACAGATGAACGGAGCCTATTTTAATACTCCATGCAACAACACTGTTTAAGGGAAATGAAGAGTATATAGATAAACAATGTATATTTTTAATCGAGGAGGAATAAATAAAATTTAATCTACCAAATTAAACATGATATTGATAAACAATGCAAAGTCTTTTCTTGATGAAATGACAAATCAAACATTTACTGCAAATATATAAATATAACAATGATAAACATTGCTGATGAATAAAGTTGCATAATGATGAACAGTTAACAAACACAAATTAAATTACAGTGGTCCCATTTTTTTACTTTAAAAAATACATTTTCCAAGAACGAAGAGCTCAGTGAATGATTAAATGTTGCATGTGGTGAACATTGATCTTTCCCTTGTGAAGAGTAAACAGTGGGCACCTGCAATGAGCAGGTAAAATTGATTACAATTCTGTGTCATTATCTAGTTTGGAACAGAAATGTTTTTCCATGCAGAAAAAGAAATAAAGCAAATTTTTATAAGTACAATAGTCTTTGCACAATGCATTAACTGTGAAGATTTGTATATTGAATCAAAAGTTCATATTATTAAATGATTTGACAGTTCACATGCAATTATAATCTTCTGTTCAATGGATGTCTATAAACAAGATATCAGCATTCAAATTGTTCTTGTAGATTATATACATTAAAAAGATAAGGAAATGAATACGACACAATCTCATAAATCAGCTCATAGATAACATGACAGTAAAACACCTTCCATAAACTCTAAACAGATTCTAGATCGCTGAAAACATGCCTGGCATATGCAAAATAACAATTTAGGTTTCACAAATGTAATAAAATCAAGGCATGTCCAATTATGTGGCCAAGTCGTGGCAAAGTTTCTTTCAGTCCACTTTCGGCAATCATGCCTGATTACCGAGGTCAAGTAATAAACAGAATACTAAACCTCCTTCAATGTAATAGTATTTTTATTAAACGAGTTAATAATTAAGTATAAAACTAGCGATAGCTATGTGTTGATCATTGATCTTTCCCATGTGAAAAGTGAACTGTGGACACCTGAAGCTGGGGTTGTTTAGTTATGTTCTGTGCCGAACGGTAAACATTCAATCAATAGCTGAAAATTATTATTGATTAAAAAGGTAGAACCAAAATATATTTCAGGGGATCATAAATACGTGACTTTATTTATGATTATATTCAATAAATGGCTTAAATATGATCAGACATCTGAGGTGTCGATGTTAAAAGTCAAAACTTACAAAGAGGGCCATTGTCTCTGCAGCTCATTTGTCGATGCATAAAGACGAAGATTTTAGGACAAATATGTTTTCGTGGTCTGAGGCTTATTACACCAAGGACTATGTTTAGTACTTTTTCAGTTACTTAGTGCTCATCAGAACAAAATAAAGAATCCCAAAAGGGCTGTTCAGTTTAAAACAACTTGAGTAAATGTTTGGTTCTAAAATGTTGTTTGCATAAATTTAACTTGCATGCTGTTAGTGGGGATATCTTTAAATGTTCTGTGAATGTAAAAAATTAAAACAAAAATTTGAATTTCACTCTTACAGCGACCTAGCTGAAATCAAGTGGGCACCATTGTCTGATCTGTCCCCCATGAAGTTGAAACTGTAGGTCAATGCTGTTGGAAATCTATTACATTTTTTTTTTAAAAGAGACACCTCAAATTACTTTGGAAAAAGAATTGATGTTCAAATATGCAACATGGAACACTTGTTTATTCATAAAAGGAAGAAATTTGGAAACATGATTAGCAAACAGTATTTTGAGATAACTATATTGAATAAGCCTTGACACAGTAGACGAACCACCTACAAAAACAATATGATAACCAATTGAAAAGCTTGCCACTCCTTGTCACCTGTTGTTATTGAACTGATAAACTATAGGTCTTAAATCTATTGAAAACTCTCAACCAAGGACTGGTCACCCAGATTTACATTGAATCCTATCCATAATTTCTTGTCTGTAATGTGTTGATATTGAATTGAATACATAGAAACCCCTGGTTAACCATTCTCTCCCAACACAGGTAGCTCCGTCATAAATTTCTAAGCAAACTCTGTCTTAATTCGAAGGTTTCTTGGTCACGAAATGTAGAACGCTGATTGGATGCAATCAAAGTTAGTTGTGCAATCAGCTACGCCGTTTCAAAGTTATCATTCAAATTTATTTCCGTAAGCTTTACAAAAGCTAAACTTTATTTGAATATGAACCTTGCACTTTGAGTCGTCTTTACAGAACACAAACGCCTCATTTTGCAACTGTTTCATTGCACAGGCCTGTGTGACAACAAATATGTTATTCATGCATTTGTTGTTTTCAATGGCTGAAATATAGCCAGGTAGTTTAAGTTACAATATTGTCCCACTAGGGGAAACTGCCGGAAGCCCGAGAAACCTTTGTATAAAGACAGAGGTTGTATAGAAATTTTATGACGGAGCTACCTCTGTCAAAGAGAATGCTGGTTAACCTATCATATAAATTCTATCATATCACATGCAATTAACAATGTTTCCCAACAGAGCATATCTATTTCACTTCAAAGGCTTTCCAATCATGAATATCCAAAAGGTTAATAGCAGGTAACAATTTGCAGACATACCGTTTTCAATTAAGGTTTCAAAAGAACAAAGGGTATGCACTCTGAGCAGCTATAGAAAAGTGATTACCTGTTATACTGAAATGAAATTACTTCCTGATCACTAAAGAGTAATTGTCGAATCAGCATAATTACAATTAGTTTTAAGCATGCATGAGCTCTGTTTAAAGGATATATATGGTTATAAGACTTTTGTTATAATTATAGATTCTTCCTAGCTAAAATGGGACCCATTTAATATTTGAGAACTTTTTGCTATGATCGATACATTTAATTTCAGAGACACCAACTTAAGGGAGAAGATATATCCATGCATCGCCATTATCGCCAAATATACTGCTGATTTATTTAAAATTGAATTCCTATCATTATAAGTTTTTTGGGCTTTAACTTGTTCAATATAAAGCCTGTTAATTGATAAGCTAATACAACTTGAAATGATTACAGTTTTCCACTAACCAAAGATGATAACTTGTGTGACAAATCTCATTGAAGGCTTAACAAGCAAAATAAAGCTAAGCAGGTACGCGTGGATGTGTTTTAAGCAAACGCAACATTTTTCAGAGTTAATCCTCTTTCATTTCAATCAAGCTGAAATTTGTCAATAAATGGTTGCTAAAAATCGAACATATTTGACTTTTTACGACCGTCATTGATTACATATCTGGGAAATGACAGGAAAGTGTCAAGGAATCTGTTTTTACTCCTCTTGAGTCGGCACGGTTTAGTCAATAACTTCTGAAAATGCTCGTAGAAGTGTATGCCAAGGGAAAACATCCAAGATGGAGAAAGACATTCATGGCATTTAAACATTAAGGTAAATTTGCGTAAGGACTTGAAACACTATCAATGCGTTGGTAAACAGAGGATGAAAACGATAAAACTGAAGTTTGGAACATACTGTGGAGGAGGCACAGACAAATCTGCCATTGTATGGCAATTGTGAAAGGTTTAGCTTCCCATCAATTGGAATTGATGGAATTAGGGGACGAGGATTTCGACTTTTCTTGCTGTTGAAGACCTTTAGACCAATTCCTTTGCCCATTTTCCCAATGATGAGAGTGATCTGCTGAAAAGTTCTGGTAAAATATTGAGAAGGCAACCCTTGAGATCTGATCAATGAACAATCCTATATTGGCAATCTAACTCAACGTGACGTTTCACCTCCTAACATTACACATATTGGCAAGAAATTGGGTTTTTCAGAAGGGGAAACTATTCACTGTGAAACTGATCAATAACTTCGCTCTGCAAGATCAGGAACTTTTTTCTGCTCAATGAAACAAGAGCGATAGATTACTTCTCTGTGACTTGAAGAGCATGTCAATCAGTTCACATTAACACTGACCGAGAAATTGATTGTAACATCACTAACCGGAAGTATCTCCATATTTCACGATTATCATTACATAAGCATCAATAATTTTCAATTTACAAGATAAATGTTTCAAGTGCAACATGGACGTACTTGTCATACTTATTGATATTTCCTCATAAATCAAGTGCATATCAGTTTCTGAACCACGATATCCACTGTTTTGCCAGCTATTTTTGTAGCCATTATCTTTAAATGAAGGGTCAATAACTGAAAGGTACAGTCTTTCATCAAAACACTTCAATTAATTCCCAATATTGAAGCCCTCCCATTTCATTACACTAAATGAACTTGCAGAAGGTGGAATATATTCCCATTGTAGCAAAGAACCTTAAGTTTTAGTCTCAGACATTATCTACTTATATAGGGGTATTGATTAATTAAAACACCTCAACATGAACTTCCTTAACTAGATAAGTACTCAAGCACATCTCTTAACATTCCATTTATATGATTACTGAACCTGAGGGCCCTTTACTTGTGTGTTATATTGTAGAAAAGTTGATTTTCAAGATACAGTGGCAAGCTTGGGGAAAACTTGGAAATGACACAAACCTATTCCAAGGATAGTAAGGTCATGGACAGTTTCTTCCTTGGATAAATGTGGACTTCGAAAGAATTAACCTGCAACACATGGTAAAGGATTCCTCAGAATTAACCTGCAACACCATTGCCATGGTAAAGAGTTCCTCAGAGTTAGCCTGCAACATCATTGCCATGGTAAAGAATTCCTAAGAATTAACCTGCACACCATTGCCATGGTAAAGAATTCCTCAGAATTAACCTGCACACCATTGCCATTGGTAAAGAGTTCCTCAGCCTATGGTTGGTTGACAAAGTAGAATAAATCAAACAAAGAGGTTAAGAGAAGGTGTTTGATCATCATCATCAATCAATCCATAATCTAAATGCAAAGAGTTAGCCTCATTTCCTCAACATTCTAACACTACATAACAAAATAATTTTTCATAAATATTACAAGTACATCTATACCTCACATTTTAGGATATGTTAATAGAAATTGCCAATTTATTTATGTATCAAGAGACAATTATTTGTTTGTAAAATGATTCATTCAAGACCATACAGGTTTATTAATAATCAACACTTGCAAAATATAAAAACTAAAAGAATGCAAGTTTCTAAATCATAAATTTTCCCCCAAGTTATCATAGTTCTTTAAAGTATTGCAGTTTCATCATCAGGTGTTGTGAAAATACTCTCTTATCAAGATAGCAATTTGATTAGCAATGCTTTCCACTCCCTAAACAAGAGGTTGTTTTCTTCATTAGCTTTCGAACTTAACTCAAGAAAATGGTTTTCTCATTTTTCTCTTCAGTTATATTACATTCATCCTCATTTAATCATCTAAAGCATTGTCACAGAGCCAATAAATAAAAATAACAATGATAAATGTGATTAGGCCTGTTAATATATTTTGGAAATATTGCTTTACTTCCCAGGCTTTTTTAAATTGAAATGGCTATGAGTAATCAAACATTGCTTAGAATAGTTTAAACTTGTTGAAGCCCAGAAAGTGAACGTCTTTACTTAATTCTTAGTAGCAGTGACAGCTCTGGGTCTAAAGTGCCTTTGCTCTCTTGGAAGTCCTTTCGATTCCTTTCTCGACATGAACATTTAATTTACTTTCCTCAAAGATAGCCTATCAATTAACATTACTTACAAGTCTCTCAAATGAACAAACTCTTAAACTAAATTCCACTTTTCTTGGCTTGGTTAAATTTCTTTTTCAAGTACTACTATCTAGTGTTTTTGTAATGATTGTCTTAATGTCATGTCTTTCATCACAATCAGCAATAACTTTTAAGAACGATTGGATTGCTTTTTTTACAGCATCCTTATTGGAAGCTTCACATTCATTTAGTTACAATGAAAAATATCTAAGAAGTAGGAATATATATATATTTGAAAGGAAGGATAAATGGAAAAAAGATCAGTTAAACATTTAATGTTTAGAGTTTCTGAAATGTTTCTAATAGCTAAACTTTCCGGAAGGATATCTGAATTAGTATCCAAAATTGTAATCTCTGATGGTGTTTGTTCCATACTTTTCTACTTTGTAAATAAATGCTGCAAATACTGGAGTTGCAGAATGAAATGTTAACAGTCTTGAGTGGTACATTTACAGAAGTCACAACTTACTGCTCAAAGGAATGATCATGGATATGAGGCTAGGCATTTTTAACATTTGCATATTATTGTAACATTTCTGGACCAAAAAGTTAATAACATAATAAGGGGGGCGCTTATCCACGGGGAATATGTGGTTGGGGGTGGGCAGAGATTCTGAAGGATCCACTGAAGGATACTAGCGGGTATGCAAATGCGGTAAAACACTAGTAAAGGGGTGTACACGCCAAACAACAGAAAGACAACGAGAGGCACATAAGGGTATAGCAACCACTCCCCGAAAAGTAATACAAAACTACCCTTATGTGCCTCTCAGGTCTGATGAAGGGGAGCAACCACTCCCCGAAACGTAATACAAAACTACCCTTATGTGCCTTTCGTCGTCTTTCTGTTGTTTGGCGGGTACACCCCCCTTTTTTTATAGGACCAAAAAGTAACAGATCATTATCATGATAATCTATTCAATAGCATTGTCAACATGGAACATATGAGGGAGTTTGACAATTGCGCCTGAGATAAGACTTCTGTCTGGTTGTAATGCACCTACTTGAATTTATATAACTGGTAGCCCATCAAAGTCAATCACTTCAAAAGAGATCAGTTTCATCCACTTACATAAGACTTTTATTTGTTTAAAACTATATCAAAACTAGAAAAATAGTAGTAAGTAGATGATTAGACAGAAAACACATTACTTCGAAAGAACAACAAATTTTCAAAGAAGTTTCATGCAAGCCACTCTACCCCTAACAAGTTGGGGTGATTCATTGCTTTTCTAGACAGGACCTGTCCATGAGTAGTTAGCAAAGACTTGATTTAAATTCTGCCCTGATAAATTAGATAATAATGAAGATTGAAGCCAGGAAGGGTCTGCTATACCACTGGTTAGAGGAATAATGTGAAGAAAATGCAAAAGGGGCCCTGAGTCACCAGGATATTCTCAGTAGACAGGTTCCATCCCTGTCCGGGTCATCCCACCATTTAAATCATGCAAGGAGTTTCCTGTTTATTGATGAGGAAGAGACACTTTAAATTTCTTCAGGAAAGTTTTCATCCATAGAAGGGAAACACTGTTGATTAAGAAATTGATTTTTAAAATTAGACGGGTTTTTTTCCCCAACTTTTAAATATTATCAAAATCCTGAGATTGATAAGCTCATAATGATTTCATTATAAAAATTTTTTTTTGATTATGAAGTTTTAAAAACACTTTTTGCATTCTGGAATACTCCAAAATTCCTTATGGAACTAAGATTGATAACTTCATTATGGTTTGATGACACTGAAAAGATTTGGTATTGAAAAAAGAAATATGAATTTCCAAATCAAATACAAGAACACTCTTCAGTATAACATACACGACTGGATTCTTTCAAAAGATCTCAAAGCAGTCACTGAAATATTATGATCTATAATTCCTGCTAAAAATGTTGATCAAGGCTTTGATATTTTCTTGATGCATAGCATATTCGATTTTAAAAATCGATCACTTTGCACCACGGTTCAAATCCATCAGTTAACTTCAATCACTCTCATCTAAAAATATGTCAAAAATCTGTCAGCCAGTCACCTGAAAACAAATTCAATACAGAACATAAACACGCTCATCGACTTTGATTCTTCAAGTTGAAATTATGTCTGCTTCATTAGATGAAAGTGTTTTCAGAGAGAGCAAGCTTCTTGGTGTGAGGTACGATGAGGAAAAATCAATGCGTATTAATGAGGACTTGCAGTCATAACTCCCTCCAGCTGTGGACAGTAGACCTAGCTTCCTTCAATTACCAGCAAGGTGCCCCCTCGATTTAAGGGCCTCAAACTCATGAAATTTTAAAATTGAACAAAAATAAGGAAAATGTGCCCTTCAAATTACTCTCTCATTTAAAATCAGCATATACCATAATGGCAAGGTGACCCCTCCCTTTGGAAGACATATTTATATATTTGAAAGTTCTTTTTCCCCAAAAACAGCATGATGGCCCCTTAATTTACATTCAAGCTCCGATATCTTGAAAATAAAGATATTATCAGCATGGGAAAGCTTAGCTTTACAGACCCTTTTCTCTCAGAGATAAAAATCCAATATGAAACAAAAAACCCACTAAATAACCCTCTTGAATTAAGTACCAGGCCTTACTCAAATGAAACTATCATACACCACATTATCAACAAGGTGCCCCCTCAGTATCAGGACCATATTCTATCACATATATATTGCAATATCACACAAAAAGTGCCACAGCATTACGGCAGCTTATTGTAACATATTAGATAATCATGCATATTACAGTAAGTGCCCACTTGAAATAAACTCTGTTCTCTTTCAAATCAAATTGTAATATCGAAAATTAACCCCAATATGGGAACAAACTATGTATAAATTATAATGAAATCACCATATGACACATCATGCAAAAGGTTTCCTTTCTAAATAAGCACACTCTTTGTCTTACAAACAGAATTTCCATGACACACAATGAATACAAGGTGCCCCCTCATTATAAGCAGACACTCCTTGGATATATGAAATTTCCATTTCAGACAGTCTGTGTAGTTTAATTAAAATAGTACTGTGAGAGTTCTTAGATTAACAGAATATATATGCTGGGAATGGGAAATATTTATTACTAATTTTCAGGAAACATGTCTTGCTTCTAAATTATCTTATTGTTTAATATGTCTGATAATTCATAGACAAAGATGGGTGAAATGGTACTATGCTTTTACAGCTTGAAACTTTGGAATGCTGTTCATTTGTTACAATGAATGTTACTATAAGCGACTCTTGTCTTGCCATTTCAGAACATGTCTTTCTCCACCCACTTCAATAAATATGAGCAGTCTTTTCTGAACTGGGACTGAGGCACTATGAATTTAAATCGATGTTTTATCAATTGTTTATATTACCACATTTCAAATACTTCAAACAAAACATTCACTTTACCATTTTATGCAACTTGAGCATTTTTTTAAATTCAAAGTGTTTGTCATTTGATGTAAGCTTACAAATAAAGTGTCAGACACCTAAGTTATCTTATTCAGCTGACGTTTAATTCCTTTTGACATGAAAAAGCATTGTCATAGCAAAATCCATTGAGTAGGATGTTATAGTCAAATCACATTGCAAAATAAGTGAAACGTTCATGTTGAAAGACACATTCTCTTCACATATATTTCCCCCTGTCAACAGAAAACATCTGTTTCATATCTTTAACAAATTTTCCAAATTAATGTCAAATAAACCTTTTCACAGATGCTTACAAGGATCAGACATGTTTCATATCTGTATAACCAAACCATAGTTCAGTTAATGTTCCTGAGGTTTATTTAATCCTAGCCAGTTCTTTACTACCCAATGACTTCCTATCAAATCAACATAATTCAACACAACATATCTCATAACTGAGAAGCGTTTCACGATCAGCAGTTATCAAAATAATCATGAGTTTAGAAAGCATTGTGAACAATCAAGTCATTGATCATTTCAAAGCACAAGATCAAGTGATATGGTTTTATTCAGTAAATGAGCCAACGGCACACATTTTCACATGTAGTAATCACATGTACATTTCATTCAAAATACAACAAGCGTAGAACATCAGAAAGCAGAATGATTTGTAACAACATCAGTAAGTAAATCATCCATAAAAAGAACTATCTTATAAAAGAGTGCAAAAACCCTTTTGGGGTTGTGTCATCTGTTAAACAGACACTTTATTCTTAATGGACTGCAGGTCATGACTGAGTGCCTTGTTATTTGCACAAGTAGACTTGAAATGCATCCTTTCAACTAGCTGAATCTGCACTTGGTGCATGCCAAAGTTGTTGAAGGTCAACCAGTATAACATAAGCTTGGATGGTCACATTGATGGGAAAACAAGTAACTCGGTACTGAATTATATATTCATTTGTACGTGGTGCATGTAGGTAATCCATGTCTAAATCAAGGATTGCATGTCTTGATTTTCATCGATTAATGAGCTAGCTCATATTTTCAACACAAGTAAATTTACTGGGTAGCTAATACATTGCTGCAACACCTTTTTAAATATTTTATTGCTTTACAGCCTGAAGATACCCTTCCGCACCATTGCCACAAACCCTTCCGCTAGCGGCAAAGGTAGAATTTTTTCTTAAACTCTTGAAAAGTTGGTAAGGAAGTGGTGCGGAGATGTTGTGGCAATGGTTTCGCAACATCTTTTAAGGAATTTTTTTTTATAGGGGAAGGTAGCTTATAAAGGAGAAGAAAACAGGGCAATGACTTAAATCATTATATGAGGGGTGGATAACAACAGAGAGAGAAGTACAATAAGTCAAAGTGATTAAATGAGAATGCCATAATACAAATGTCCATGCTTTCCAAAAAACTTAAAACTTTTCTGAAACAATAGCACGAGTTCAGCTAATTTTGCAAAAAACAATATTGTTATCAGTTCCTCTTTCTGGTAAGATTCTCCTACGTGCACCAAACCTAAAGTATTCTATTTCCTACTAAATTATTTTTCTTGAACAAGATTACGAAAGACGAGTCTTTTCTACCTATTTGTCAATTTGGATACTCTCAATTTCTCATCTTGCCCCAAGGGAAATACATTGTTTCTTCACTGTACAAAATGCATGGAAGTCTAGACAAGTAAGAAAGGCCAGTTAGATAGCCAGTGTGGATGGATTACGTTACAAGGAGGTGGATGGTTTATCTTGCTGTTTTGTCGTTCAAATAGCGCAAAGTTTTTGTGAAATATGGCCGTATTGGGTTATAAGAATAAACTGTGAATAACCTTTTTTTACTTAATGAATCATTGAATCTGAAAGACAAAGCAGCCTAGTGACTGACATATCAAAGAGAACCTAAAATTTCAAACATGCATACAGAGATCAACCTGAAACATTTCAACTGGAGTCAAAAATGAAAGTTAAGAACAGATATCAGCATTGTGAATGAACTCAATTTAGGAAACATACCTGGGTTCCAAATTAAGACAAACCAGTCATTGTGACTGGAGGTCAGAACTGAGACCTTAAAATTGAGATCAGTTGTTGAATCTAAGTATAATGGAAAAGAAAACATTGAATAGAAGGAAAGAAGAATTGACGAGTGTCTGTGGAGACAGATGGAGACAGGGATTTGTATTCCTGAATAAATATGTCCTAAGTAGAAAAAAATACATATACGAAAAATACTTATTCATATGTTTGTTTTTCAGTGAACGATTCTAGACATATTTTTTTCAGCAGTATAAATAATTGTGGAGGGAGATGTAAGCTGTTGAAGAACCTCTAAGAAAACAGATCTTAGGAGAGCAATGAAGGAAATTGGAGAGTTCCAGTATATATATGTCAGTTTTAACGGAGAAAGACTCGAAAGGACTCGAAAGGACAAAGCATCAGAAGACAGTTAAAGGGAAAATATGTGGTAGAAAAAAAATGTGAATGGAGATGAAAGTTGTAGACTGAAAGTCTCAAGTGACAGAAGAAGAGAAAAAAATAGTGAAGGAAACAATGATGAAAGTTTTTGGCTGAAAGTATCAGATGATTGTGAAGGGGAAAATAAATGGTCAAAAGAAACTGTAAATGGACATGAAAGTTGTAGATTGAAAGTCTCAAGTGACAGATGAATGGGGAAAAAATAGTGAATAAAAAAAAACACAGACTAGAGTTGAAGGCTGAATGTATCAGAAGACAGATGAAGGGAAAAGAGTCATAAAGGAAACAGTGATGATAATTACAGGTGGAAAGACTCAAAAAACAGAGAAAGGGAACAGAAACAGGGAGGACAATATTATAGGCTGAAAGTCTCAGAAGACAGAAGGCCCAAAGAGAGACCAAAAGGTTAGTGAACTGGTGACCCAGAAAACACCTGTCTCACCAGCTCAACCCCTGCTCTCAATCACAGCTTCATTTCCAGCCTTTCAGCCACAGACCAGATTAATCAACTACAAAAACATCCACTCAGAGACCCCCATTGTCATAGGAAAAGTCAAGCATAGAAGAAATATCCCTCCACCTTGGAGCATATGAAGAAGGAAGAGTGTTTCCGACTGGCTCCGTTGGTGAGGTATCCTCACCTGACAAGTGTGGGTGGAGATTTCATTCAAACTGTAATTAAATGTTCGACAGATCAGCCGACTTCTTAAATAGATTCCTAAGCAAACCGAGGGGCTAAACTACACATGGTTAATCCCGATAATTCAGTTTCCACAACTTGACCATCTCTGCCTGGATCAATCCGCTGGTTGTCAGCTGGTTAACAACCATTGGTTACACAACTCAGTCCAGGCTCCTTCACAATATCAGATATTCATCAAGCTTACACGGAAATGCATGGTATGGATCAATAGGCACATCAGACCCTTGAAAAGAAATAATTTGCTGACAGGACTTGCCTCAGGAACAACTACCAGAGCAAGCAAGACACTGATGACTTGCAACAGCCCTCATAAAGCCAGTTCAGCACTACGAAAATATTTTGCTTTAGGGTTCAAACTCAGTCACTAAGCTTATGATAATTTGAAGTTCTTACAAAATCCCAACTAAACCCATTAGTGACAGTGAAATTTGAATAGCTTACATATGGTATTGTAATTAAAATAAATTGGCCTTTTATGCTTAATGATCAAACTCAATCAAGATATGCTTCAGAACTACGAAGGTAATGCACAAGACATGTTTCCAAAAAATATAATGATAAATTGGTCTACTCTGTTAAGTTTGGATGTAAGTCTCTATCATGAGGTTAAGCCAGTAATATAAGAAAATTAAGCAATTTTTAATTCTGAAAATAAAAAATCAATAAAATCTTAAAGAATATTTTTTAAAAGTTCTATATTTTTAACCATAGAAGGCCATATTTTTTTTATTTCTACCTTCTGTAACCAAATACATTGAAATTGTTAGTCAGATCACACTTGAAAACCAATTAGGAACCCATAAAAATTGTCTGGCATGGCAATTTGACTCAACATAAAAGGATTTCTTATTGCCCTCAGCCTTATTGGTTCTTTAGAAATAATTTTCTTACAATTTCCATGGAAACGTTACATTAGAATTCCTCTTTTCAGCTGCCCTAATGCTTGTGAACTAAAAGGACAGACCATGTTTCCCTGCAAAACAGACAAATATGCTGTTGTAAAGCAACTTCATCCTACTGACAGCTGCCAAGTTAGATATCTACATTAGGCAAACCCAGTCATGTCAACAAGCACCTGCCGACGAAAGCTCAAAAACCTCAACCGTCTTGAAGGACACATCTGCAGGTGCTTAGAATTTCTTATCAGACTATTGGAGTTAAAATAATTACCTTGTAAAACTGTTTTTGAATTAAGTGTTCCTATCCTTGAAAACAATAATATCATTTTTCATAAACAAATTTTTTTTATATGTAATTATATTGATGACTAATTTGAATAATATCAAAGTGTTGAGCTGCATACATACATCAAAATAACATAAAAGGTAACAGTTGTTATGAAAAAAATCAATGCAGTTGTTCAAAATACCTTCCACTACAATGCTTTGATTCTCTATTCTTACTTTCGAACAAAAATAAAATAGTTTGAAAACAGTTTTTGCATTTTTTGTAAGGCCACTAAATGTCTTTTCCCAAAATATTTCTTTCAATTTATTGCTGGTTTTATCCATTAATAAGAGGAACAAGAGAAAATGAAACTGTCGGAAGATCATAAACAGCAAACTGGTTCCAGCACCACAATCATCACAATTATTTTTCTTATTAAGTTATTAAGTTCTTATTATTAAGTTCTGCTAGTATAAAAATCAAAGACATAAAACTTAGTCTTAGGAGAATCTTATCTGGATAAATTCAAAGTGATTACTATTCTACTGAAATATGAAAACATCTGATAAGAAAATAGAAATTGTGAACAAATAAAAATACTTAAGCATTACATTGACAGTAAGCTTACTTGGAATGACAATGTTGATATACGTATTCAAAAAAGGCCAGAAAAGATTTATTTCTTCCGCTGTTTATACAGTAAGTCTTTTAGAATTGATTGTTCTCTGATGGAATTGTTTCATAAAACTTCCATACAAAGCATCCTATCTTTTAACCTCCTTTATTGGTTTGGAATCCTGCCTATATTCAAAACAAAACTTAACTTAACAAAAATGTTAACAAGGCTTTTCAAAATCATTGGCACAGACTCAATATCACCTATTAGCCAACTTTACAAGCAGCAAATTGTCAAAAAAGTGCAAACGATCTTAAATCTCATGTTCTCCATGATTTCGGACGCCAACAGCATTCTGTCATTCTTTTGGTACAGTCGGTATTAAATATTTTATCAGGTTAACAACAGTTAATTATCATTTACCATTTTACGGTTATCAAACATTTTCTACACTATTACCCTGTGTTATCTTACTAGTACCTCTTACCTACATGTATTGATTTATTCACGGTCTCAGTGCTTGTTAAATTGTGACATGTTGTGATCATATTTTTTTGGGTTTTGTTTTGTTTTACGATGTAACCAAAATTTCCTTTGGAATAATAAGGCCTCATCTCTTGTTATCTTAACTAAGTTCCTTTGTTGGAAAGTTTCTTGGAAAAAAGAAAATGAATTACTTCAAATAATTAACCCACATGTAATAATACCAAAAGTTTCAATTCAGATGAGCCATATGTTGTCTCAAGTGTATTATGTTCTTGAGAAACCTTGTTAAAGAATGAAAATGCAGATCTTGCAGTTTTAATCTTTAATATGCTCAACGTTGTAAAAATTTTGCAACGTTAGCAATTTTCAAAGATTATAAAGTTGCCTCAGGAAGTTGTATTCAGATTCATAATCTCTCTCTTGACAATAAGATTTTATCAAAAGACTTTTAAAATCTAGTTTTCCAAACCTAATTATATAATTAGACATTATTTTCAGAATAAATATGTCTGTCTGCAAAAAAGTTACAGTGAAGTTATTTTCCTATTTTGAATATTCACTTTAAAGATTAAAAAAATTCTAACTCCAAAAGTTTCCCATTAGGTACATATACATTTGTAATGTCTGTCCACCATTTTAACAGTTTTCAAATAACATTTTCTTTAAGGTATCTTGTAAATGAAAGTGTCCAATACACCAACCTGGCTATTTCTGTCGTTGATGAGCTCAATGGACCAGCGACCTTCATGTTTTATCCAGACAAAAATGACTCCACGGCTATCACAGGTTGCCAGCTTCTGGTATGGTTCATTCCATCGCACAAGGATCACCTGGAATTAACAAATCCCATCAAATACAAACTTTAGAAAGAAACATCTATACATACGGAAAAGGATTAACACTTTGAGTTAAAAGGTGAATAGACCAATCTATTAATCCAGATCTGGACTTCATTTTTAAAGCTCTTTTAGTCCCCAAACATCCCCTATCATGTCGAATGATGTTTGATAAAATCAACTGATATAAATTATCAATATTTGTTGAAAAATGAAAAAATGAAAAACACATAAAATGAAACATATAAGCATTTTGATAGACCAAACAATGGCATTGCAGATCCAAACAACCCTTATTGATCAACACTTACATATACAAGAATCTATTATATTTTCATTCAACTTTCATTTAAACTCTTCAGATCGATGTAACCTGTCACTTTCTTGGCATAGATAGATAGTATGGATTGGCCTGCTAATATTTTTTTCCCATACACCTTTAAGTTTGTGATAGATATTCAGTTATTAATGTCTAGATTGAGAGAAAAGATCAAATCGATTACAATTTTCAGATTCCATTAGCCAATTATAATCATATAATTGTAAGCACAGTAATGTTTACAATTTCATAATTTCACTGAATAGCAGATAAACAGTACAATTGTTTCCCACCATCTTACTATTTTATCTCAATGTGTATTCAAATGCTCAGAAAACTTTGAAAAATGCCTTTTCTCATTTCATTCTCCAGGTTTTGTAATTGAAAAAACACTTGTGGAATACCCTAAAAATTTATATTCTTAGTACATGAATCGGTACCCATGGAGATGTAAGTTCATCCAAATATTCATTTCTACTTTGCCTACCCCTCCAAGGCTAATACTTCTTTAATGAATTTACTGATCAATCATCCTTAGTAATTGAAAAGAAACCTTGCATGTTATCAACTAATGCATTACATAAATTATGGCAAAAGACATATGGCACTTTTGCAATTTCCTTTCTAAGGAGTCTTGGGCAAAGTAGAACAATGTCTGAGGGGTGACTTATCAATTATTTGATTTGTTATGAGATTTCCCACTGATAGACAATTGTGATATCGATACAAGACAAAACAGCTCAGAGTGTATTAGAGGTGAGGTGATTTGGGGTTTAAAGCCACTTTCAAGTTTATTTCACTTATACCACAGCTTCTAGAAATATTGCAGGAAGAAAGCCTGCAACACTACTATGCCATAAATCTTTGGGTTAAACCTGTGAGTATCTGCTTGAACTAGCAAACCAAATTGAAATTCAATTTAGCACTACACCAAAACCTTCCTGCTTGTAGAAATGTTCTCTCTTGCTGACAAAGGCAGTATGCCACTGGCTGGATTCAAACCCCAAACCTCTTGATCTGCAGATTGAAACGCTAACCACTATGCTATCTCACCCTCAAATGTAATTAACCTGCGATGGCTTTTTTTAAGTATGGAAAATCAGGTTCACACTTGAGTGGGTGAAGATATAAAGCCGATCTTCCAGTATATCAGATGTACAATTTGAAAACGGGGAGGAATGAATACATGAAGCATATCTACATCAAGCATGTAAAATATTGATTACAGGATTCTGTACAACTGGTTGAAATGCTATATTAACTGTCAATTTATCAGAATGACAAACATATATAGGGATGAAATGATTACATGAAATCAAATAGTTCAAAGTGAAAGTTTTAACTTTCCAATTATATTCCCTGCATTCTTAACCAGTTTGAGATCTGTTTGCTGGATTTGTAAGCTATGAAATACAAGCAAACAGCTCCATTGGAAGACAAGGATTTGAGATGCTGACTCAAAGATCTTTTGAATTTGTGGTTGAGTTGGATTAGATTTGAACTTTTCAGAAATCAAGTATCATAGTTCAGCCTCTTCAACTCAACTACACATAAACAATTCAAAGGTCCATCAATAAGTAAACAATGACAACCATTCTGAATGCATAAATGTCAGATGAAAAAAAAACACAAATTCAACAAATAGTGTGCAAACATAAAAATAGTTTGATTAAACACTTTACACAAGAGTTCAGGAAAAATCATTGCCAAAATGACTTTGTCGTGGTGATTTATAAACCAGAACCTATCATTGCTGTAAAAGGATTTGTCAAAAAATACATCTAAAGTGGGATTTAATATGCTTGAACTGGAATAAGAAACGTCCAGGAGCTCACAGCTTAATGAATATGTCCAAACCAGAGAACAATCCAAATAATGGAGGTAAAACATAAACTAGAGGTATCTGACATACACCATTCTGTTTGTTATGCCAGCTCAAACTCAGTAATTAAGTTTATGAGGTTTGCATGGCATGCACTAGAAAATCATTGCTAATTTATTTTACTTGACAAAAATGAAAAAAAAAATCTTCAGCGACAAATGATTGAAAATTTACATTAAACCAATAATTTCCTTAGAGAGTTAGAAATTGATCAACCACCATGTGTCACATAGTGTTTAAAAATGATGAATTACCACAAATTTCCAATGGACCGACAAGTGCAGGACATTATCTTTAAATCAACAATTTCCTTCAGCACACAAAGCAACAAAACCTGTAAGAGCGGAATGAAGTTTCAGAAGAGTTTAAAATGTGATGAATAAAGATTTTTTTTAATTGAAAGTCAGCTTCAACTTCACATTTTGCAAGTCTTAAATAATTCAAATCACATACAACACATCAGCAAAAGGTGTGAATGTTATGGCTCTCTAATGACAGCCAATTTTAAAACTCCTTGGCACCATTATTCACTTGCCAAGCACTGAAATTACTGTTTTCAGCTAGTTTGCTGCAAAGAGTTCCGGAATAGCCTTAATTATCATTTTGTTTTGCCCAATTTTTTTCTCATACTAATAATGGATGTTGATTTAGTCATTTGCTCATGAATCTTAAATTACAATATAATTCAATCACATAATTAACAAATTCACCTTAAATAACTTCAAAGCATGAAATATCCTTAAAATTTATGTCAAAAAGAAGAATCTTTGATTTATCTTGTATTTTGGTTCTTTATGATTTATTTCAGAGACTGATTTGCAAATAAGAATATATAATTCTTAGATATTCACAACATAATCATTGCTTTTACATAGTCACAATGAAATGTAAAATGAACTTGATCAAACATTGATTGCTTTTTTCTGATAATCGACATCCTAAACATATCTAAATTTTTAATGAAGTTTGTTCCTTCCGCAATTACATTCAAACACCAACAATTTCACTTGCATGCATTATTAAAAAACTCGTTAGTTTCACAATGGAACTTTAGTCGGTTAAGGACATACAAACATTGTTGGAAGCAAATTCCATAATCATTCTACAAAATAACAAGGATCAGAATCATGGAAAATACTAAACAACATCCAGTGTAGTACCGTTCTGTTGAGTTTTGAGTAGGTAAATTTGGATCAAACAAGTGACTGGCATGTTAAATGATTATCTAATCAACCCATGAAAGACAATGACCATAGTGTCCCTGCAAGATAAAAATCAAATTTTGAAATCAAGTAAATTGGCAGCAATATATAAGGTCAAAACAATATGTCGAAACACTATCAAACAGGCGAGTCATAAACAAAAGCTATCTTTTGATATTCAGATAAAAACTGATCATCATTTGAAACATACCTTAGGATATGCACATATTTCTGTTGTTGCAGGTACTGAATGGTTGCAATTGTAAATATCTAAAATATCAGAATTATTGAACTTTACTCACATACTAATCACAGACCGTAAGTTCTTCATCATTTAACCTACAATACCAGGGCCAATATTTACAAAAAATTTTTAATTAACCCTTTTCCAAAGATAGTTGTAAGCCTCGTTGATAAGCATTGGCTTACAGCTAAGAGAAGTTGAAAAAAAAGATTCAGGAGCTAATTAATGGGAGAATACAGGTTAATTAGGATGGAAGAGAAGTTGAACAGTCTCATTGATCTCTAAGTATGATTTGCCTTCCTGAAAACATTTTTTACTGAAAAGAAAGGGAAAGTAGAGGTGCTTATTTCATTAAGTGCAAAGAGTATCTGATTCAGTTAACATCTTATTATCAGAAGAGTGAAAAAGTCTGTTTAAAGGTTAAAGTGCCACAGAGTATGTTGTTGAATCAAATATGTCATACTTCATAAATGGTCTTATCTAATAGAGAAATAGTGGTTGTTTCTGAAAATAAGAATCCAAATTCTTATCAGTTCACCATAGTGACAGTAAACAGGTTATTAAAGATGGCATCAAACCAGCGATTAGCTTTTCATATTTGAATTTATTACACACTTATTAGAGTGGCAGATCGTCGTACATTTTATTACAGTATTATAGTATTTTCATGAAAAGCTGATAATTAGTCTTTAATTATTCTATAAACCAGCCAATTTTCAATGTATAATAAAAATTGAGTCACAAGGAAGTACGTCAGTCTTGAAAAATGACTTAACAGATAAACTTTATTGTGAAAAGAGAAGGTTATCAAACTAATTCACCATCATGGGTACTTGCTAGCAAGGCTTTCAAAGTGAGCTGGTTGGCTGGTCTTTTCTGGGTGGTGCCAGACTCTGATTATTTGAGTTAAAACCGAACACATACAAGTACATTGAAGTCAAGAACTACCATCAAATTTAACATATAAATGTAGTGCTGTAAGATTTACCGAAGTGTATCAACCATGTTTCCAAACTCTTCCTTTCAACTGCAGAATTGAGCTTATTTTTACAATAATGTACTAGGACACTTAGCACTTACCAACTAAAGCTCCAAGTATACCATGGGTACCAAGACCTCAAAACAGTACTGAGATGAGCATGGGTGATGAGCGTGGGGACAGATTGATAGACAATTTGTCTGGGGCACAGGGGAGAGAAGAGACTAACTGGAGTTAGCAGCCGTCAGCATTCATTAACACACATTCTTCGAGAAACCCTTCATTATTGTCCTTTCAGACAACCTTCAGAGCGAAACGTATTTCATAAAGGACCACAGGGACTTCATCATCTTCAAAATTCTTTTCAAAGAAGACTTAGAACTCAAATTTGTTGCGTAATGAAATTTTACTTACGTTATTATATTGAATAAAATTCCTTTTATTTTGGATTGTCATACAAATTTCATGGAAAAATTGATGTGCACGTGCACCATCATATTTTTAATGTGATCTCACACACTACAAAATCGGTTGTGGATCATTGTTTTTATCTTGTTGAAGATTTAAATCATCAATGACGTTAGTAAGAAATTATATATTCTAAAGTTTTTTAAAACAAACATTCTAAAAGTTTAGATTGTCCATCAAAATTAATGGTGTAAATTCTTTACTGAATTCAAAATCGACTGAATCCGTCACAATTTTACATCTGAACTAAGTTTCTTAGTACTCACTTAATCCGCATATTGAAGAGCAGTCAAGGAGGAGCTAGTTCTATAGCAGTACAATCTCAGATAACTTACTCAGGTTGTCAGGAAAGACAATAATTCAAGCAGGAAGCTTGGTTCAAAAACATCTGATAGTTATAGTTTTCTTATTTTGAAAGAAATGTAGCAAATAATAACCTTATTGTTATTCTTTTCATCCATCAAATTGATTATATAAGTGTCTTATAAGATCCATTGAACTTGTTCTCCGTTTGTCTTTGAAGACCTTGTAGGTTTACATGTTATGACAAAACATAACAAATAAGATATCAATTTACAATACACTTGCGCTTAATCCAAAAAAGATTTCAACTGGTAACCTATATATAGGATAACATATGAGTGTCCATGACATAACATGTTTACGACAAGACTGCTTAATATTAGTATTAGTATTTCCCGAGCGAGATAATGCACGAGTGTCGTAAACATATTATGTCATGGACACTCATATGATATTCTGTTTATTACTGAAGTCAAGAAATCAAAAAAAGTAATCAAAATTAATATCCAAGGCTTTGGCGCATTTGGAACACGATGTCATAGGCGAACTGTAATGTCAAAGCATTGTTTTGGACGTGACGTCACAATGAAAAAGTGATATTTTGCCCTAGGGCATCATATAAAAAATATGAACCCCTATATGATTGCCCTCAAAGGTAATAAATAGAATGTATGGAAACTTGTGGATGGAGACCCACTGATCTCAGATAATTTTATGTGATTACCAAATTCAATCCGAACAGTTCCTAGCCAGCAGAAAGGTCAAAACAAATTTGTTGAGTAGGTTATGTTTTCATATTGTGATGGATAATCAAGGATAAGGTTTCGCCAAGGCATAACAGATAACTAATCAGAAATGATCCCAGAAATTCCAGCCAGTAGGAAGGTTGGCACAAACTGAATTGAAGGGTCATGCAGGTTTCACATTCTGATGGAATATACAAGGGAAGGGTGTACTAAAACATAACAGTCTCTGATAACCACTACCATTAACAGACACAATTCCAGCCTGAATGGTCGGATTGAAAGGTTTGAATCCTGCCAGGGGCTTGGCAACTTTGTTTGCAGTAGAGAACTGTTCTACACGCAGTAAGGATGGGGTGCAATGCTACACTGCATTTCAGTGCCAATGCTTGCAGGTTTCACCATAATGCATAGCCACAATGGTGTTACGGCTTTCTCCCTGCAATAGTACTAGCAGCCGCAATATAAGTGAAATAATCTTGAAAGCGGCGTTAAACCCCAATTCAGCTCACCTCACCTCCAGCCTAAAAGAAGTCAAAACAATTTCAATTGTATGATAAAGCGTTATATAGTTGTAAACCCCAAAAGGCACCTGTGCCCATGAAGTTGTTCCATCTGTAAAATTTCAATGAGCTTTGTGGTCTTTTGGTTCTTGAGTTCTTGACCAGAAATGAATTTGTATGGATGGACAAACGAACAGACAGATGGAGTTCATTTCTATATCAATCACAACTTTCAGTGAGCATGCATGCGCTTATCATCTGTCATATCTCAATTCAATTTTAGCTGAATTGCTTTATTTCATTCGACAACAAAAAGAGAAAATGCATGATAAATTTCATGACAGTTCCAGTAATTAAGCTTACAGAAAATTTTAAGTGTTGAATATGAGAAAATGAAATCTCATCTGTCTTCAAACAAGAAGTAATTCAAAATTCAATTCTGCTATCTGACATTTCATTGTTGATATAATTCAAGAAGCATAAAGTACAAAATTATAAAAATAATTCAATTCAATGTTTGGAAGAACGATTATGAAAGTTAAATTTGTTCTGAATAAGACCAAACTCTTTAGCTTTAAAAATATATTATATAATGATTTTTTAAATCTAGAGTAATAATACCAATTAGTTTGAGGTCGAGTGGGTAAGAAGCTTTCATCATTCTGTTTGATTTTCAACTAGTGCAGCTACAATAAATAGTCTGCTATAATCTCTGAAAGAAAACATATGGCAGAAGGTTTTTTAAGAAATAAAATTACTTTAGAAGAATGCTCACTTCCAGAATTCTTGTTGTTCTCATTTATTCAAGATTTAAAAATACTTCAACCTTCTCTGGCATTTTCTTTTACAAAGAAATTCAGTACACACAAGTCACTACGGTCACCTTAGAACTGAAATGTGAGTTGCAATGGCAATTAACTTGCAAATATTTTATAGCTTTAGTAATAAAATTTTAAGTTTTGCACAAGATAACACAAACACTAAGCCGTAGAGATAAAATTTATAATCACTTTAATGTATTATGGTCTTTCACTACAATGTGAAATACATACATAAGAGTAAAGAAACAAATATTGGAGAAATTGTTATTTAGAATCCCTCAAAATGTTTGTTAGATTTTTGTCTGCTTACAAAATGGAAAAATTATGACATTTTTTATTTCATTATGTGCCTGTTTTGCTAACTTGAAACTGTTCAGTCATTTTTCACTAGACCAAAGTTCCTTGTATCAAATGACCTGGTTTTAAATATTATGCCAAGAGAAATCCCTCAAAGACAAATTTATTTTCATCTTTTTCCTAAATGAATATTTTACCAAGAAAAGTACCCATAAATCATTCAATATCATGATCAAAATCAAACTTTTGCATTGCTAGAGAAAACATAAAAACTTCATTTTTGTTAATACGTTAATTTGTACTTAATTAGTATCAAACATTTAAAGTAAACTAGGTAAAGATTTGGTCACAGTTGAAGAGAAGCTTATGGCAGTAAAAGAGTTATGTAACCTTCCAAAACTCCTTCATGATGCAAGAGAAACAAGTTTTACAAGAATTTAAAAAAATTTAGAGGGAAATTGCAGCGTGAATCACTGGAGTTTTAAACTGAATCCAGAGAGTAACATATATCAGCGTCTGTCGTGCAAGCACTTTTACCGTGACATTTTGAAATCCCAATGGATTCTTAGGATATCAAATCTGAGCACTGATAGATAATATCTAGAGTTAACTCTACAAAAATATTTCATGATGCAACGAGATACTTTTTATAAAGGGTACTAGAAACTTTTTAAATCATAGCAGTGTGATCAATATGATACTGTGTTTTTACATAATTATTAGAGTGTAAGTTCACAAGCAGGAGAGTAAGGTCATCAATCAGGATTTTAAGCTGCAATATCTCAACATATCGAGAGGTATGAACTCTGACTTCCCTTAGAACTGTCCCTTTAACCCTGCAAAAATCCTTCATGATTCAATAACAAACCTGTTGAATAAGAATCTCAGAACGTTTGATGACATCAATAGCAATGAGACCTGAATAAGTGTTTTGTTACATATATTCTGTTCAAAATCATTTGAGTATTCGTCATTGTCCTCTAACGAGCTGTAACGTCCTCCATATCATCCCAACGGTAGGATATCAACTCTGATCTCCCCATAGAAATGTCTGTTACATATAATGAGGTATAACCTGTTCATGATGCAAAGAGAAACCTTTCATACATAAACATTTATAAACTTTTGCAGTATGACCTTTAAAAAAAAATCTTACAATGACACTTGAGGTCATAAACATTAGTTGTGCAAGCAGTTATACTCCACATCATGGAGTCCAATGGAGGGATATCAACTCTGATCCATTGTGACAGACTCATCAGAGCACAATGACACGTAATGCACATGCCAGTTCTCTCTTTGTTCCCTGATCAATGAGATACAGAGTAATTGTCATGGACATCCACGTAATTGTGTATCACATCCCTCATAGCAGGTGCCCCTCTCCATGACCTGGGCTTGCAAACATTGAGTCGATATGACACTACAGGTTCCAATTCAAACATGCAATGTGGTAATATGATCCATTAATTTGGGCTGTTTTAAAATAGCTTTTGAATGGATATTTGTTTTTAATCATGACTCAAAGACACACATTTTCTGAAGATAACAATGGTTCATTTAACTCCTTGTACTGTTTTTTGCCCAATGTAGTGACATTTAGATAGCGCCAAAGTCTTGGAGAAACAACAATATTTGCAAAGTTCCATTTCCAGGACAGATTTCGATTTCAAATAAATCTCCAAAAACATCCTTGTAATTAACATTCAACAAAGCAGTATTCTAAGCACATACAGAATGAATGTTGCCTACAAGACTGAACTACTAATGTTCCCTGTAAAATTAACCTCCTGTTTAGATGGTTTTGTCTGAATTTTCATATTTATGTCCCGAAAAGATTCACATAGTTTAAATTATCTAATGTTTTCTTTAAAATTCTATTTCATAATCAAATCATGCAATCAAATGGACATAAGGAGATAGAAACATTTAGATATCAGGAAAATCTTTAATAGTTAAAATTAAATCACTAGGATAACCTTGGTGCAATGTTAAAGAATGACACTAAGATTAAACTTAGTGTTAAGTTGCTCTTTGCAACAACACCCAGAGAGATTTTGGAAAGATTTTAAGTTATTTACGATTTATTTATGTGAATGTAAGTAATGCTGACAACAACACAATTACACATCACAACCAACTGCATAGAAACATTGAACCAAAGAAAGATATAAGTTGCATATGACAGAGAACTTAACAACTCACATAAATAGAGCATACTTAGTAAACGACCTTCCATTTAATACTATATCCAAGGATGTTTTTATAGGATCTTGTCTTATGCACTTCAGCAAGAGGTACGGTATTTAAATTTAAAGTCCAGGCTCAGGTTATTGTCCAACACATGCACACAACACAACTTCAATGAAAACACAAGGCAGGGCTCGGTTTGGAGACGTGAAAGCAGCGACCCAGATTTATTGATGTACACCTCTTATATACCCTCATATGTTCGGGTCCTGTAAAAGGCCACAAGCCTCACTTCCAGCACTCTCTGGATGTTTCTTAGAATACGAAGCCGCCTACGTTATACTCTAGCCAACCATCGGTCAAGATCACCCCACCTAACCTTTTGTGGACACCTTGCTCCCGGCCCGGGCAGTGCTGAGCTAGCTTTTCTACCTGTAGTCTCAGAACTGCGCACCTTGCCGATGCCTCCTGTCGTAATTCATACCCTTACTTACTTTCGGCTAATCATATCTGCCTCTCTCCCCCACCGGTCATCCCAAGGTTAAGACCCCAGTTCTCTGTCGAAAATAACCTACGTCGACTGCTCATTTCCCATTTCCTCATTCCAACCATACTTATTAGTTTGATACACGTTTATCTTACTTTTACCATTTTAAATCCTTGGACAACTATTTTTATCAAACGAGTTAATGATTAAGTATAAAACGAGCGAAAGCAAGTTTGATACCATATCATTACTAAGTTTCATAAAAATAGGATTAAATGGAAGGGAGTTTAGTATTCTGTTTATTACTTGACCTCATTGGTCAATGATTGCCAAAAGTGTACTGAACGAAACATTTCCGAGACTTGGCCGCCATTGTGACAGCGGTGCAAACATTGTGACATCACAACTACACAATATTGTGCATACATGCAGCGGTATTACACTAGTTTAATATCACCAAATAAATATTACACTGCAGTCTTACACAGGCAAGTAATCACATATCTCACCATACTGAAACACACAGATATTGAAACCAATGTAGCACTGAAACGAAAACTCCATGTAATCTAGTGGTATCAAGCCCGGCCTTACACTTTTTTTAATGAGGTGCTTTGACAGTTTCAAAAAATAATTCTCAAAAGCAATAAGAACATTTTCTAAAGCCATGACAAACAGATCTTAAGAATAAATTAACTTTCTTCTCATTCCCAAATATCTCTGAAAGAAATTTAAAGCATACATAGGCCATGCACCAAATCTGCCATGTTCAGCTGCCTGTAAGGGTTGTATGTCCACGCTCTGGCATGCTTCTGTCAATGTATATTTGCCTTAGAGCCTGTTTACTTGAATGAGTGCTTGCTACAGTGAATGTTTGCTTCAGAGAAGTTGATGATCAGTCACAAAACATACATACAAGGGTTCATCAATCAAATAGTCAAATGTCATTGAGCATATTGAACAGCTGCAGTTTCACCTTTACAAAGGAAAATTATATGAATACTGGGTTTTATTCCAGGAAGATTTATATACCATTAGATAACTATATTTTTTTGTTATTCACACAATCTTTAATGTTTTGCTAGGCATCTATTTCTTAGGATGATGTTTTTGAGAAGACTGGTTATTTTTAATTTTCTTACATTTAAGTGAATTTAAAAGATGTTAGATATACAGTAACAGCTGTTAAAATTAGATTTACTGCTAAGTCTATAAAAGACAAAATATTACTCCAATGCTGTTAGTATTGCAAATAACATGAAACGATTTCAGTGCCATTTGACTGAATTATTTTGATAAGTTGAGCTAAGATCAGCTTTTGGTTTTGTGCAGAGGAAGTTTTTCTAAAGAATTTCACACGTAAGTCATCTCAATTTTGGAAATATATAAGCAATGAAATTCAGTCGATAACAAATTTAAACCCACATGTAATTTGAAGGTGTTCATTTGGAACATTGTGACCCTTACAATTTGATATTGGATACCAGACATCCGTTGAGCCTTTCATTCCCTGAACCTTCATCCTTAATCAGATTATTTATTGATCTTTCCACATTTCTCTTACATTTACTTGTAATCCTTGAATTGAGATGTGTTTATGTTGGTGTAAGGATAAAAAATATTGGTGTGTTTCTGCTTTTCTTGGTTAAGACCAGCTTGAAAGACTTGAGATATTCAAAATCAATTATCAACTGAGATAATTGATTGATAATTTCAACTGACTTTGCAAGACATCAATGAAAGCATGTTCAAAACTTCCGCTAGGTAGCAGCTATACCCTTAAAAATTTATAAAATCAAATTCTGTAAGATCAAATGATACTGCAGACTCAAGAAATAAATGATCATCATCTTTCAGAATCTTTGGACCAAACTGTAGGCAATAATATGAGAGGAAAAATTCAAGTGCAAGATTATCTCATCCAAAAGAATATCAATAAAAGGTTCAATGCCATAAACATGATTAAATTCATGAAAGGTATCTACCATGTTTATCCACATGAAGATTAATGGTCATAGAAGACCCTAGTTGGCCTCTGACAAAGTTATTAATCAGCAGCTGTTTGCCCAAACCAGGCAGACTGATTAAGAGGCTGGAAGGCATGCACTTTTGCCAATATGAGGCCCGAGGCCAGAGATATCGCTGCTCATCCTTCCCAAATATTAGCAATATTCTGTCATCTGGCATTCCAGCGCTGGTCGATTCCACGGAACAGGAGAAATTGCTTTTGTTGCCAATAGTTGAACATAACATTAACTTTGTCAAGCAAGTAATGAAATAAAATCAAACCATATATGTGTCGACCGTGTTGGAGTGTGATTCAATATTTTACTCTCATCAAAGCGAAAGAGTGGACAGTCTTTTCACCTCCTTTAGTGTCAATGGGCTTGAATATTGCCCGACAAAATGTGTCAGTATTTCCACTTCCCGACACCAATGTCCGCTAGTTAGCAAACCGGCCATCTTCCACTCAATGAAATGACCATAAACTGTCAAGCAAATTAAACATTCCATACCACCATTAAGACTCGGACAGAATCAATAGTTTACCATTTCTCTGTCAACCAGTTATTTGAAATATCGAGCACTAAAATCTGAGCCTCCTTTGACCACTCTACCAATTCAAAACTGACGACAACAGTGATTTCTCAAAACGGTCTCTTTTGTTGAGATTACTCATAAATTTCCCATTCAGTTAACGTTTAGATCTCAATGTGATGAGTCCTCTGACTGGCATGATTGAAGTCATTTCCTTTTGTCATTTAGTGATTTATCAGAGTAAAAAATAAGTGTGCTCGAACAGTCTGTAACCTCGTAACTTAATTACCACAGGCCATTAGAATCGGAAAAAATTACTCTTACCCAGTAATAACTTTTCATGGTTTTCCTAAAATTGCAATCGATCAAGGCAAAAATTTTCAATCATAAGTTTATCCCTAAATTTGAACTTTAGTTTCATACTTTTGTACACACAAAAACCAAGGCCTCGAATACAATACAACATTAGAAAAATATAGTTTTGAAACAAATTTGATTAGATGTCTATTCACCTGACACAATTCTTTTTGAAAGTTCGAAACAAAGTAGAATAGCCAGATTCTATGGAGCCGACTAAAGATCATTTTCTCTACATTTTTCATTCTTGAGACATCAAGAAACAATAAATCACTCGTTTCCGAAGAAAGAAATTAATTTCAAAAATAAAACATCAATATCGGTAACAAAGACATCTTCAGAGAAACAAAAAAATAGTCTCAAGAGGGCTAAACTACTTTTCAATATGAAGTCGTTTCCAATTTATAAAGCTTCTAGTCATATATCAATGTTGCAAAGCTTTTACAAATAACACAAGAACAAGAGCCTAGGGAGTATTATTTTTGGCAAAGAAACCTGCATAGAATTATATTTGATACTGGAGATTCTTGTACCAAAATACAAAGACATATATTGCAAAAAAGTATCTTGACAACATTTTTTATACGAAATCGTAAAGATTTACAATTGAGATATTAATATCCAGGATGTCTGGCCTTTCTTATGTATTCTTGTTCAGATATCTTGTAAAGATTCAAAGATCTACTTATTATTACAAACTTTAAACATTATATATCAAATATGTCTTTGAGAGACATTACAGAAGTTGGTAACAATAGGAACTGCTTCTTTTCATTAAAACAGATTGCCTTGAGAATTTTAACATTTATTCTTATTTTTTGTAACATCCCTTTGTTAACCTAAAAATAATTACTATTGCCCCTTTAAGTATTAAAGTTCACCTTGAGAAATGAAAATGGCCACCTGGTGTGGTGAGATCATTGAAACTGAAACTGAAACCTTTGAGTGCCATGCCTAACATACATCCAAGATATGCACTCCCTGAGGACCTGAGCAGGTGAGGTGTGTGTTAAGGAGTGATCTGTAATCCATGATAATGACATGTAAAAGTGTTTCTGAGTGAAGGATGAATCATCACATTTCAGTTTAGTGGTTGAAAGTGATCCTGTGATAGCTGTCAGTATAGTTCAGCAACAAGGGAGGGCTTGACGTGCTGGATGGGTGACCCTCTCCTCTGCTTGGCAAACTTAGACTCTGAACGGAGATTCCCTGCCCAATAATGAGACATATCAGTTGAGTAACATGTATATTGTACCCTTTCTAAGTGACTATTCAAAATGGGCCTCCATTCATCCAGTGAAGTAAATTGGTACCTGGGTAAGGCAGCAACATAAATATCAGTCTGGGTTAGAACAAGATATTTGAGCAGTATTTTTATTATTGTCCTGCCAGGAACCTAAAAACATTTTGCATATGAATATTCTTTATGTAAGAAGTGGCAGATTCAAGATTATTCTCTTCAACAAATTTAAATTCCTTCAAATTAGCGAATGAGTTGATCCAGAATCTTAAGTGTTAACAAACAGTTCAACTGCTGATTCTGCAAATAAAGTATTAAAGTACAACAACCAGGAGTTAAGGAAAATATCTCAATAAACCAGTAAGCTTTACATTAATTTCTTGACACTTTGCTTCATATATTTTGTGAAGTTTGATTTTCTGTCTCCAGTATCAGCCTGAACAAAAATCAACCAATTTGTCCACATTGGATAATAGGAAAATTGCATAAATATTAGTATCCATGTTAGATATAACAATATTGCCATATTGTCAGGAACAACTAGGATAATTCCATATAGATGTATAATTCAAAAGTTTTCCTATATCAAATATGATTTATGAGTTAAGGAATATGTTCTGAATGATGTAATTTTTTCAAACAGCAATGTGCAAGAAAATTTATAATCACAAAAACCATTTCTATTACTTCTCCAGTGGCATTTCTTCAATATCAGAATGGGATAAGGAGAGTCCTGATTACTGTAACTGATGGAAATAATCCATTAGGGTTAAAGATAATGAGAATCTTGTAATGTGATTTGTGTTTCCCTTCCATGCAGCAATGTTGCTAGTGTTCTTATTCAATAACTAAGTATTCCCAAAGGTTGATGGAATTTCAGAAACTGCAAGTATGACATCTTCCACGGAAATGTGCTCCAGGCTTGTCCGATTTTATTTTGAGAAATAACATAAAATAAAGAATTACCAAATTGTTTTTGTCTTTTGGTATATCATTGTTAAAACATGTTTGACCTATCAAATCAAATTTAAAAATTTTTTGAAATATATTAATAACAATTATTCACATTTTTTAATAGTGCTAATGTCATTTTGACAGACATTGAATCACAATGGTTTATAGACCACTAAGTTTCTTAATTGAATCATTTATTGTTACTGCACTTTATCACTACATAACTTACACATTGATGATTGATTAATTCATTATTAAAATCCTCATATCCAATTTCAAAGAGTACATCTTATAAACAATATAATTTGAAGTTTCCTGTTTTCAACATATTTCGTCCGTGTTCTGTCAAACATGCTGACGATAGCAACCGAATAAATAATAAGTTTCAATGAAATGTTTTTAAAAATGTTTTTGATTGTCGTTATACATCGTTATACTTTGGTTAACACTTCATACTTACTACCCAATGTTATGTTTTTATGGCGTTGTTTAATTGAGTGAGAAATATTTCAAATTCGGCGAACGTCATTTCTGTCAAAAGAAGGTAATGGGAATCGGTGACGATCGCACAATTCGAGAGAAGATTAGAGTTCTTTCCCTTGCTTAAAATGACAGTGTTTGTCGCAAGTTATCACTTTTATTGTAAACAAAACACAACGACGGGAGGAAAGAACTGTCAAACCGAAACTTCAGGAATGATTTAAATAATTTATGTATCTGTCAAATATAATGACGTTCGCAACTAATGACGATCGCAACGCTAGTTTTAAAAAAACATTGATTTATACGCAATATTTGAAAATTAAAAGATTGCACGATCGTAGCGAGATGTTAATTTCTAAAGGTGGGAAATTATGATATTTTTATCCGTTCAAGTAGACGATTCGTCCTATTTATGACAAAACGGAGTGCTAACGTCATTTCATGACAGACATTTGATTGCGAATGTCATTTGTTTGACAGAATATTCGATGCGAACGGAATTTAATTTACCGATGTATTAATCAAAAACTTCCCGTCAAAACGAAAGTAGCCTATCGTTTACATCGTTCACCTCTCTGTATGAAACTAAAACCTCATGTATGAACATTCAGAAAAAATACATAATAACCTGTTTTTTCATTCAATAAATTTTGATTTTGGAACAAAGAAATCTTAAAAACCACGTAATTTCCAAATTCGTTTCGATGTTTCGGTGAAGGGGGTAATATTATTTCACGGAACAGCCAAATCAAGCAGTGGCTCCTTGAAATGTAACTAATGTTGGCTGTGCCATTTGTTAAGCTCCCCCCACGTTTTTTCTTGTTCAGAAGACAATGGGGCGGGTGCCCACTTCATGGAACAGCACATTCGCAATAGTTTGAAGGAACGTGATCATGCAGTGCAAATAACCGAACTACCTCCCTCTCCCAAAATAAATTTTCGTTTTGTTCTAAACTCAGAACTCTTTTTACAATATCTAACATTTATTTATAAGTTAATTATGACACACAATTTTACATTTTTATTGCTCTTCTTGAAATAAAGATTTGACAATGAATAAATCAAAACTAAGTCAAATATTTCCTTACTGATTATTTTTCCAAATATGATTTAATTAACATTTTTTTACTTTCACAACACACTACTTGTTTAAACCTCAATACCGTTGTTTAGAGAAATACATACTTGTGACATTAGGAAATAGATAAAGTATAAATCTTAAAAGCCTGATGCATGTACATATATTGCATTCACAAGAATCAAAATATTTTAAATGAAAATTACTATGCTAAAAAAATTGAGTATTTAAATCCTTATAAATTAATCATCAACTGAATAGATTACCTTTTTGATTATAAGAATAACAATGCAGTCTTTTTTATGGAATAAAATTAAATATGATGGACACTCATGTTTTGTATGAATTCTAAATGTTGACTTAAGAAGATAATTCAAAATTGTTAATGCTTTAAGAGTAGGGATGCAGTCTTTACAAATATTGATAAAAACTTTATTTCTGAAATAATTTTTAAATATTCAATTTTTCTGCAGAGAATGTTGAAGTTACTCCTTATGTCATTATCTCCACTATGTGAGACAATTTTAATATGTATCATATTTCAATAAATGGTGACAAATTAAACATTAAATGTTCCAGTTTGAAAGTTCAGAATCCTAGCCACATTGTAAGAGGATCCATATCTAACACTGATGTTATTGATGGTGTTGTTTCAAAACCACTCTTAATAATGAAATTAATTGGGCACAACAATTTTAAAATCGGAAATGATGAAAACTATCTAAGGTGTTATAGCGTTGAATTAGACTCTTATCCAATTCTATTTGAAGTATTTTTAGTTTTAACCATGAAAATAGTGGAAGTTGAATTAGATAAAACTATCTATTTATATCATGTTATATTTGTTGAAAATATATAATTTTGATATCAATATTTAATGTGTTGACATTTAATGCTACATAACTTTTGTGATTTATTCCTTTAATCAAATCAATTCGGGCTTCTGATAGGTTTGATCAGAAAAGGTGACCTTCAACAGGTAGAACAGTGTTATATTAGATATATGATTTTATGTTTTTGCCTCTAATTTTACTCTTTCAAGTATATTTAAACATTGTTAAAATTGATTATAAACTGCTTTTTCAATAGATGACATTAGCAACACAGATTTCTGTCAATCGTGACATTAGCAACAAGTGTGTCCGTCAAAAATATTACATTAGCAACACTAAGATATTAGGATTTCAAGAAAAGATGAATGAATTCATAAATAGTGTACATGTCTACGGTCTGTTTGCAGAATATTTATCCTTCTTCTAAAAGATTATAACATTTTATCTGATGGTTTTAAAACCAAGAGGTTTTTTTGTTATTGCTAATGTCATTATATGTCTGTCAAATTTCCGTCAAATTATGACAATAGCAACATGTTTTAATTAAGTCACTTAATGACTTTATTATAGGGGGCAGTGTTTTACTTGATATCATATTGCATGAATGAAGGCCTTATCAAACAAATTTATTTGTAAAAAATAAGAATATTATATTTTGATAACTTTGACCATTTGATACTACTGTGAGCACTTTTCAATGGAAGATGTCGTATGCATTCACAGAATTGTAAGCTTGTGGACTAATGATTGTGAATAATGCAAAGAGAACTTGAAATTGACAGGTCTTGTTTAACACAAGGGACGTCTCTATCTTCTAGGTTTTCATCATACTCTATTGCCAACCTTCCAGACTTATGTATGGTCAAGAAAGAAAATTGACAGTCCATGTATATGTTAATTGTTCTGTTTCTTATCTTGTAGATGGACAAACACATTTCAATGACCTAAAATGAAATATTCACAATGACCTGTTGGGTTTCAGTTGAGTCAATGAAAATGATCTGATAATATTCCAACTGAACATGAACAACATCTGACATTAAACCACCCTACCTTAGATTTTTTCACTAATCAGTCTCTGAACAAAAATTCCTAGTTTCTAGTTGAAAGATTTAGAACAAAACAAAAGAACATTCAGTTGGCATATCCAAGAATGAATTTTCTTATATCTTGATTCAAAACAAGACTTACAGTACACCATCAATATGACCTGTGTCCAAATCTCATGGGATATTGACATTAATAGGGTCTCGGCAACATGATATCGCAAGATCCCTTGTCAAACATTTCCTTGGTATAAAGAATAAAGGACTTCAAATCCTTTCAACTTAGATAAGCAAAGCAATGTATAGGATCCCATTTGACCTTCGATTGGTAAAACAGTGTATACTATGTATACTTGCCTGTTCAAATGAATATTTCATGTAAATGTTTCATGTATTAGTCCATATTTAATTAATTTAATTTTATTTTGAACTATTTTAGTTCATGATATAGAAGAATTGACACATCAAAAGATTGGTTTTATAATGCAAAAATCTCATAAAAACTTCTTAATATCTCAAACATATTCAGAATTTGAGGACTAAAGAGAGAAAAGATGATTTCAAGTATCTGAAATAAATTGGGACAAGTTATACATTTTTTCTGAAAACATTGAGCAACAGATAAAAACACGTGAAACCATTTTGTTACCATGGAGCATCCAGAGGGGACAATGTTATACAAATTTATACAATAATTCTCTTGCAAGCTTCAACATTCCATAGTGAAATGATATTTAAAAGAGGCAGCAGGGATTTATAACATCAAGTCACGAAAATAATTGGTTTTAAGTAATCATGCTCAATATCACCTAGTAATGATAGTGAACCAAGCAGGAAGTAAAGCTGATCTCTCAATTATTATTGCCGATATTTTCTACTTTCTTGCATCTAAAACTCAATCAGATGGACAATGATTTATTTGAAATCAATATTTTTCACATATTGACTCTATCTCTATTTCCTCTCACGCCAGTTTGACTTGTAAAGATTGTTCAATTTACAAACTGAAAAAAATGTTTGTAATTTGATCTGATAAAAGGGAGAATTTGATACATTTCAATTAAACTTGACAAACATTTGAACTATCCAGGTAAAAAAGAGATTCCTGAATGAAAGGAGCAGGAAAACTTAGCTTCTTGATTTATATAAAAATCAATTTAAGACAAGAAGCTAATGTCAAGTTCCAGTAATGCTAATTATATGAGCGGTGATCTATGATCCTCAGAATAATGCACATAAACACCAATGCAAACATCCTGTTCTTGGATTATGATTTTTTTTTAACTGATAGATTTACTTATAGATTTATTAAGAATGCACTAATAGATTTATTTAGAATGCAGACCTTAGCTACTGTGGCTATGTACTGCAAAAAAGCTGTCGTGCCAGCGCGAACTAAAAAACCTTGAGTTGAACTGAACTGACTTAAAACTGCAGTGCACTGGATTTGTGATGTAGTAGAAACATTTACAGAGTCACTTCAAATTCACTTTAAACCAAAGCACTAACCACTGAGCTGTTCCAGCAGATATATTCTAATAAAATGAAATCATAAACACCATATCTTACCTTTTCTACAACAAACTGACATTTTAAAATCCTGATTTTCTGAAAATGCTTCAAGTATACCATAATAATACATTAACATATATCTCACTCATGACAACTGCAATAATATCAACCATCTATTTAGACCTTCAACTGATCGATAAATGGTACTAACATCCGGTCCCTGTGAGATCACAAAACTCACCGAGGCAGACATTGAAGCACAGTAGATCAGCTTAGATGGAATATAAATGATACTTAGCACTAAATGTGCTCATAAATCTTCCTGTTTAAAACAAATTGCTCCCTTGATTGCTATGAGCTCTTCCATTGCAACGTCTTATATTCTTAGCTAGCTAATCACCATTGTTTCTGTTCCGTGAGAGGCAAATCATTTATTTCCTTATATTCATTGGCAAGTTCAACAAAAGGATGTCACGGCTCTAGGTTTATGCACAAATGAGAGAATAAGGGCTTTTAAGATATTCAGCAATCATTGAGTTCAATTATGAAACATTGATGACATATAATTAGATTCCATTTGGTTTATTTTGTAAACTCTTAAAGTATATGAATTTCAAGATTACGCAAGTTAACATTTTTTCATTAAATATCACTTAATTTCTTGTCTGAATTCTTGGAAATGTTGACTTTCACTTTGCAGTCTTTATAGACATTGAATTGAATGAAAGACATTATTACAGTAAAAATAAGTGAACAATCTGAATAATATGGAAACAAAAATCTCTGAAAAGTCTGTTTTATCACTGTTGACAATTAATAGAATCTTGAATGATGTTAAATGGAGAAAACTTTTTCAATGATGATTTTTGAACCATCACTAAAATCAAGTCTTGTTTATTGGTAACATGGGTAAAGCCATCCAATCTCTAAAAATTTCAAGGGATACCAAGCCAAAAGTGGTGGGCAAATTTCCCCCAGATCCCCCTCCAACAACAACACAGAAAATGGGTTGCTTTTTATGCCGACAATATCTGTAAATTTATGAACACCTTTAAAAAATCACTATCTCAATAGTTCAAGATGTTTGCATATATAAAGCAGGTGATTTTAGCATGATAAGTATGCATAAGACGAGTAGGATGACGTAGGTAGTGTAAGAAAGTTTATACTACCAGAGCACTGATTACATCAAACTTTGCATGAATTTTGGAAAAGTTATTATCATACCTATGAGCATAATACTTTCTTTTTTCCCCATTTTATTTCAATTGAATAGAACTACAATATTCATAACATTGCCTATTTCTCATGTGACTGTCCGTTGAAGTGAGGTCACTATCAATTACATCCAACGTCACGGATGACATCTTATCATGGATTTCAAGCAACAGCTGTTGAGTACATTGGTAATGCTCATGTATGAAAAAAAAATTTATAAAATGTTACAAGAACAAAAGTTGGATTTTATCAAACTTGGCAAAGTCAAAGAAAAGCTGAACGCTGAAAGTTACTAGTCTGGCCTTGAAGTAACCAGATTACTGGCTGGCAGACAGGCCTTAATTCATAAACTGGTAATGACACAGATATTCAACAAAAAATTTACAACCATACATATCAAATAATCAGTCATGGTGGACCCTGCAGTAATTTTAAATGGGGATGAAGATATTCATTGCCTATCAAAATGGGATTCCTTGAAAATGAAAAATAGATATCTAAGTGTTATCAAAATAATTCTGAATATTTTTACATAGATACAATGGGATTTTCCCCTTATTGGTGTAGATTTTATAAGATTATTAACATGTATAAATGGGTGAAAATCCCAAAATTCCTGGCCAAAGTCATCCCTAAAGTTGTCTAATCACACAACTGTACTAAGAAACATGTACTGATGGAAAAGTGTATGCTTTTCTCAAGGAATATGGAATTATCTTGCCTGGGATGATAAATTGATCTGCACTAGTTCAACAGGGAACATAAGCAGAGGACATCAATACACTGACGGTATTACTTTCATGGTACATATCTTTGGCATAACATATGTTCTTTCTGGTGCAACATGAAAAGTTAATTTACATTAATCTATAAAGATTATGATATCAAGTTCCTAAAGATTGATATTTATAATCAATTCCTTTTTTATCAAGTGCAGTTTCATAGAAAAACCAATTACTCTTGTATAATTCGTAATTTCAATGTAAAGGAACACAGTAAACTGCCTGGCATAACACTTGAAAATAACTTAAATTATTTTGTATTTAATGTTTTGATATTTAGTTTGTGCACCTTTTCCCTTTGCACTTAGCTGATAAGAGGAAGAGTTATACAAGGCGTTTGCCTTTAGAAATAGCAGGGTGTTGTAGGAGCTACGTAGACAAATATACAAGGATGTAGCAGGATGACAATTAGTACTCACTAGCATAAGGATAGGGGTGGCACTATACACCACCCTTGCAAAATGATATGTATCAAGGTATTAGAGTGACGATACCATACATATCGTTGTACATATTTTTCATTCAAATCGTGGAAGGGACTGTGTTTACTGGTTAAAGTGTAAACTGCAGGTAACTTACAACAACAAGTCAAGGCGCATTTCTGAAGAACACTTTCATCGTAACTAAAATAAAATAAAAAATAAAAATTTGTCAAATGAAATAAGATAAATTGAATGAGATATTGTCGCATGTCTACATCAAGAAGATGTAAGTCTCAATAGAACAATACCAAGAGGAGTTCTAATTAAGAGGGGATTGATATTGCACAATAAATGTATAGATTTATATAGTTCATGTAAACAGAATAGATACACATGATTACGTAGTGTGTATCGTATCGGCAATAAAAATGTTTTGATACATTTGTGTATCATGACACCCTTAGAATAAAGCAAATGGATTTTTACCTTAAAGAAAGTCATTGCATCCAGAACATTAGACCCATTTTGTCACTCTCATACCCAGCTTAATTAAGTGTCAATAGCTTACTGACCATCTACGTACATATACTTCTCACATAAAAATTACAGACATTTTATTATAGACAAGGATATAGCCTGCATTAACACCCATCAAAAACAACATAAAAATCATGTGCACAATCACTCGATTTTATTTATCTTGTAAAAGATATCGTATATGGATTTTATTCATCACAAACCTTCACACACAAAGGGATAACATGTGATACCCTTCACTCAAAGAGCCAAACAGACCTACAATCTATCGACCTTAATCAATCTTACACGAAACAAAACATTCCTTAATTTTTTCAGCAAAACACAATATACAGTTATGTTTTCATGGTTAGACCGTACGTACCAGCCGCAAGGGCACTTCACACCTAAGGTGATTCCCTATAGAAATAGGCAATAAGCCTCTTGTCAACTGACCTTAATTAAATTTCTTTTGACAAATTCAAGCATTACATTTTTGGTAAACCAAACAAGCAAATGAAACTCAAGAAAAAACATCCTTTACGGTCCATGTAGAAAAAGTATAATACATAGCCATAAATGATTCTATTGACCTAAATACAACTGCTAATATGTAACAAAGGATATTTGTCAAGTCGGCCAACCAAACTGAAGGACATAGTGCAAGACATGGATTTTCTTGTTTATGGATTATTGTATCACAGAAGCAAGGGCATTAGACCAATATATATATAATCCAGGGAGTCAGCCTCTCACCCAATGACCTATAAATGGCAAGTTAGTACAGAAGATCACTTAACAAGGCAGCAGGTAACTGGGAACTTATGTGTCTTGCAATATTGTCAGTGCTGATTAATAATGCTGAGACCATTCTTAAATGCAGGATGCAGCCGTATTCACTCCCTAATCAATACACAGATTATATTATCAAGGTAATTTTCCTCTCCCTATAAACAGTGATGAAGTAATTGTCAATCTTGTGATGGAGCTGAGGTATATTGACAGGCAATTCATGGCCCTATAGCTTCCATATGGTTGAACTGCTTTGAAGATGACTTCTTTCTACTCAATTTCTCCCACTGGCGCTGTTTGTTATTCCAAACAGAAGATGCAAATAATCCAGACCAAACTAATATTTTTATAATGAAAAGAGCATTAATTTCCATTTTCTCTCAGACATAGAGTCTGTAAATGGTGTTTACCAGGGAAATATTTTGCTCATCTGAGAAATCTCCGATTCAGGTTATCCTATTCAGAAGCAAATTACAAAGAAAGGAAATATTGCAAATAGAAAGATGAGATAAGGGAGAAAGGCTTAATGCCTATCCTAACTGTGGGCATTGTCAGTTAATGAGGTAATGATTCACAGTGTAAGGATTGAAATAACCTTTTAAACAATTATTTTCTATTATGATATTTTTATCAAGTCAACCCCAAAATAGATGGTAACAATCTCAGTACAACAAAACATATTACCGCTCTCCTTCCTTTGTCATATTTGAAATATATAATCATCATGACGCATGATATGAAATACACACAGAAAAAGTTAACTTCCTATCCATCAAACATCAAATTTACTGTTGAGGCACCGAAGGCAATCTTTGAGATAGGTCAAATCTGCACTTGTTGTACCAAATACAGGGATGTGATCTGCTTTTCATTAAAGTACAGGAAACTATGGATGGTTTCATAAGTATAAGATTACAAACACTATCAATCATATGCAGGTTAAATTGAGAAGAAAGAACTCATCAAAAGCTAATAGTTCAGATACCATACAAAAACAAAGCAAAATCGAATACCAGAGCAGGTTTTAAGTTTCAATTTCAATTAATATAGCATTATTTACTCGTACACAAGATTAATGAAAGCAAAATGTCTATTGGGATAAAGACACAATGAGAACTAACAGAATTAGTTAGAACGAAAAAGACATCCATTACACAACCATATCCTGTACATGAATAAAGGCAAGAGGGAGAATCCCTTAATACTTATTGTGTAAAGTCCTTCAGGCGGGATTAGCCAATAAGAGGGCATTTGTTGCTCGTTACTGTAACAAAGTTTGGCAGTCTGGAGACAATAAATTGCAAAGAAATTGATCAAGGACAATCAAGATGTCCAAGTAGGTCTTATGATCGATATTCTGTGAAAAAAAGAATGGATCGATACAAAAGAAGTCTCGTTAGGAAAAAGGGAGAATTGTGATAAGATTCGTGCCGGTAACAAAGTTTATGAGACCATGAAAAGGATGCTCATAGTGCAAGAACAAAGAGGATTTGTATATGACAGAGATTGGGACGTGATTGTACATAACCACCATTAAAAGCAGACAAATATACACTAGATAAAAGGTTTGTATTATATTATAAACAAGATTTAGAAAGGGTTTAAACCCATCATTCTAACATAAAAAAAAATATGGTTTAAAAAGAAACGATGTTGATGAACATTAAGCAATGCAAACTAAAAATATATGTTAGGAATGGTTGAAATAATACATACAGTAAAAGGAACGGAAATTTTTTATCATGGATGTTAACAAACTTTTAATTGCATATTTTTATGTTAGGAAGAGAACTTCAATACAATGAACAATTCTACTATATAATAGAAAATGCCTGAAAAGAAAGCAAAGGTATTTTTTCACAAGACACATTGGACAAAAAGATTATAACAATAACCCATAAAAGCTATAACATAAAAACAAACTCCTTAAATTTGTCTTAAATCAAGGACCACATACATTTTTTAGTAGTAAAGACTGAGATAATTTTTTGTCTTAAATCTTGAGACTGCTCCTTATTTTTGCAGACTTAAGATTTATTTTTACTTAGCAAATTTTATACTAAAAATTTTTCATGACCCTGGGGCCTGATGGTAACAGTCTAAGAGATGAGATAAGGGACAATGACACTTAAGCTGCTAAATTATTTAAAATGTGCATCAATAGACATAAAAACATTCCAAAATGAATGATTGGTATCTTGTTGGAAAATAATATAAAAAATTCAATAACATAATGTGTGTGTTGAAAAAAAGGAGTAAATGTTAAGTGGTGATGTATGAGATGTTTTGTTTTTATTTGTTATTAAAACTTTTTATAAATTATCAGTGCTTGGGGTAATAACTTGAAAAATCAAATCTAAGCTCTATTCTTGTTTATCTATTTTCACTGGGTTCAATTTATCACATCTCTGGAAAATATATACACTGATGTCAGTGTTATCTCTAATTATAGAAGTGATAGAATATAAAACAGCAAGACACGATCATAATACTGTCCACTTATTATGTGAAGAGAAACCTCCTGTTAGTTTTTGAAACTCATTTCTTTATTTGCCAACTTTTTACATAATAATGTAAGACCATTGTTGTAAGAAATCATTTAAATATCTTCAAATAACAAATATTTCAATCCCTTGGAACAGGTCTTTCCCTAGGAATGAACAAAGTAAATTTTCTCTATCAGGAAATTTAATGTCCATTCTAATCTGCCTGTGTGCAAGAAGCAAAATATATGAAAATTCTGAAAAATACCATAGACTAGTATGCAGAAAACATAAAGATAAAGAAAATAAAAACATATAATGTTTAATATTAACACCAGAAATTTAACAGTCAGTGAAAAACAGCTGATTAACATAAGCATGTAACAATTAGGAGTGGTAACATTTGAAATATCCAATGTTGTGTTAAGAAAGGAAACAACAACGGTCTCTAACACTTTTTAAACAAAGTTGCCTGATGACAAATATGTGGACTGCAAGGCACAATTAGTTCCAAAAAACTAATTCAGACAGCTGCTTAAGAATTCTTGTCAACAGGGAAATATCTTTCAAAAGCAGACCTACTTAATCTATTTCTTGTTTCATTTTTAATGTCCAACTACTTGCCTTAACAAAGGAATGATCCTCAAGTCCTTTGCAATTCGTAGTCACGAAAACAAATGGTCAGGCAAACACTAAATATTGTCCCCATTGGAAAATAAAGAACACTTTGGACAAATTATCAAAGTTCACCGACTTTCTTACAGATCCCAATTGATTACCACTGTTTTGTCCAAACAGTGAACATATGTAGACTAAGACCTACAAAGTACAGACAAATCACTTTAGTTACATGAATTTAGAGCAAAAAGTAGCTACAAGAAGCAAAGGTTTACTAAACTGAGCCATTGTTGGTCATTTTCACATTCAGGGATTAGACAACCATAATAGTGAAGGTGAAGGAAGAAAATCTAAGTTCATTGTCTTCTGAAACAGATCCCAGTGTTGAACAGTGTTTTGTCCAAGGGGACATCCATTTATAGATCAAGACCGACCAGGATATCACAGAAGTAGTGCCATTGAACAAGTGCAGTTAAGGTAAAAAATCAAATAGCCACCAGCTGATGATCACAACTTTTGACCTTAGGGACATTCATTTATAGATCAGTACCTACACAAGTCTTCTAAAGAAGACAGAAGGGTTACTGTTTATTGCAAAACAAGATCGAAGTTAGTTGGATCTCTTTATCCTCATTCTTAGACTTGTTCTTATCAGAAAATATTTCTTACACTCAGAGAAGACGAGTATTGTCGGGTTACAGCGACTTATAAGTGAATTAGAACGTTATTGTGATGTTGCAGGGCTAACTATCAATATGGAGAAAACTAAAGTTATAGTATTCAAAAACAGAGGTAAGCTGTCACAAAAGGAAAAGTGGTGTTTTAAGGGTCAGCCGCTATTTGTTATGAAATCATATGAATATCTTGGAGTTTACTTCTCAAATCGCCTTTGCTTCTAATAGCATGCGAAATATTGTCCCACTCAGGCCAAAAGGGTACTAATTGGTGTTCTTAAAAGTATTAGTAAACTTGTTGATATTGATTACAAATCATTTTTCAAAATATTTGATTCGAAAATTCTTCCGATTTTATTGTATGGATCAGAAGTGTGGGGATTGAAAAATTTTGATGTTATTGAGAAAATACACTTATACGCATATAAAAAGTTTCTGGGAGTGAAGTCAAATACCCCTAGTAGTATGGTATACTGAGAATGCGGAAGATTTCCTATTCACATTTTAGCTAAAGCAAGATTATTAAAATTTGGATTCGCCTTTTAAATATGCCTTCTTATAGATATCCACGACAATGTTACGATATGATGAGTTTGTATGATAAGAGAGGAAATACGAATTGGGTATCAAACTTTCGGGAGTTATTAAATACAATTGGATAAAGGGATATATAGCAGAGCCAAAATTTCCATTTAAATTTTGTTGGCCTTTAAGTATTGAATTGAATAAAGATAAAAAAAACTGAACAACTGTATGATTTTTGCCTGCTCAGTGTGAAAACAGCTTCATCTTAAAAAAAGGTCCAAGAATTTACTATTGAAAGTGTAAAAATGTCACCCTACTGTTGTATATATTCAACCACAATGTAAGAGAAAGATTTGTTAACACAAAAAATTTGGTATAATGTTCCAAGCACACATTCAAATGGAAATGTTAATATATCTCATCAAGTATATGGTTATGAGTTACAAAATGTCTGTGAAAAACAAAATGATGTAGGAACGATTGCTGTTTTTGAACTAGGAAATGAATACCAGCTGATACGTTTGACACTGGTTGATGTAAAAACATAGACCAAGGAAAGAATAGTTCAGGAATAAAAATACCTAATACATCACTTTCAATTCTTCTTCATCTTTTCAAAGTAAACCATTTCAGGCAAGAGCATGTTGCTTCATCTAATTCATTGCTATTTTATTCAGTTTTACAGTCGCCAAAGTTTCTTAATCAAACATACACATCCTCACAATTTTTCATTAGAATTGTCAACGAATCATTTTCCTGACAGTGCCAGAACTGTGAATGATACCATTTGCTGGTTCAATCTGTGTAAATAGTGGAAAGCCTTATTGGCTGGGTCTAGACTAACACTAGCATCATCAAGGGTCTCAGGATGACTCCTTCATCTTTACCTCACACTCTATTAGCACCTAAATTACACTATAGCCACCATCAGCAGCCAGCCACGCAATGAAGACCTGTCTGTATTACCTCTTCATGTGATAACAATCATAAGCCTTCAGTGTGTCACAGCCGTAATACATCAGTGAATGTTATAACTCTTAGTTTTACTTTGTAAAGGGGGTAATATGTCTTATTCATGAAAAGATTACATCCTAATTAGTAATGTCATGTCTTATAACATGACTAATATGACTTACTTATGTTATAAAAATGATTACGTCACAGTACATATGTTATAACTTGTGAACATTGGAGAAGGTGCCGTGTAATTGAAAAACTATTATCACCCTTCATGGTGTTTAGCATGTGTATTACCAGCAATGCATGAAATAACTATAAGAATATTACCCATTCAGGTGAAACAAAATGATAAACCTATCATTTTGATCAATCTATTTCTATATTTATCAATTAAAAATCAAATCCACCTATACTGTTCAACATTGCAAATATCAAGCTGAAATGTTATTGGTAAACAGCAAATGATTACAGGGACTACAAGATTAGACCAAATATTTACGCAAATTTTTAGAAAGAAGATAGTGCTTAAAACTGCTTTTGAGACATTCAAGACCTATACATCCAAGCATCAAATACATTTGCCAAAGTGGCAAGGTGAGATAAAAAAAATCCTAGTGGTTTTGGCTTCTTGAATCGGTAGAGTGGCTGACTCTCAAGCAAAGATTCAGGGATAGAATCCTGATTAAGTGATCTCAAAATCCCTTCTCTTATAACTGGAGAAAGCCTGCTATGCCATTATGACTTTGCTTGGCAGTGAAACTTACTAACCCTGGCTGTAACTAATAAAACCATTGGTCGATTTCATTGTAGCATTCCACTAAAACTTAACTGCAAAACAATCCAAAGGTGCTGGAAGATTAAAACACCGAACTTCAACCTTCATACTACTGCCATACCAACCTCATTAAAGCGATAGTTTCATTACTGCTGATATGAAAATACACACTTCACAAGGCATTTGCAGGTAGGGAACTACAGAACATGAGAAGATGTCACTGTCAAATATTTCTTGATATCAATGAATGTATATCTTTGTAAGGATGCATTTACACAGATAAATGATCAAGTCCAAATTATAGGATGCATAAGTATCTGTCAAATTATACAGTTATACATGAATTTTTCTTTTATCACAAGATTTATGAAATTGGAAGAAGAAATTATTTTATTCCCATTAAATAGCATCATAGGTGTTAGCATGCCATAAAATATAAAGACATACATATGTAATAACGATGGGTATCGCTCCTCATTCCTGTATTGCAATATGTGTTGCAATATATTGCAAGACAGAAAAATGTATTGCAATACGTATTGCAATATATTGCAATACAGATAAATGTATTGCAATACGTATTGCAATATATTGGTAACTTTCAAATTTAAGATTTTACATGCTCTCTTGACTAAATACAGTGATTAGACATTGATCAATACACAAGTGTCCGCTGTTTTGGAAAGAGAGATGATTCAGTGACAGGTTATGACATTAAACAAGTTTCAGCTATTTTCACTTTGAACATACACACATTGTGAACAACTTTCAGAAAGAATCACATTAAATGTTTTTTTTTAAATTTGGGGGGAAATTTACGCAAATATTGAGGATTTCAAACGTCCATTATATTGGATATTTTCAGACATGTGTACAATTACGTACTGTGCTGCTTCTGTATTGCAATATACCGATATACCGATAATATTGAGCAAGCATAATATCTGACTGTAAGTTACGGACACATTCATCCTTTCATTCACATAGAATAATACATCAGAGAACAGCTCATCAACAGCTCTCGAAGTGTTCCCTCCTCCGGATTTAATAGCAAACAACAAAGAAGTTTGGAAATCATATACATTAGAATCCCATGCATCACTTGATTCAGATAAATCATATTTGTATCCCATTTCATAACATCCAAGTTGTCCGTCACATGAAGCTAATGTCACAAAGCATAGTAGTTTGGAAAGCATTACACAAAAGAAGATTCATATTTCCTGTACTTGCCACATCACTCTTGACATCAAAGGGAATGCAAAGCTTCAGAGAAGAGGCTCAATGAAGAAAGTGGGGATGATAGGATATCTAATGACTTGGACAAACAGTATTGATCCTATCTCTCTCATAAGCCCTTGCCTTAGCTAATTACCAAACAGACTAACGAACTACCTCGTAAGTAATCCCAGTAGCTGGAAAAAAGGTCATTAAGTCATATTGGAATTTTGATCACATCGCTTATTGATTAAGTCCCGCTAAATGAAGTTTGTTTTTGATAATTAAACCCTGTGACTGCTACGCTTTTGGAATAAGCAATTAAGGATTGGCAATTTTGGGAAATACAGTGGGCCTGGCTAAGAGAGAAGCATACTGGTGCATAGTAAAGACATAAACTGTGTGTGAGCATAGAATTTTTTTTCCATCACATTTTTGCAGCTTTTTGGCATAAAAAAGGTTATATTGAAAATATAAATGTGCACGATATTTTAAAAATGGTTTAATTCTGAAAAGCACAATCAAGACACAGATTGAGTTAAATACTGCTGCTATGGAAAAAGAACACTTTTCAAATTTTCATTTCAAATCAAGTGTGTACACAATCGTTTCAGAATTTGTTGCTATATTTTTCAACTTAAGACAGAAAAACTCACCATTTATCGCATTTTTCACACAAAAAAACACTTTCATCAGAAAATCATATCAAACATGCAATACACTAAATCCAATCAACTAACATTAATGAGATGAAAAACTACCATAAAAAAGACAAAAACAATTTATGAGACTTGAAAACAAACTTTTTACAAAATGCTCTGGCATTATCTATTCAACTCTAGTTCTATTACTGCATGCTCCATTCTCAGCATCATCAAAAAGGTTACCTAACACACATTATTTTATGGACCATTTCATCGATCACAACATTACTAAATAATTAATAAACATCAGTACACAACCTTCAAGGATTCCTAAATGTCAATGTCTGAATGAACTCTGATCGTGAGATTAATCTTTCATCACCTATATATATATATGATACCTTTTATCCAAGATGAAAGAGTGGCTGACCTCATTACACTTGACTTATATATACAATATCGTTAAGTGCTTTAGATCAAATGGTCAAGGATTGGTTTACATAATGTCAATCCCTCTCTACTAAGAATTCACAGAACATCAGTTATTGACTATTTGCGTTTGGTAAAATTAAAATATGAAAACTCAAGAAATGGTCAAGATATTTCAAGAAGAAAAGGCACAGATAGGAATACATGCAGCCTCATTAAAATCAACAAATACTAACTCTTTAATTCAATGCATTCCAGAAGTGCTCTTTAAAGATCTTAAATACAGCTTGGTAAAGGTGTAAGGTTCAACCTGTTTCATCAGATTGTATCGTTAAACAATTTTGCAAATTTGTAAAACATCCTTACAAGCATGGAAGTCTTGTATTACAAACATTACCATGTTTGGAAAGATTATGTGTTCACATTCTCTATTCACTGGGATACACAACCTTATAAAGCTACCATCTTCCAACTTCATCAATCCCATCACTTCCACACTAACTATGAACAATCATGTACGATGTTACTAACAATTTAATGTAAACAAACTAAGAATTCAATGAATATAAAATCTGTAAAACATTTCCAAACCTATAATATATAAGTATAATAGTGTAAACGAAAACCAAGCCTTACAAGTAATCTAAAACCAGAATTTCTAGTCCAACAAGCTTGTGTTTGTTATATATTCACAGAAATTATTGATGCGGGACAAAAAAATGAAACAAGCCTATCAAGTAATCCTTTTATTGAAACCAGATATTTCCTATTTCGATATTCAAGTTTCAGTACAAACAAGAAGCTGTTGGTACAGGAGGCAATCATTGAAATGTGCAAACAGTTGGCTATAAATCCCGCTGAATCAATAAGCAAGATCTTTATCACTCCCTGTCTCAACTGTGCAGCATGGTACTATACCGCCACTAAAACTGTAGTTAAATTTACAAATCTGATCAGAGTAATTCCAATATCTACTTTTGACTGCTGGTCTGAGGGACATTACTCTCATAAACGCTCCAATATCCTCACAGAAGCCGGGACAATTATGCAGAAGCTTGGTCATTGCCGGCCCTGCTTTATGAGTAGTTGAGTACAGGCGGAGACAGTTATATTGAGACAGTGTTCCTCCTAAAATCCACTGTTATCATTCACTGTCACAAAACTCTGCTCTGTGACTTATCAATCTAGACAGAATACCGTCCCAATATTCTACGTTGTCCCCAGAGTTTGCAGAACTATTCATGCCATTGCTGCCAGGCCTGTGGACAATCAAGACTTTGAAAGGCCAAATTCAAATGAGTGGCAAATCAATGACACCTGATAATGAATCAAATACAAACTTTAAATAGCTTTTCAACATTTATAGGGTCCTTTGTGTTTAAGTGAGAGGCCATTCAGCTTCAGAACAGCAATGAGTTTCCTTGGATGGAGCAACAATGATCATGCATATAGTTCTCATTGGTGAAGAGGAGCCTGTGATTGGACACACTGATGAAATAGCGAGTCGGCCGACTGGATAAAAGATCCCACAATGTCAAAGACAAACTAGAATAAATAATCAATCATCTATTTGAAATCAAAGACAAGAATTGATATTGGAATCCACCTTAGAATATCTGTTTGAAATTAAATAGTTCTTGTTGGATCAAAAAAATGGAAATTTGAGTATGGAAGACTTTTGAATGAAGTGTAGAAATGTAGTGATATATAAAGATATGCAATCTTGAAATTAAGGATAAAAAAATGACAAAAGACAGATGCAAGTTCCTAATGAATTAACACTACATTAACTATGAATGTGAAATAGATTGTATCACATGACAATATGAAGAGAACTGATACAAACTTGAATTACAAAATATTTTCAACGCCAAATTGACTTAAATAAAAATTCTTCTTCACCTTTTTCATCAAAAAAACTCTTTTACCTTTGTACAAAAACAAGAGAAATGTCATAAAAATTGTCTTTAAAAGTAACGTTATTGTCATTGAATGACAAAACTTTAAACATTAGTTTCAGGCAAATTTTATTAAAAAGATAAGAAACATTTTTTTGCTAAAGTCTTGTAAAACCTCTACAGAGATTAACCTTGGGTTTAATGTATTTCTCGACACTATAATGGATGGGTAATGAGCTTGACAACATCTCAAAATGCCAGGATTTAGTTTGTATAGTCAGTTCAATAGCCATGACATCTTGCCCTAAAATCTCAGCTAACATAGCTGCACAAAGAGATTTGTCAAGGATACTTACAATCCATCGCACTACATACCAATGCCAGAATCTTGCATAACACTGATTTCAATCTCTGATATATCGCTCAAAGTTAATCCTTCACTGTGTGCATTGTTTAAGGTGAATAGTAGACATTACGTACTTCAGCCTAGGTTTCACCCATTTTCTTGACCTACTTGCCAGACATGTCTTAAGGTTGACAATTAAAACTGACAAAAAAATTAAAATTGAATTAAAAGGTATGTTTGAAAAAAACACTTACCTAAAGCATACCTTCATAGAAACTTAGTTTTAATGCTATAAAGAACCATAGATCATTTTCACATTGTAAGTTTACATTTACAGAAGGTGAAATATTGTCATAAAAAAGATCAAAAGATCACATAGTATGCACAATAACTAGGTTAAAGTCCAATGAAAGTGTGACAACATGATACACATGATCATCAATTATGATATGTAAATTTCATTTAAGGGTATTACCGAGAAACAAGTCTAAAATTCATATGAAAATACAGAAGAAAAACTATCACAAGAATAACTTCAATCAATAAAAGCCTTTAACATCATCTTCTGTTGAAACCAGGCAAGATGGATGAGACTTGTATGGCAATCGTTAACGAGAAGTCATGTTAAATCTTTTCAGGCAACTTGTCTGATTTCATGCTCTGTTATTCAATTATCTCTGCTAATTACATGAAGCCCCTGTGCTCACGCTTCTACCCCAAAGCATGACAGCCTGTAGCATGGACAGATGATATTGACAAAAACTTGATATAACTTAGACATTGAACTTGCTGAAAAAACTGTAACAACACTTTCCTGAATGGCCAATTTACAAGACAAAGATAATTTCATCCTTTTTCATCCCCGTGCTCAGTTCGCGAAGCGTCCACTATCAGCAAGTCAACAGAGTTTGATTGCAGGCCGTGTCATACAAGAAGGTTGGAGATGTTGCATCCTTGCTCGACACTCAGTAATATGTTTGTATTTCCATTTACAAAAATCCTGCATAACATATTTCAAATTAAATTTAACGATACTTTAATGACATGATAAATATAACTGGCAGAATCTTTATAAGTACAGTAATTCAAAGTTCAGCTTAGATTCTTTATGATTTAGAACCTGGTAGGTCACAGAGCAACTTCTTTATTTTTATTCTTTGCTATGTACAGCACAGGCTTCAAGGCTAGTGTGACACCTCTTTAGGGAACAAGAACTATCCCTGAAACTTTGTGCCATAAATAACCAAGAAGTGATCCCTATAAAGCCTTGTTGTATGCACTTGCTGGTTTACTTAAAGGGGCAGTATACCACTTCATTTGTTTCCTATACTTTTTCTGAATATATGTTTATATCAAATGCACTATTTTAAGAGGGTCAAACACCACATTACTCAACCTAAATATCCATAATCGTAGGAGAAAGTATTAAGTATTAAGCAAAACATTTTATTGTGAACGCCTATTACTAATTTAAGGTAGATAAGTCAATTAGCGTATCTTTAAAAAGCAGGTAACTTTCGAAAAGATCGCCTTGCCATTGGTAGCCTTTCTTTCATTTTCCTGAAATTATTTTGTTTACCTAAACAAATGTGCTACTGCCACTTTAAAATGTTTAAAGTTGATAATGATCCAAACTTTCGAACAGAACAATAAATGTACCTTATTCAGAAAAAGTTCTGTTGGCTGAATTTCTGCAATCGACGAGTTTTGAAATAACAGAATACTTTTAGAAGAAATTTCTTTTTTAATTTGTAAACTGTTTACTTTATTGAATTGTTTTAATTGCATGATATTGTAGGAGGAATGTTCTAAAAAACAAACTTATTTATCCAAAACTTCTTAACATTACCCTAATTTCATCAGAACTTGGTAAATCAACTCAACTCATCTTTTCTGTACACTGCATAAAATTTCTTTGTTCATAAATGTTCTTTTACTGAAATAAGAATGTCTTAATGTATATAATTTCAGGTTTAAATTTTACTTTCATCAAGATATAAGAATTAAAGCAAGTGAGATTGAGCGATTTCAGTCTTTGACAATGGTCCTGAGAAACAAATCATATTTAAAGAACTGAAGCACAAATGTACTCTACACCCTCATGAACCTCAAGAGTCTTAATGAAATACAGTACTACACAAACAAACAAAATTGCATTTGAAATTAGTACTAATTACATCAGGGCTGGGCCAACACTTCCTGACACTTACTGATTGGATCCTATGAACGAGGACTAGCACCACGAAATGGTACCAACATTGTCGAAGCTTCCGAGCACTAAGCATTATGTTATGATACATCTGCACTATAAAATTCTCAAAGATTTAATCAGTGGTTTTTGAACAATTCTGTAAGAAATTTCAAAGTTTTGCAGTTAAAGCTTGGAAAATTACGCAGAATTTAAATTTAATTTCTTAAACACTAATCTGTAACCAATTTATTAAGGATGGACCCATTTATTAAGGATGGATATTGCTCCTCATTTCCGTATTGCACTTTATTGCGTTACAGAAAAGCGTATTGAAATACGTATTGTAATATATTAGTACTTTTCAGTTTTTAGTTTTTTCCATGTTCACTTGACAAAATTAGAACAGTAATCAATGCTCAACTGGCCAATCATTTTATAAAAAGAAATAATTCAGTGGCTGCTTTGCGAGTTAACACTTTGTGTTACAACTTTCAGTGAAATCACATTTATTCGTTACATTTTTTCTGCAATTATACACGGAAATTGTTAATTTTTAAACCTCCGATATATTGGATATTTTCAAAAGAGTGTACCGGTACGTATCATGTTGTTTCTGTATTTCAATATGCTGATATACTAATATAGCGATAATACCGCCCACCCTTACCATTTATAACTGATCTTTATTGATAGGTAAAAGAATGTACATAAATGAAATTTTTTGAAAGTTTCTTTTTTAACAAAATCTCTTGAACCTTTTGTAACTGGTCATGATTTACCTCTGTTTTATCATTTAACAATTTTTATTCAACTTTCAAAGAAAGAAAATTCTGAAACAGAACAATTGTGAATTCTTCATCGACATCCATTGCCTAAGGAAATATTGAAATCGCAGTAATCTCAGAGAACGGTACTAATAACATGAGGGGATGAGGGGTTAACAATTAAGAGAGCAGTCTGGAAAGGGTTAATGGATTCCTATAATTCAATGACCTAGACCTTTGATGAAATGGAACTGTGCTAATTAGAAAAATCAATAAGCATTGTGGCTGTGGAATGAGACCAAGGTTGATTCTCCCCTGCAGAGGTGTTCTGTACATGCCTATAAACTCTGATCCAAAATCAATGGGTTAAAATATCAAAGAGCTAGATATGTTGCTCAGAGACTAACCCATATTTAGCTTAGTGAGTCAGTTGATACAGCTAGTGTTGAAAAGTTCTCGGCTGGATTATTAAATGGGTTGAAATATACACATGTATTGAAATGCGCATTATGACTCTCTAAAAATAATGAATCACTTGAAAATGATTTTTCTTTTAGAAGAATGATTGATCAAAAATATATATTTGAGACTACAATTTGTTTGAATATCAAAAGCCAATATATTGTCAACTTAAACTTATTTGATCCTTTATTGATTCTCTATTTGGGACAACAAATGGTTCAAAACTCTTTTTGTCCTTCCATCAAAACATAAAAGATTCACTTCCGATTTCCTCAATGGTCTCCGCTCTCCTCCACAGCCTCCAAAGGGCTGAGATGAGCTGTGTAGGTGTTTATACTGCTCTAACCCTGCATAGAGCCACGTTCTATGTCAGATGGAATCTAACAAATACGCCAAATTTTCTGGATATAGCAGGAACACTGTCTCAAACACGACAGAGGCGATGTGGATTTAACAGCAATTTATAGCATAGATAACATTTTTACGGGGAGAAGGGGGAACAATTCCAATGTTTTTTTGGCTATAGTTCCAGTGGCTACTGTATCTGCCATCCAGTAAGAAATTCAATAAAGGACTGCACTGAAACCTTACTGCATTATAGCAAAGTGTTGAACAGCCGACGAAGTCTTTGATCAAGGCAAAACCTCATCACTGAAGTCAAATGGCCATAGGAATAACTTAGTGTCTGAAATGAATTCAAGATAATGTTAGGATAAATGTGTTTTCTAGATAAACAAGGTTTAGACATGAAACTAGATGATTTCTAAGTTGATTAGGGTGTTACATTTCCGCGACTTTGCCGCCATTGTGATGACGGTGCCAATATTGATGTCACAACCACAAAATATTATGAGGTCATACGTGCAGCGGTATTACACAAGTTTAATATCGCCGTATAAATATTACACTGCAGTATCTTACATTGGTGAGTAATACATCCTTTTATTTAAGCCCTTCCGTTACTTAACTCATGAGCTAATCATTGCGCATTGATTTTAAAATTTGATCTCATGGGATTCAATTTGATATTTACTTCATCTTCCTCCTAAATGTTCAAACAAATGTTTTCGATGGAATCAGTATCTATACAAAGCTGTTAGTGTTGTAAGGGGCATTCCTCTCCATGAGCTGGTGACATTTTACACACCGAATAAGAGAATTTAGATGCATTTGGCTTTTATGTTTAGTTAAAACATATTCATTCATGAAGAAAAGGATGCGAAACAAGTTCTCCAACTTAGAATACCTTCTTTTATGAGTAAGTTAAGAGTAAAATTTGCATCATTTAAAGCTCATTAGAACATATCTTGTTGCAATTTAACTCCTCTAAAAAATAAGCCCAAGGCGTAGTTTTATGAAAAAAATTTCTCATATGAATTAAATCAAAAAGGAAATTATGCTCGGGGATCTGAGATATCAGATATTCTGACCATGATGATCAAACATCATGAAAGATGCAATAATGTTTGACTTTTGGATCATGAAATAAGTCTTATATGAGCCGGAAAATATAAATCATAACATCCCTTTATTCACCAGATAACGGATGACAGCCGTCACAGACAGAAACAATGTTTCCACTTGTATAACTTCAGACCAATTGGTTGTACATTGAGATGTGATGTGGAAGTTAATCGTTTGTGTCTGCAATGATGCTTTCCACATATAAGGGAAACACATGTAAAGAATACCGATTGTATTTTTCAACTCAATTAAAATGACATGATTGATAATCTAAGAAAAAGTTATATAAATTGCATTTCTTATTCTTGCTCTTTTACAAGAATTCTTAAAGAAGAATTGTCCTTTCACAATTAAAATAACAGAAAAGTAATGACAAAATCAGTCAAAATAATTCATACAAAATACGCTTTGATAGTTATGTTACTTATAGTAGTTCGATAATTCAAAAGCCCTTCCTTTCTTTCTTCAACATATTGGGATCACCTAAACTAATGTTACCAAATCTTAACACATTTCTTTTTTAAAATGGTAAAATTCTATTACATTAGTTTTATTCTATGCATTGTTTAACTCTTTATAAAGAAATAGCGAAATACCAGAAAGATCTTGCTAATTTATCAAAATTCATCAGAACATCTTATAACAAACAAGGGAATAGAGGAATACATTATTCTACACATAATTTTTTCTATTTCCAGTGAAAAAGACCAAATTCCAAAATGTTAGATCTCTCCCATCCCCCATTATCTTGCTAACTCGGTGAGAAGTCCATCCTCATTCTGACTTGTAATATCTATTTTCAACATGGGAGAGAAGAGAAACGGCTCATAAATGTACAAAGCAGAAGAATCAAGCTTCCTTTCATGACTGGGAGTCATTTTCTGTGGTACTGATCTAGGTTGAGCTCAATACCAGCCTGTTGAAAAACAAGAATGTGACTTAATCAAACTCCAAATTCTTGACTTACCTCACTTCGATGACCACGGAGGTTAAAGTTTGACCGTGGAGGAGCTTCATACTTTCGACAATGGCTTGTTGTAAAAGTCACTCCAACCACCCCTTTTGCATTTCCACTAGAGAGCCAGCCCTCCATGTAATATTGGGAGCGGTTCAACTTCCATCCCCCTCCTTCATCTGGAAGCCCATCTGGAACTTTACCCATCCATGATAAAGAGTGGATTGTCGAGTCTGTTCTGGTGGAGGCTGTTTGTTCAAAATGAACATGCATTTTGATTTTCTAATTAAAAAATCTTCAGATGCTAAGATGTATATCAGTGATATAATGTTGTATGTGGAAAAAATTTAATGAGCAATGAAATCCTTATAAAGCTCCTTCGGTGGTACTCATGTTTTTAAGTAGAAATGCCAACAGGTCTGAATGGGAAATGGTTACAATATCCTCACTCTTAGATACGTAGCTATTCCACTTGACATCAAGAGCTGTGGCAAACATCACAAGATTTAAATATACAGGCCAAAGATTGAAAATCACAGTTCATGCTGATGTTTTTACATGCCTTCTCATCTTGAAATGTGCATTTCTCAACCTGAATCAATAGCGTATCAATGTTGAACGGCTGGATTCCCTTATCACCTCTGAATGTATCCTTCCATGACTTGTCTAACTGGGAATGTGTTTCAGCCATGCAGCTTTTTTCATCGAAGGAACAGTATGATTGCCTTCAATAAAGCATGGTTGTATATACCACTACATCATATTGGCGCAGTGATCAATAGACTCTGCACAACACAGATCCAACATGTGATGTGAGGAGAGAGAGTGTGAGGCTATATACCATTGTCGTTATCAAAACCTTGTGTCTCACATATTCAAATCACCTGTAACCATTTAACAGTTTTTCCGTTACCATGGTAAATTTTCCATGCACACTGACATCATTCAAGAGGGATTAAACAAAATTAATACACCAGACGGTTCATTCACTGTTGTTTTGCTTTTCAAATATGAAGGATATATTAGTATACATCTTTTGTGACTAAGCTGAAAGTAGTTTAGTTAGAATATAAGTTCAAAAACAAATTCATGAAGATGTAAACCAGGGTCTTCACTTGTTTAGAAGTGAGTTTCAACAGCTCACAGCGTAACACTTCCAGGAGTCTTCGAAGAGAGTTGACTGACCAATTCCACAGAACGGCACCAGTGAGGCATTACCGACGGTTCCAAGAGAATCGGAAGGGATCAGTTTTCTGATAAGGACAGTATCCGTGTCTTTGTTAGTTCCTGACAGTCTTTGAGTAATGGTGTCACAGCCCCTGACCAACTTCTATTCTGAGTCATTCACCGAGTGAGATAAGCAGCGTTGCCGATCTGACACGGTTCGTTAGAGCAGTGTATCAGCAGTGGGGTTAGCGTAATGCGAGGAAGTACTGCCGACGCTTGTCTTTACACGACTTTGATGAAATCGCCTTACAACAAAAACCAATACGTAGCTCCATCTCATATCACACCTCTACATCATCACTGCCTGACTGAAATCGTCTGCAGCGTTCTTACCAGCGGTTAATGCGCATGTCTGAACCATCTGCATGCAACTTCCGCATCTGTCAAAATAGTGGGCGTGTCTCAAAGGGCCATGCTTGTTGTTAGTTCTGTTGTCTTTACCCCTCTGTCCACCCTTCGCTTCGCAGGAGTCTTCAAGACGTCGCATACAAATTGTTTAGTAAGCCCGCGGCAAGGATCGTTCGACCCATGCTGGTTCCGATCGATTTTCCCGACTGCCTTTCTCTGTCGTTCTATAAATAGCCTATCGCACGTGCTATATAATGGTTGCAGTGTGATTGTTGAAGTGGAAACAAAGCCTGTTCCGCTCTGTTTGCCGGCACCGTTTATAACAGTAGGCTTTCTTTTTTATTAACGTTACAGGGTTGTTTGTAACGTTTAATTCAGTTTGGCATCAACTCTCATTGTATGTAACCCAAGTTACCCAAATGTCGACATAGGCTATCATGTAATATTTATGAAATGGTGTGATGCTGACGTCGCATGGTGTGAGCATAAAATTGTAGAGATCATTATCGTTGTCACAGCAACATAACAGTTTTATTTCATACTTCCTTTTCTTAGTTATTGTATTATTCGCGTTGATAAAGTTTTAAGTTTCGAAGTTTACAAGATCTCTTTTAGAAAAAGACAAATAATTCTCTTCCCGTTTGTCAGGTTATGGTGATCCTGCTTACGAAGGGGCAAGGGATCAGAAACATTGTGACCTACAATTAAGAAGAAGTTGTTTTTCATGACATATGTCATTTACTTAAACGAATCTACTTCTAAATGGCTCTTAAGAATCTCATAATGTCTACTGCTGTTTGATCTTCAAAGAGATCTTCGGGGACCAAGTAGTGAAAACCCATATGAAAGTTATTGGACTAAAGTAATTTCATGATGATGAGTTCTGTACGCGCAAATACAAACAGTATGAACACTGTAGCGAATTCAGATGACTCCGATTCATTTCACATATAAGTGATCATAGTGAATCATTAGTACAGGTGAATCATAAGTATAAGTGATCATTAGTATAAGTGGATCATAAGTATAAGTGATCATTAGTATAGGTGAATCATAAGTATAAGTGATCATTAGTATAAGTGATCATAAGTCCCTAATGTAACCCAAGTGGCATAACAATGCAATCGAGTGATGGTTTCATGAGTAAAGGTTTCTTAAAGAGCCACTCCGTGAGTTGTTGGAGTCATATATTCCAAACTTTAATCAATGGTGGCATTTGATCGCGAAGTATCGAATGTTACCAAAAAGACACGTTTTAAAGTTTATTGGTTTTTTTACAGTGACAATATGAAGGTAGAACGTCGCAAATATGATCGAAAACCAGACAGTGGCGCGCGTCAAATAGTCAAACGTAATTTTGGAGACTTATCTAAAACAGCCAGGAGGGCAGTTAGGAGTTTGTAGCATTTGTTAGGTTATATAACTAGTATCCATGTATATGTGACGTGATATCTACACCTCTGTACATTTATAAGGCTGTTTTTATATTTGCATGGGAAAAAGTATTTGTCATATATATGTCTTTTGGACATGAAAAGTTTAGATGTTTTGATTTTATATCACCACATATAACATTTAGGTTCTTATCAACGGTAAATGATATGTTATGAAAATCACGGAGTGTCTCTTAAAAGATAAGACAAATGTCCTAAACACCTTGTGTGCCAATTAATGTCTGTGTGTAGATATTATTAAATTCGGAAGAACCTATTATTGCTACTGATATACATGTATGGTGCAGACATTTTCCTTATTTATAAGCTTTGAAGGTTATCGTAACAATCTGTTTTTGTACCTTTCTGTTTATATCCCTGCTATTGTTTGATATATAACGTTGGCATAACAACATTTTAAATTGTCTATAGCAGAACTCAAGAGTGTATAAAAAATCTTGTTATTTCAAGGAGAACAATTTCATTTAGGAATGTTTCAGGTGCAGGGGTTAACACGCGATATAATTTGTATATCAACTAAATACGAACAAAAACAACGTCATTTGTTCCTGACAATGCTTTGTATTTTTTAAAAAAATTCTTTAATACCAGACACCTTTGTGGGTAGAGTAAGATTCAATTAATTGTGTTAATTAGTGGATATGTTGGATGTAAATGCAGTGGTGGTTTGGATGGATATAGTGCTTGATAAAAATGTGATGTGTGGTAATAGCTGTATGTAAAGGGTGAACGTAAGGTATGATGAAATTAAATAGATGTAATAATGAAAAAGTGATAAGAAAAACTTTATGTTTGTTGGGTTCACGATAATGCGGGATGGTTTGGGGTTGGGATAGTAGGATCAGTGTTTTGAAGGGATGTTAGTCTAGTTTCAGTATGTAACATGTATTGTTAAGTATGTTTGTGTGTTGTTTTGTGTTTTAGTACTGTTCGTTTTATGTATATATGAGAAAATGTCTCTCATAACCATTTTGGTGGCCAATGTAAAAAAAAATGTGATATATTTTATGTATTTAAAACTTTGTATTGTGTTGGGTGAGACATCTCTCATCTCTCTCTCTCTCTCTCTCTCTCTCTCTCTCTCTCTCTCTCTCTCTCTCTCTCTCTCTCTCTCTCTCTCTCTCTCTCTCTCTCTCTCTCTCTCTCTCTCTCTCTCTCTCTCTCTCTCTCTCTCTCTCTCTCTCTCTCTCTCTCTCTCTCTCTCTCTCTCTCTCTCTCTCTCTGTGTATTCGAAAATCAAATTTAAACTTTTTGTAAGACATTATTTAGGTATAGTTTTATGGTATCAATCGAACTTTTCCTTTCATATCAAGGTTATGTACCGAGAGAAATAATTTAGCTTTCTCACGAGCTTTTGCGAATGACAAATCAACATTATTTCACTCCGAATATAGAAAAGAGTTTTATAACTTTTTGATACCCGTGTTTATATAAATTGATTATATGATACAATTTTTGTTAACAAGACGTTGCCTACCCATAAAGAACCGTTCAATGTCGATTAATACATCATACAATGGGACAACTAAAACTGCATTACTTATCATTGAAACAGCATTCACGATATTCCACAATATATACTTATAGATAAAGTCAAAGTTTACGCTCTTTATCAACATTTAACAAAATGTCAGTTTTATTTATGGATTACCATCTAATATTCCATATCTGCTCTTCATATTTACTGACCGTCATGTAAAATGTAAACAGTATTATGAACTTATCTGTATCGTTAATAAGATTGTCACTATCTGTTTCACCTCTAAACAACGCGTAAGGGGAAATCAATGCATGTGCTATGAGTATACAGTACAATTACTGATCAGCAAATTGCGTTTGGAGCTTTTGTCGATTACTCACGGTGTAATTACGCACAGGTAAATTGTCTATCGAATTTGCTGAATCAAATCAATTAACGTTGAATTGTTCGATTGATAATGTAAAGAATATGGGGTTTATTTAACACGCTAAAGAGTATGTTCTATTAAAACGGATGTTTTTGTTGAATATATACCCGAACACACATTGCACACATCAAATACGATATATTTATTGTACTTTATTGTTAATATGAATAAACCTGCTATAATTCATATTTCAAACCAAAAACGTATTTTATTGGAATAAATATTTGTACTTTAACGAAAACGTATTTTATGGATATAAATGTTATACAACGTCGTTATGAAATCTTAATGTTTGAAAATAGACATAAAATTGAATATAAAAAGTATGTTTGTATTTTGAATAAGGTTGTTGAGCACTTATTATGTTTCTCTCCGACAATAGATTTATATCATCTTGATAAACACGATGGAAAACTTAAAACACTTACCTTGCCTTCACAATGTTAGTATTAATTTTAAAATTATCAAAGCAAATTACATGATAGTTTAGAATAACTATGAAATACATATTTTATAATTTTATGATATTACTATAAATGAATATTTATTTTAGGTAAAGTATTTTTATTTTTTGTAGTATCGTGTTTTAAAAACATATGCGTGAGTGAGTGTGTGTATATTTTACTTTATGCTGGTGATGTTATGATTTTATAATTTGTTGCTTTATTATGCTTGTGGTGTCTCACAGGTCGTAATGGCCGGATAATGTACAATACATTTTTAAGTCTAAGTATGCCATTGATTTTGATTTTATGTACATTATGTGAGACTTTAATAAATATTTCTTCTTCTTCTTCTTCTTCTTCTTCTTCTTCTTCTTCTTCTTCTTCATAAAAGCACCTAACTGGAACATATATTTAACATGTGTTGTTTGTGCTAAAGACAACACTTTTGTAAGTGTGCACAATACCAAGTTTCATAGTGATAATGTATCATTGGTGTATTCCTTCTGTTTTAAAGAATCGTTAAAAATTCAAAATATTTAGTAATGAAATACTAGTTCAGATTCATATATTTAATCTTTATGGTTCATGGTCATATGACGCATGTTATCTCCCATGCCGGTCAAAACCATCTCGCATTAGGGATAGCCTGTGTCGTTTTATATCATTACATGCCGTTGCCATGGAAACTTGAGTAAATTATGTGCTTTGCTAAATATCGAACTCATTAAATCTATGTCCATCTCTGAAAAGCAAAATAATGGAATTGATATTAAGTTAATCTAAATCGACATATGCCTTGAAAATAGCTGTATTGATGGAAATTCATTAGTCTGCTGTGTTAAGAGCCGTTTGTTGATTTAACTTACTTTATTTTCGAAGCATAATGTTATGAATCTTTGGTAATATGGATTTTCTGTATCAATATTTTGTGGTTAGATTTGATAATATTTGCAGGAAACACTAAAGTTGATGAAGTTTGTGACTTGATATTAATCCTTTGTATAGGTAATATTCATAGTATACTGGAAACATACAGGGGGTATATCGCTGTTTTCTATTGCGAATGTAATGCGAGTTTTATTTTTGTTCGATATCTTTATTTGATTAATTTGACTTCCTCGAGTCTATTTGAATGTATTAAACATATCTACATAGCATCCATTAATCAATCAATCAATATATTCATGTATTCCTCCCTCCATCCTTTCATTGATCCATGAATCCATCCATCCATGAATCCATAAATCCATCCATCCGCCAATGGAATTAATCCGGCCACCAATGAATTCACCCATTCAACAATGAATCAACCGACCTATCCAAATCCATCCATCATTATACCTCTCGAGGAATCCATCGAGTTTAGAGCTTTGAAATACGCTTATTTAAAATATATATTGGACATGAGTTTATATTTTAGAATATAAAATAGCATACTTCAAAGATGGATCCCCGATAAAAGAAATATTTAAAAAATCTAAATAATTCGGTGATTAATATTTCTTACCGAAAGTGATACCATTCTATAAAAGTATAAGAAAGGTTTTAACACGTTATCTATCGGAGCTTTCCCATTGAACTATATAGAGAAGTATCCTATCACGAGAAAGACTGTGGATGGTAGCTGAATGAATAAATTCTAACAAAGGTTTCATTAGTCGCAAAGTACACACACCCTTAATGCCATAACTTACATATTATCTTTTTTCATTGAGGGAAGACCTTCTCTTCGCATGTCCTTTAAATATATTTAAAATCAACGTAAAACCTTAATTATCTCTCTCGCGAATAATAACTGAAGACGAAATTCCAACATTTGATAACAAAATGCTAATCGCGGTATATTTTCACAGTCACTTAAATAGTATACACACTTTATTAAATGCAATGGTACTGAGAAGAACATAAACCATATACAATTCAACATTAATTACCAATGGCTTTGTCTGCTCTATGTTTGATTTTATGTACGCTTGACTCACTCTCTGGTACGGAATGGTAAAACTGACGAAGCAGATACAAATCTTATGGTAATAATATCCATCCAGTCGCTCCCATGTTGTTTTGTTTACTATAACTTCAGGTGTGCTATTTTAGATCAGTGGTGGTTTGTGAACGTTAGCAATCTAGTGGGTGTGATCAATTAAGTGATTATCAATAAAATGAGCGAATTTTATAACATATTTTAATGAGATTGCAGGTTATTCAAAAGCGTTACATACACATTTTCGTTGGGAACAGTATGGACGATCTGCATCCGTTCGGATTATTTTCAGATATCTTATTAAATATTAAAATGGCAACATATCATCGATAATTATAACGGTTTATTTTATGTTTTTAAGGTCTTTGTTTTGAAAATAACATTTGTCCTCTATAACTTATTCAAATAGCGGCATGTACGTAGAGAAATTTCAATGTGTAGCATCTTCCTTCGTGTAATTTCAATCTTAATAATCCTGGTCTAAATTTGATAAGAATGTTACGAAATTATTCTCTTTCACAATGCTTGAATATTTGTCAGGTTCTAACAAACTAAAATAGTATGTTTTTGTTTAAACATCATTATTTATACTCACCGTCGATAGTTAACAATATGCCCGATTATCCTAATCTGTCTAATTCCGACAATCCTTACACAGAGTAAAGACAGAGTTATCGCTGCCCTAGCCTGTATCGAATACTCGCCACCAGGTGGCTAACCCTACGTCATCATTGCTTCTTCTGACGGGCAGAGAAACCGATCGTACAGAGGGGAGGCCGGGTGGGAGCTAACGATTGTTAACTATCGACGGTGAGTATAAATAATGATGTTTAAACAGAAACATACTATTATTTAATATACTCTCCTCGATAGTTAACAATATGCCCGAATCCCACAGACGGAGGTGGGTACGAGCGGCCAAGCGATAACAACTCTCTCTTTACACAAGAACACTGGGGACCTGTAAGATGACACTCCGCGTGAACCCCTAGGGGACGGAGTGGTCAGCCTTGACCCATCCTCGCTGTGCGAGGAGGTCCGCAACCAAGGTCGCCAACTAAAATACAAAAGACAACAAGCAACCAACTAAGATCAATCTCGGGTTTATTCGAATTGGTTCGAGAGTTAACGAGTAGGAGGGTGACTCGCTGCTGGGCGTACACCTGTGCGCCCAGTCGGTTGATCCCCTCCAAATCCTCGTTGGAGATGTCCCGGAGGTAGTGGTTGGCGAACACCAAGCCTGACTTCCAGAAGCAGCCAGCCATGATGTCCGCCACCGCCAAGTTGCTGTGGAGGGCCATCGTCGCTGAGATGGCCCTGATCTCGTGCGGATTTGCCCTCGCTGGAGGGTCAAGGTCCGCTGCTTTGTAGGCGTCTAGGACCGCTGAGCGGAGGTAAACGCCTAGTTGTCTTTTATCAATTTCCCGGACACTGGTCTGGGAATGTGGGATGAAGAGTCTCCTTCTCCCTTGACGCAGTGTCCGGGTTTTCTCGGCATAGATCCGTAGCGCGCGTACCGGACAGAGGAGACGATTCTCCTCGTCTGTCGGATCTACGCTCCCGGAAATGGACGGTAACGAGAAGGTTCTACCCCTCTCGTCCGCGGTTTGGTTTTTGCAGATAAACTCAGGCGCCAGTCCCAGAGTAGCCGACCCCCCATCCCTCACATCAAAACGCAAAAGGTCCGCCTGGAGAGCATGTAGCTCTGAAATCCTGGCTGCGGACCCCATTGCGACCAAAAAGGCGGTTTTGATGGTGAGACGGAGGACGGCTGTCTCCGTCAACGGTTCATAGTGGTCAGACTTAAGATGGTTGAGGACCACCGCTAAGTCCCACTATGGGGGCCTGAGTTTCATCCGCCCGTCCACATTCCGGTAGGTTCTTACGAGCTCCTTGAGGACCGAGATGTCCAACTGGGGGTCTCGCTTCCTAAACACGGACATTATCGCTGCCAGATTGGTGTTAATGGACGAGGCTTTAAGCTTCCTCGTCTCTCGCAGGTAGACCAGGTACTCTGCGACCTGCGGGACCGTAACTACCTGGACATCGTACCCCTCCTTGGCGCAGAAAGTCGCGAAAGCCCCCCACTGAGCGTCATAGAGATTCCTAGTGGAGGGCCTCTGGGAAGTCGCCACCGCCTCGGCAACGGATTTGGAAAAACCCGCCCCCGTCAGGCCTCTCTGGAGACAAACCAAGCATGAAGCTGTAGAGCCTGGGGGTTCTCGTGAACCCGCCCGCTCGGTCTGCTCGACAGCAGGTCCCACCTCAGAGGGAGGGGGACCGGGTCTTGGCGGCACATCCTTCGGAGGGGAACGTACCAGGTCCTGGCTGCCCACCGCGGCGCTATCAACAACAGTTGAAGAACTCGAGTCTCCTGTATCTTCTCCACCACGAGGTTCAGGATGGCGGGAGGGGGATAGGCGTAGGCAACCATCCCCTCCCATTCTAACGCGAGCGCATCGAGAGCCCACGCGGTAGGGTCCGGTACAGGAGACACGTATGTCGGCAACTGGTGGTTGAGCCGAGTCGCGAAGAGGTCTATGTGAGGCTTGCCGAACCTCAGACACAGACTCTCGAACACTCTCGGGTGCAGCATCCACTCTGTTGATGGAGGTTTGTCCGGGCGAGACAAGGCGTCCGCTAGGACGTTCTTGGCTCCCGGGATGTGCACCGCGCGGAGAGAGAGTCCGAGACTGTCTACTAGCCGAAACAGCTCCAACACCAGTTGCAGAAGCGAGTCTGCTTTGGTCGAGCCTTGCTTGTTGATGGCCCAGGCCGCCGCTGAGCTGTCCGTGTGTACACACAGGATCTGCCCCCGCAGGCGACCTGACCAATGGTCGATTGCTAGACGAATCGCGTCTAGCTCTAGGATGTTGATGTGGCGTCTCACTTGGGTTGATGACCACACCCCCGCCGTCTGCTCCGTATCGAGATGGGCTCCCCACCCTTGGGTGGAGGCGTCCACAAACAGGTGACATGTTGCTGGCGGTTCCCTGAGGGGGACCCCCACCAACACGTTGGACTCCTGCTGCCACCAGGAGAGGTGGTGTCTGAGTCCCGAGGGTAGAGAGAAAACGTGATGGCACGCCTTCTCTCTGACGTGAACGTTTACGAAGATCTGCAGGGGCCTGAGCTGCAACCTTCCCCTTCGGGTGAAGTGTTGGGTCGCACTCAAGAACCCTAGCAGCCTTTGCCACTGCCGTAGCGACAGAGACCCCCGAAGCGCTAGCTCCAGGAGATCTCGGTAACGTCCCATTCGTTCCCGGGTAACGAAGGCTTTGTAGATAGCGGTGTCCAGGCGGGCGCCCAGAAACACCAAGGACGTCGTCGGCAGCAGGTCTGACTTGTCTAGATTGACTAACCACCCCAGCCGCCTGAACAACGCTATCACAAAGTCCCGTTGAGCTTCCAGAATAGACGGGGATCTGTTGTGACCGAACCCGTCGTCCAGGTACATCGCAAACTGTACGTCCACTGTGTGGAGATATTGGACGATGGGCTGGGTCACGCGAGTGAACAGCCACGGAGCCGACGAGATCACGAACGGAAGGACGTTCCACTGAAAGTGGCGACCCGCTAGGACGAAGCGGAGGTACCTGGGATCCCCATGATAAATGGGGATGTGCAGATACGCGTCCTGCAGGTCGAGGGATATCATCGAGTCCGAGGGCTCCAGTAATCGCATTACTGACGGCACTGTCAAGAGACGAAAATATGGCGGCGGATCTAGGAAGGAGTGGTTGAACTCCTTCATGTCGTGGATCAGCCGCCACTTCTTCGGGTCTCGCTTCGGTCGGATGAAGACCGGAGAGTAGAAACCTGGTGCAAGGTCCTGGAGCGGTAGTTCCTCCACCGCCCGCTTGGAGATGAGCGTCTCCACCTGTTCCAGAGTCAGCGCGAGCCGATCGGGCTCCAGCGGCCGCTCTGTAGGAGAACAGGTCAGCGGGGGGCGGCGTAACACGGGAATGCGGAACCCCCGCTCCAGGATATTGCAAATGAACGGGTCCAGACCCAACTGTCTCCAGTTGGGCGCGAATCGCGCGAGACGGCCTCCAACTGGTGCGTCCAGAGGTGGGACCACCTGCGGCGGTAGGTCCGGAGGTACCCAGTCATTGTTTCTTGGGGGTACCTCCGTAGGCACGACCTTTGAGGCGTTGGTTGCCTTTCTTGGGAGTGCGCTTGGGGGAGGGGCCGGCATTGAAGTCGCGACTTCTGTCCTGCCGACTCCTCCCCCCGAGAAACGACACTCCTCCCGTCTTCGTAGGGAAGGAGGGCCCACCTCCACCCTTCTTCTTAGGCGTTGTCGTCTGGGCAGATACTCTGCCCCCACCAGCGGCCAGTCTGTTTGTTAGCTCTTGTTGTTGGCTTTCCTGCCGCTGGCGAAGAGCCCCCGCGACTTGCCCGTCGAAGAGGGTAGAGGAAGTCCCCCATGTACTGGGAGGCCAGATCGGACCTTGTCCGATAACACCAGGGGGGGCAAGAGACGACCCGGCGCTGCAGCTGCAACGTTGGAGTCGAAGTCTCTGCCCGCCGCCTGCAGGAGCCTGTGCGCCGGAAGCGCCAGCTGGCGCTGCGTCGGCGTCTCCTCCTCCGCGCAGAAGGTTTCCAACCTGGCCACCCTAGTCGAAGAAGGTTCTTCCTCCAACTCCTGAACGCTTACCTGACACCAATCAGCGATGGCAGTCAGGCGGTCTTTTAGATCGGGAGCGTCGTCCGCCGTGGTCACAGCCGTGACAGGCGGTGGGGGAGTCACGTTCCCCCGCCCAGGCGTTCCTTCATCCTGGCCTCGATCAGGAGTTGGGGAAGAGTCATGATCCGAGGGGGTGGCAGCGGGAGAAACGACCACCACCCTCCTCCTCTTAGGAGAGGACGGCGCCTCAGGGGAGGGCGGGGATGAAGTAGTCCCCTCCTCGACCCTGGGCCGCTCGCGTTCTCTGGACTCGAACATGGATACGACCAGATCCTTCACTGAGGACATGATATCGTCCGTCAGCTTCTTCTGGTCGAAGGCAACTGGGGAAGCGGGTCTCGACCTCTTCCTCTTCTTATGTTTCCTCTTCCTCCTGGCGGCCCGGCGGCCCGGGGAAGAGGCAGTGTCAGGGGAGGATCTCCTTCCAGGAGATCGCTCTACCCCGCTAGAGGGAGGAGAGGCGACCGGCGCATCCTCAACCGGCGACACGATCTTATCGGACCCGCCGCCTGTCTCCGACAGGTCAAATTCCGCGGCGTCCTCCGAAATGACAAGATCTGAGTTTTGCGCGACATCCGCGCCCTTGGAGGCGGTAGCTGAGGAGGACGCAGAAGGCCGCCTAGTGGATCTGAGTCTCTGCTGAGACTCCGACTTCTTTACCGCGGCGCGGTACTCTCTGTGCTCCGCCGGGGAAAGGTGTTCACATTCCCTGCACCTGTCCGACTCGGCGCAGAGATTCCGACACAGGCGGCAGAGAGAGTGAGGGTCGAAGCGCGCCGACTTCCTGGACCCACACCCTCCACAAAACCCTGAGAAGGGGTTGGACATAGCCCCACGCTCACCCTTGGGGGGGCGCCTGACTGGACAGCGCCGGCGCTGCACGGGGACAGCACACTACGCACGAGCCAGACGCAAGCGAGCGCCAGCCGATCAGCGCTAGCGGGAGGCGGGGCCGCCTGAAACGCAGGCGATAAACTCTAGAGGTAGGCGGTAGAGCGCCTGACGCGCAGGCGAGCAGCGCTAGTAGAAGGCGGTAGAGCGCCTGAAGCGCAGGCGGTCTGACGAGCAGGCGGCCAGCGCTAGCGGGAAGCGGTAGAGCGCCTGACGCGGCAGGCGGCAGGCGGCAGAAACTCCAGGCGGTCAGACGCAAGGCCTGAAGCCAGCGCGGGCGCTAGGCGGTAGGCGCTACCAGGCGGCAAGCGCACAGCTAGCCAAGCGCAGAAGAGAGGCGGTAGACGGGAGGTCTACCGCTAAACCAGCCAAACACGGGGCTGAACGACCCAGCACGCAACGCACGTGCAGTCCGGGTAGCCGAAATCGACAACAGCTGACTGAAGTCAACTGCTGACAAAACCGGCAAGGAGACAAATAAACACAGGTCCTGGATACTCCACAAGAAGTAGCCGAACCCAAACACGACAAACAGTCGAGAAATCACACAGGTGAAAAAGGTTTAATCATAAAACAGTCGGAAATCGCTAAGCTATCAAGACACGTCTGCACTTGATGGCCGACAGAAAAGCAATGATGACGTAGGGTTAGCCACCTGGTGGCGAGTATTCGATACAGGCTAGGGCAGCGATAACTCTGTCTTTACTCTGTGTAAGGATTGTCGGAATTAGACAGATTAGGATAATCGGGCATATTGTTAACTATCGAGGAGAGTATATTAAATAATAACTCTTTTTCTCTATAAGATTTGTAGCGTGAACTATCAAGAGTACAATGCCAAGATTGGTAAAACATATTTATGCAAACATTTTTAAAACATCTAAGAAAATACAATTTATCACCTTGTGCCAACAAAACAAATCCATATCTATGTGAAAACAATAAATTTCGTATGTGAGATGCTTAATTATTTTGACCAATATTATCCAGAAATAAAAACATGACTTGTGATTTTAAAGGCACTAGTGCGGTTTAAATTGGCTATTTTAAGGTTTACGAGGACTTATGCATTCACTTAAACTTTCTATCGATGCAATGAAATACTAAACATTCTTTACAATTTACCTGAAAACGTTATGACAGCCGTTGTCGGCTTGGACATATATAAATCTATGGTTAGCTGTGTACAAAACGGATACATTATTTACACTTGGAAACGGCTGAACTAGTACTGTGTGCAGCTATTGAATTTACCTAAATTCTGAACTGAGAAGAAATCATGAAATATGTTTTATGAAAGTAATGTTGTAAATTAACCGATTTAATAACACAGTATTAGCATTTTTATTAGATTGACCATAGCGGCTGCCGTTTTCGCTTTTCTGGTTAAGAGCAAAATTTTAATATTTCCGATATCGTAGTTCATGCGGATTTAATGTAACGTAACGTAATACTTCCGGCCTTTAAAAATCCACTTTACTACCTGAATACGTAAATATTTGTTAAATAACTTACGAGGTAGATTACTTGAGTGAGAATGGTGAGTAATATCGACAGATATGCAGTATCTGTGCATTCGTTGTGTTTACGAAATATTCGCGTGCACTAGTGCGTTTAAGGTATTCTACCAGAATGCATTTCAGTTAGTCTTAACCAAATGTTAATATATAAACTCAAAGCAATAACATTACCGCCGCCTTCTCTATAATTGTAACATGAGGTGACTGCATGTCTTCAATAAAAAACTCTTACAAGCGAGGTAATGAACCTTTTCAATATTATCGTAACGATTAAACCCCCATACCACCGCCCCTGGAAAAGAATTGTTTGTATTTGTGTATCGAATATTTTGATGACTACCTTAGGATCAACCACATGACCCTTCTTAAGTTAGATAACAGCCCTTTTTGCTCGATCGTCTATACACTTGTGTATGTGTATGAAAATATAATACAAAGATACCTGTATGAATTTACAACATCGAAGAAGAAATCTTTATATTACCACTTTTCTTTATCTGACAGTTGACCGCACCTTCTAAAAACTACAATATTGTCTTTTCGTCCAAGTTGACGTCCCCATCTATTAGTGTAAGCTTCTGAAATTTGAATTTGTTTGTAGACCTAACAGAACATCATCATCATCACATTACATCATCGACAAAAAAGTAAAAGTGATATTTCTAGGAAATAAGGAAACAGCGGTACACCAAATTTACCGTTATCTTCAATATCACTACACAGTTCACCAATAAATAATGAAAAAAGGAAGTGGCTTAAACTACATCCTCGTCTCAGATCGACAGGACAATAAAAGTAATCTTTCTAATCGTTATCGTTACAATTTAAACATGCTTTAACAAATACATATATACCTTGTACTAGAACTAACAATGTTTTAAGACAATACGGAAGTTTTTGCCTTAAGATGGAATTGAAACCTTTCCTAAAAAAATCTCTGAAAGCAACAAATAGTTTGTACTTTTCCTGGATAAATATTTTTGGATAATTGCATTTAAGGTAAAATATTATCCGTTGTAGAATAACCTTTTCTACATCCGGCTTGAAATTCTGGTATTTTATCTTTGATAGTTGCCCAATTTGTAAGACTTGTATTGTATGGATAATCCGTGTATAAAGTTTACTAAGCGTGCATATAATATAAAAATTCATACATGTATATGATAACTATTCATCTTGATGCTATATTCACTACTATCCTACTATCATTTTTTGTGTCTTTGTGCATGTGTCTTTCACATAAAAGTCTTAGCATTCTTTGTAGGTACATTGTAGGGGTGTCCACACTGGAGACGAATTTGATATATGAGGCATTTTTCACATATGATGCCTAATTTGAAATGAATTTTCGAAATTGAAGAAAAAAGATAAACAAATTTCAAGGAAAAATCCATCCTCAACACGCAAATTGCACTTTTGTTGAGATACAATAACAATGTTTTCTACATCAGTCAAAAGAAAACATGTACCTTTATATACGACAAAAACAAGTACATAAATTTTGTTCTCAGAACAAGGACAACGTAAGGAGCAATTATCATGGTTATTTAGTAATATGAGTGATACCTTTGATGTCTTCGCATAATAGAAAAGCAATGCCTTATATCTTATCATATGTTCGCTCTTAGTAGACTACATTGGATAAAACACAACACATGAAAAAAATCAGACATACGTAACTACGTTACTACTCCGTATCCTGCCTAACTGTCCATGAGACTTATGGGGATGAACAGCATTGATGATATCACTAGGTAAGTAATGGCTTTTTGTCAACTAATCCAGAATTATCTTCAAATATAAACATTTGATTTGACTGGTTTGCAAAAATTCAAAATGGGGAAAATATTACTCGCTGCCATGGTAACATTCAGTATCCACTTCTAGGCTACTAGGGAAGGTAATGACAACACTAGCATGACGTCATGTGCATGGATGAAGAACATGTGATCATTAGGTTTTAATGTGAGAATCAGATCTACCATTAGATTAATTGACTATAGGGTAAATGACTACAATGCCCGACAGTTTATCGAATGAAAGAGATTATCCAAGGAAGGTTTTCCATCATAGCAATTCTGTACTATTTTATATGCTTTCAAAACTTATCTTAACGTATTTATACATGGCAATGTTTGTAAATGAAACGTAATAACACATTTAATGAAAGTTAAAATTTTCAAATGAGGTCAACTGATTTTTACGAGAGGGGGCCGTTTACATACATCCCATTCAATTAATCTATAGTGAGCTTGACGACCTAAATATAAATTTTTACAATGTGGTATGGCTTTAAATACCCATCCACAAAACGTGAAACAAATTGTCACGAATCGGGTTGACACAAATCTATGGGTTGAATATTTTACTGTAAAGTATATTCGTTGCATTACTTGAACAGTTTGATTTTGTGCAGAAATTTTGAGCTGTCAAAATTTGAAGCGACTTATACCTGCCCAATGCGCTATCTCAGGTACCCATGAAAACAGCTATGTGGACTGAGTACAATGAGGATAAAGTGATTTGCTCAGGGGCACAGTTATTTTTTAAATTATAAATGATCTCTGTTAGCATCCTTTCCAAAAACGTGACTCCTGATCTTATCGAAGCTACATGCGCGCCATGTTGGTCCGTAAATCCTGTTTTTAGGTACCCATGAAAACAGCTTGGTGGACTGAGTGCAATGGGGATAACGTTTTTTGCTCAGGGACACAGTTATTTAATTGTACCTTTATTTCCAAAAACGCGACTCCTGATCTTATGAAACTCCTTTGAAAATCCCAACCAAATATGACAGATTTTGTCAGCAATAGTCTTTCTTATAATTTTTAGTCTTTTTGTATGAATTATCTTGGTAATATGCATATTGTGTCTTCAAAATGCAAACAAAGTACATAAGGAGATGCAATATTTATAAACTTAATTCTGAACCATAACTAATCCCTACGAACATATTTAACCACATATTAAACACAATTTACCCTGAATTTTTAATTAACTGTCCACTTAACTTTTCAGCCACTAACGCAACTACATACATTGGTGAAACACTTTCTTCTATATAACATGTTACAATAACATAATGGTTTGGACATAAGTAACTGCTTATTAAAATTAAAATTAAAATTAAACTTAAAATTAAACTTAAAATTAAAATTGAAATTGAAATTGAAATTGAAATTGAAATTGAAATTGAAATTGAAATTGAAATTGAAATTGAAATTAAAATTAAGTTGATTTGTCACGTAGCTTTTCAGTCACTAACTCAACTTCAGACTGGTAAATGTACATTCTCTGTAAATGTCTTTGAAGAAACCATTGAGCTGCTTTTCTATGGCTTCTCCGCTTAATTGCTATTCCGTTGGTGACAGTCGACACAATTTCTGGAAATATTCTCCTACATTTGTATTGTTCTATATGTGAGTTTTATGATTCATTACTGTTGTTTCCGCTCCCTGAGGACCACAGGATTTCACCAAATATAATTAAATCTCCAATTTTAATATCACTTTGGACTATACGGTACCATGTAATGACACAATAACCGATTTTCCTCTCAGTTTTATCCCCTTCTTGTTGAATTGTCATGGATCATAACGTTTTTTGTTGTTAGAAATTACTCTGAAATGGAACGAGGACAACGAAATTCAGCACATATTGACTAATCAGGTCATAAAATCTGGATACTAGAAACGACTATTTTCATCAAATGTAGAGGTCATTGACATAAGTTTCTGGTGCAGTCCATGTAAATTGCCATCCCTCTTTATCCGACATTCCTTGGAAACCGACATATGTACGAGGGGTGTCCCAAATATTTCCAGCCTAACCATCAAAACCAAAGAAACATTCAAATCTTTATGACTTATTTTTGACAAAATCACCCTTGACCTCAATGCATTTGCTCCAGCGTTTTTGTAACATCTGCAACCCATCTGAAAATTCAATCAATTCTTATCACAAGACCCCAAAAACTCCTCTACTGCAGCAATGACGTCATCGTCCGTCTCAAACCTCTCTTTACAGTCGAGGGTAGAGGATGAAGTCTGAGGGGGCTAGGTCTGGAGAATAGACTGGTTGGGGGAGAATCCTGAACCCACAATCCTGTGCTGCACTGACTGCAATTTGGGCGGTGTGAACGAGAGCATTGTTCTGCAACAGCCACACATCTTTGCGCAGTTTACCCCATCTTTTCTCTTTGATTTTTCCTCTTAATTGTCGTAGTTCATTTGCGTAATAAGTACCATTGATGGTAGAACCTTTCTTTAAATAATCAATTATTATTACAACCTGAGAGTTCCAGAAAACTGATGCCTTCTGATTGTAGGAACACGATTTGAACTTTTAGGGGTGGGTGATGTGCTGTGTTTCCATTGCATGCTTTGGCTTTTTGTCTCAGGATCAAAATGATGAGCACAGGTTTCATCTTGAGTAACGACATAAGCGAAAAATTAATCTGGTTTTGCGCGATACTCGTCAAGAAGTTGCTGACTGACCACGACACGTTTTCGCTTATGGTCCTCAGATAACATTCTAGGGACCCAGCGTGCTGATACCGTATTCAAATGTTAATGTTAGTGTATGATTTGTTCAACTGATGTTCTGATGATGTGGTGAGTATCAGCTAAGTATCTGATAGTCACTCGCCTGTCTTGCATTATTGTGTCAAGAACAGCCTCAATGTTTTCACCTGTGGTGACATCAGATGGACGACCATGACGGGGCTCGGCTTTAGTGTTTACTCTACCCCGTTTAAATTCAGCACACCATTGTTTAATGGTGCTATATGAGGGAGCAGAGTCACTTAATGTTTGTAAATATCCCCATGAATTTCCTTTGGAGTTTATTTTTTTTAAACTTAGATATTTGATAACAGCCCTCCAATCACGTTTCTACATTTCGGTAAAAGATGTGAAGGTACCTGTGAATGACATGCTATTATATGCAATTGAAGAGTATGCATCTCGTTATTTTTATGCCATTTATACGTCAGTGAATGTTCTTCATGCACGCACAGTAAGATTTCGTTTCAGGCAGGTTTTCATATTCAGGCCAGACATTTTTTGGACACCCCTCGTATAATCCCTAACAGAACCTTTTTACATTTCAAACATCTGTCCACTAAAAAATTATTAAGCCAACATTATGGCCTAGTCTCCATCCAGTTTAGAAGAAATGTATTGTAATTAATTTTCACAATCATGCCAAGTAGAATCCCGATTGCAATCGAATGTTTGATAGCTTTCCATTCAAGAATGAATGGAATGAAAACTGGATAAAGATTCAATGCTGAACATTAATCCTTAACTCGATTATTTGAATGTAACTTTTATCAACAATATTTGTCGGTATTTTAAACAGGCTTTAATTTCTGTGGTAACAACCGAAGACATATGAAAACCTTTTTTCTCAATATATGATTGATTAAAATGTCAATATGAAAACGAGTTCATTAAACACCAACAGGAAGCAATAGATCATCTATAAGACACTATCAGCGTCCTTCCATTCAGTCTGGTATTCAAGAGATCAAAAACAAGGAATCTTGTATTTCATTGTTTTACTGTGGTATTTCGGGCGAGACTTCCAAATCTGATTCATTACACCTGATTTCATGATAAATCGGTTATTAGTTCGCAGTCACGTAGTTGATGACAGTTAATTTCAATAGCGTCGATGACATTTTGACTTACAGAGTTCATATTCAATATTTGATACACCTTATAACATTAAATCACTGGAAACAACAAAGTGTTTGAAGAATGAAAGACAGGTTCGAAACCTTGAAAACAGTCATGTAGAGTCATCCCTATAATCGGACTTTCATCGCAAACCGACATTTGATATAAGTACATGTGACGTATCTTATGAAAAGCTCACCCTTTTCCAACCTTTCTCTACACCGAAAATTTTGCCTGATTCAGAGCCTTGTCGAATACGATTGTTGCCTTATAAAAACAACAGGGAGTCACAGTCTTGACTTCAGAGGTGGTGGCGTTGGCGTTATTGCATACTTGGAAATAATCAAAGTGATAAAAGGTTTTATTCTGCGTTACAATTTTATATTGAATTTGAAATCTAGCATTCTTGGCACCCATTGGGCCGACATTTTGTCAAGATCAAAGAGATGCAATGTTTCGTTTTGTGTTACAGTATCGGGCGTAGGTCATTTGACTTCTAGATATATGGAGATACATTCTTCATTTGCCGACCGCAGAGCTTGACGCAAAACAGAAAAAATCGGTCATAGTGTAATTTCTGCTAACTGTCTGTGACGTGTAAGAGTGTAAACAGCATTTGTGTTTTTCACAAGGTAAGTAATGTGTATGAGTGACAGTAATAAAGATGCCTCGCATGCCAAAGCAAAGCTTGTCACACTCGTACAACCAACGAATGGCTTCACTTAACGGAATTTTTGTGTCTTTTTGAATAAATATTCGAGCTTTTTTGACAAATTCAGAAATGTAATGCAAAGGTATTACTAACAGTAATGAACACTCTGAATTGGGGAAAATATTGTTTTCTGACAAGGTATATCTCTTTACATAAAATTAAAACGATGGCCAAGCCATGTGTCTACTAAGGATTGTATGTACAATTTTAAACATTTTCAGTTTCTCTCAAACTGGCATTCAAGAAGACGAGCTTCATGTACTTCTCCACTGTCCACTATATGCTGATATTCGACAGATTTTATCACTCAAATGTGAGAAGGGTATTTAAGGTTTCAATATGTTGAGTGATAAAGATAAATTGGCCGCAATCCTTATTAATCCTAAGATATGTTATTATACCGCCAAGGCCTGCCAGGATATGTTTCTATTAAGGCGTTCAAAACTATATGGCTAATTATACTTGTTTATATATATATATTTTATATGTCTGAATGTATGATGTTATAATTATAATATTTTATCTAACATCACCTTTTAATGAATATTGTACTGTAATAGTAGTCTCTCATAGCTATTTTTTTGGAGCGGCGCTGATGTACTTTCATGTATGTTTTAATTTGAAATGTATATATACAGTGGTGAGACTTTAATAAGATATTGTCTGTCTGTCTGTCTTCAATTTGTGTTTAACTGTTAAGAACGAATAAATGACAACTGATCCAGATCGAAGACCATCATAGACGATATGCTTTTTCTTCTATCATTTCTTTCACTCGCAAAAGACAAGGATATTTTGTATACGTGTTGTCTTTGGAAATTGAAGGTGGTCTTCTTCTGCCAAAAGTATGAAGGGGACATAAAACATCACAAATAGGTTTTTGTTTGTTACTTGTCTGCTTGTGAAAGTATATTCGGAGTCTTGAATTCGGGTAATATAACAATGCATTAGAAATGCACACAGATAACTGTCTAAGAGCACTGAGTGAAATATACTCAACTACCACGTTCATAACAATTCAGAAACAATAAGATACACTTGCAAGAGGTAAAAAAATTGTTTTACGATAGTTCATCTTACCTGTGTTAGAAAACACAGGTAAGACGAATCGGATTAAAATATATGCATTAGGTAAGTTAATAGATTTTATTTCAAAATTTATTTGTAAAAAAATCTTATTAGTCATAAAGAACTCCGAAATGTGGAAGCTTATTTAGTGGAAAACATATCAAGTTGTACCAAAAGAGTGAAAGAGAAATGGGTTTTATCATTACATGTATTATGTTTAATCTTGGTGCGTAAAGAGAGACACGAAGCAAACGGACACGATTCTTGTAGGCTATTTCGCACATAGGGTAACTAGCTTTAATTTTCCAAAACTGTTTTGCGGAATTTCTATAATGAAATTAACACATTACGATGTTGTTTCTCTCTACTTTTTTATTATTTTTTCAAGTGTCTCAGTCGTTTTTTTAATGTTGTGCAAGTATAGTTCCTTTTTTTATTCCATAAACCCCGTAACATTAAAAAACTGAGCAGCCAGGGAACTGTCAAGTCATCGGTGGAACGTAATTCAAACAGGTTTATGGGGACTTTTTTTTTTACAAAAACAAACTTACACAACATTCTCACCCCTTTCATATAGATACAAGAGCAATTATCAAACAAACTAAGACAGTAATAATTTGGTCATCTTTGAATAAAGAATTATACATAAGCCATTTGGAATAAAATTCAGTTTTACAACTTGTAAGGTGTTGTGATCTGGGGTTTAACACCGCTTTCAAGAGCATTTCCCTTATATCGCGGCTGCTAGTATTCTTGCAGGGAGAAAGCCCGCATCACCACTGAGGCTGTGCATTGCCGTGAAACCAGCGAGCATCGGCTGGAAATACTTTAAGTATATTTGAATATTTGTGTGATGGGGATCTAGCAATTTGATATTACGTAAATGTCATTTAAGTAACGTTTCACTGTTTTTATATTTGTTTTCAGGATGGGTACCTTGCCGTCCGAAAATTAGTTTAATTACTAAAAAATGAAAATTTATAATGTTTTTTGCAATGTTAGTAATGTCATTCTTGAAATCAATCTTACATTTTGACAACTATGTTGTAGCACAAGTTATTTGAAAAAAATGTATGAACCTAAGAAACGTGATAATAGTGAAATGTCAAATGTGAAATATAAATGCTTATATGAGCTGTAAGGCAAGTGAAATAATTTCTTAGCTTTCATGTAGCATCTTCTTTTCATTTTTTATGGTCGAGATAGCCATAAAAATCGTAGAAAGGATTGTAATGTCAAGCAACGAATGGTGTTTGTTTGCATTTGTTTTGCATTTTGTAACGTCACAAATTAGGACGATAATTATGGATAAGAACTCTCTCGATCGATACGTATACGCTCCCCATTTCGATTCACACCCACTTTCAAAATACAATATCCTTCTAGAAACATATCCTCCGAGCCCCGTATCTATTCTTACGGCTTCCAGCTGCTGCCTTTCGAATTGCCTGCTTGTTAAAATGTGCATTCGTCCCATACTTCACATGCATATTCAAAGTGTGGCCTGATATATACCTTTTAAACCATATTTCTATTAAAAAGATTTAATTTCCTTAAGGTCCTAATAATTCTAGCAGTGACTTTCAATATGTTGTTGATATGACGAATCCATTTGACGTCAAATGAGAATGTTAAGCCAAGATCTTTGGAAGATCTTTGTGACTTTTAACTTGCTCTATGGTCTTGTGACCCTCAAATCATTAAAAACTCTGAAAATTAAAAAATGCGGATTATTATATTATTCCCCCGAGGTCCGACTTCCATCCAATCGATAATTACATCTGCACTTGTCTACGAATTGTGTTAATTAGATTGAATGTCATAAGTTCAAATGTTTAATTGGTATTTTATCGTATTGGCTTTTAATCGGCTTCAGAAGAAATACTTAAAGGTCAAACATTTCATGAAAAATGTTCTAGCAAAATGTTCTAGTCAGTATGTGTCCTCTCTTTGGTTACTCGCAATGAACAGTACACATGTCAACCAAATTTAATTCTAAGACATCCAATAAAAAAACTCTGAAATTATTTTATGTACAAGCCTGATAGCTCGCTAATCTGAAAAGGCAGATTGGTAATGAAAGCATAAAAAGCATATTCGTCTTCCACAACAAAGATGCCAGTTCTGTATTATTGCATACTGTACACTTTCATAAATCGGTATCCTATAATTCTATATATGGAGTTAATATCCTGTTCTAATTCATAACAGAAACCGAGAGTTAGATTAAATATAGAAATACAGTGTCACGATAAAGGTATCAGATTCGATACAACATACTTTGTCACGATCCCAGTGTTACATTCAAGAAGTAAAAAGGTCAGATACGGATGCCATATTTCAGACAACATACATTGTCACGATAGCGTTGTCATATTCAATATTTAAAAATGTTGCCACATCCGTTGTCATATTCAAGATAAAATGCTTTGCACCAATATCGGTTTCATATTCAAGACACATTACGATGAAACGATATCAGTTTCTAACTAAGTAATTACATTGTTACGATTGTTTTGTCATTGTCAAAAGAAATATACATTGCCTCGATAGCGGCCTCACTTTCAAGACAGAGGAAATTGTCATGATTCACATTCAAGAAAAAATATTTTTTCACGATTTCGGGGTCACATTAAAAACAGATTACACTGTCTGGTCACCGGTGTTACATTGGAGACAAAATATTTTGTCGCAATATTGGTGTCACATTCAAAACAAATTACATTGTCAGCGTTCTACATTTCTAGACCAAGAAACCTTCGTATTAAGACAGAGGTTGTATAGGAATTTATGACGGAGCTTCCTCTGTTTGGAGAGAATGGACAGCGGCGTAACATAGAATACTACGTTATGTGTTTTACGTCGGTCTGATTAAAATATTGACTCTATATTTAGCCAGATTACTAGCAGTGGGGTATTGAAAAGTATGACAGACTTTTAAAACATTTGGATGAGTCTTTGACAGAGGAATTGTAACAGAAATCAAACATGAATTGGTTATAGCTTAATATATCTATGGAGATCAGTGGTGCCGAAAATGTTACTTTGATTGACAAATATTACACTTATACAATACAATCATAGTCATGTCAACTTCATTGTATTTCGCAATGAACTTTGACTCTGTGAATCACGACATTCTGCTATCACGTCTTCATCACACATGCGGAGTCACAGGAACTGCATTAGCATGGCTAGAGTCTTATCTATTGGATAGAAGGATGTCTGTTAGTGTTGATGGTGTTTATTCTCATTCTGCCAACTTGGTATGTGGTGTGCGCTACAGTAGGCTGCGGTCAGACCGTTGTAGAGAGGATAGCCTAGACAGATAGGGTTCGAATCTTGGTGTCCCACAAGGATCAGTCCTTGGTCCTGTGCTATTCTCAATCTACACACAGCCGCTCGGAATCCTGATAAGAAACCATTCACTTTCCTTCCATAGTTACGCAGACGATCAGCAACTCTACATCAGTATTGAACCTTTCAACATTCAAAATGCTATCTCCAAACTCGAACTTTGCATGAAAAGCATTCAGTCATGGATGTCTTCCAATTTTCTGAAATTGAATAGTGACAAGACAGAGTTCATGATTCTTGGTTCACAATATCAACTTGCAAAAGTAGGTAATCCGCAGCTTGCCGTGGGACGTGGGAACATCATCTGTCACACCAACCAACAGAGTTCGGAATCTTGGAATTGAGATGGACAGACAACTATCTGACCGAGTACAGGCAAACAAAACAGCAAGATCAGCAAATCTCAAAATCTATACGATTGGGAAGATAAGAAAATATCTTGATTCCGATACATGTAAAACACTCGTCCATGCCTACGTAACCTCTAATCTAGACTATTGTAACTCCCTAATAGCTAGTTCTGGTTCAATTAGTATTCTTCAGAGAGTCCAAAACAAAGCAGCCCCTCTCATCACCCGTACTAAACTTCATGACCACATCACCCCAGTCCTAAGACAGCTCCACTGGCTTCCTGTCAAACATCGTATCAGCTTCAAGATCCTCTGCCTCACCTACACTGCTCTCCACAACGACTCAGCCCCTGCTTATCTTAAAGAACTCTTAACTCCCTATCTGCCGGGCCGTAGTCTTCGCTCTTCTCAACAGCAAAAACTCTCTGTTCCATTCACAAAAACTAAACTTGCTAGCAGCGCATTTTCTGTAGTTTCACCAAATCTTTGGAACACCTTGCCACAGGAAATTAGATCTTCTGAAAACTATGACATTTTCCGCCAGAATTTAAAAACTTTCCTTTTTAACCATTAGCTATCATCCTCTCCCTTCGGTCACCCGATGTAAAGCACCATTGAGCAGCTTATGTTGGATAATAGGTGCTATATCAAATGCATTATTATTATTATTATTATTAACTTGTGAACTTAAAATTTAGGGGAACAGTTGCACATTTTTTAAATTCTATTTCTTAAAATGTTCGACAGCAAGTAGTAGTTTATGCCAAATGTATTATCATTAGAGGGTAAAACTTCCCATAACTCAATCAAATTGATCAGGTAACAAGCGAAAACTGGTGGACGCCATTTAGTGTGAACACCTTCATTATTTGATATTCGGAAATTGATTCGCGTAGCTTTATCGGACGTTACATTCGTTTTGAAACTGCCCCTATGATTAAAAAACAACAACATTGCTTTGAAATTGGTAACATTTATTTTCGTTTTCGTCAGAACTTTGTTTAATATGCTGTTGTCCCTTTGATAGATTCATTAGCCCTTTCAGTTTGTCATATACTTTACAAGAGACTACTTATCTATAGGATGTCAGCGATAAAGCTATCTGTTCGCAGGAACAATATCATGTTTGTCATGGAGTTACGAAACGGTTATAGCCATCTTCTGTTTACGTGATAGAATAAGGATGTTGTGAATTTTGCGTGATGTTTGTGTAGAAATGAAATTCATTTTGTGTTATGATAGATATATAGTCTATTATTATTCCTCACGAAGCAGATTACACTAAGAAGTAATACTCAATAACTTCTACAAAAGACACTGCCATATATTTAGGTTTTCATCACGTTTTAAGTGTGAGAAAGTCATGTCAAAAGTACCTTAAACCAAGAACATTTAAACAATGCAATTACTTATTCTGAATTATGAAGTATATATTAATAACATAAGAAAGATATCATAAGCACGAAAGCTATATAAGTACTAGTTGAAGCATTAGTCGGTGACAGATTTGTTTATCCTTTGAGAAAATCGTGATGAACATGTTCATAGAAATGCGATAAATTGTGATAAATATGATGTTTTTCTCGATTTTCAGCTGAATAAAATCTCATTATAGGCTTGTGGGTTCAAACTAATGTCGGGTCAGTCTTCGATGTGAGTAACGAGGGATGGTCTTATTAACCACTGCTAAAAAAAGTTTGTTGACCACACTTTAATAATTCTGAAAAGGATGAAAAAATTCTTTTGCTTTTTCTAAATGAATATATTTTATTCCTATCACATCATATCATTAATACTGTTGAATGTTGTTTTAAATAATTTCATATTAATCTTAAATCAATATAATGGTTTATTAGCATGGAAACGTCAAATTTGACTAGATGTGTTCATTTTTAAAAGAAAGAAGTATGTCGTTACATTTATTATAAAAAAATATTCCTGAGGATCAAATTAAACGATCAGAAAAATGGTGTCATAATAGTATTTTCAACAGAGGAGCATGCATCCTGTTAATTTATTCGAATAACAACTGAGTTGAGTTAATTTAAATGTAATTTCCAAAACATATCTGAAACACGTTTTTTTAATAATGTACATGATACACAAGCAGCCTATTGATTTCCCGTTTTTTAAAAAAGTTTTGAATGTTTTTTTGAAAAATTTATAATATAAAATTTTCTCCAGTTTCTGCCAAATGTATCATTTTCATATGTTCAAAACATCTCATTACTCGATCTCGATACTTTACTCGATCAACCGTAGAGGAAATAATCAAGCATCAAGCAAGTCAACTGACGATAATTTTTGTCTGAACACCTTTTAATGATTTGAAATGCGGAAATGGATTCGCATAGCTTATCAAATCATGTCATTTTAGTTTTCAAATTGCTTCTTTTGATTAAAAACATTGTCTTGCATTCGGAACCATTAATTTTCTTCGTTTTGGTGACTTAACTTTAAGTATATCGCGCGTGAAATGTTGAATGGTTTACCCGTCCGTCCGTTCCAAAATAGTTTTCAAGGGAGAACCCAGATATAGCTCAAACATTAGTATTTCCCACAATCATAATGTGTATTTGTGTCTTTTCGAAAGTTCATCTGTTTATTTTTGTCCGGTTCAATTTATATGTAACTTTGAAAATCTTTTCAGGGGCAGAATAAGGCTCTGTTAAACCAATCTTTATTTGGGGAACGATCATTATGTGAAAATATGCATTTACAGTGTTCAACTCTTTCAGATTTTCCACGAGGATGAATCTAACTAAATTACCAGATTTGTTCCAACTAAAATCAAAGTGTGACTTAGATTATTTAAACAAGGTGTAGATGTGTATTAACATACATAAAGATGATACAAATTCCGTTGTCATGGCAAATGGAATTAAGATTTGGTTTCCATTGAAAAATTGTAAGGACTAGCACAATCAAACTTGGTATGTTGAACGATCATCATGTGAAGAGTTTCATTTTCTTGGTATTAATACATTTTCACAAACATAAAAATATAAGAACTTTGGCTTGATTTATATTCTATAAAACTTTTGCGATGGCCTGTAAAATGACTTTATGCATCAGGTGAATTCTTAAAATTCATTTAACTAGTTTTAGCAAACAAAAAAAAGATAGAATATCCACAATTAGGCATAACATCATTTCCCTATTGTGTTGTTTTTTTCTGAATGAAAAGTTCATTGTAACATTTGCAGAATCACAGCATACCGATATCCTCCTTTAATAATAGTAACAAGTTTTGAGTTGATTGTAAAAAATCATGTATCATTGAAATATGTATAAATAGGAATGTTACTACAAATTTCCTCAAAAATTAATGCCCAATATAACTTTCTTTCAATATTTCATATTAAGGCCTTTAAAGACATGTTGATTTTTGCTCCCATGTCCCAAAGCATCATCCAAAGCATGTATTGAGGCATCAGGATTTAAAAAGAGTTCATCATCACCCTCTATTGATTTGTATTTCATTTAACTTTACATAACCTTAGAACAGACTTTATTTTCTTTCCTTTTATATAAAGATAGCCATGTACTCAAACAGGAAGTAATCCCTAAAACTAGTATACATCCGTACAAATGCAATCTGTATAACCATAATAAAACTGCCTGACCGTTTAATAAAAATGTGTTGATTGCTATGGTTACCAAGTAAACAAGTGTTTGCCACTAACATGGCAATGTCCCCCGCCATTATGAGATATTTGGCATAATCAATAGTATCGCGTTAACAATGTATGACAGTGGTCAAAGTGTCATGGTGACCATGAAAATGAGGTCAGGGTCACCAATGTCGACTGGCGTCTGAGTCTTCCGCCATTGAAAGCTGTCACCAAATATGAACACTCTAGGTCCTAAGCTTTACGAGATACCGCGTTAACAATGTATTACACAGTGGTCAAAGTGTCGTGGTGACCTTGAAAATGAGGTCACGGTCATCAAAGTCGACTGGCATCTGAGTCTTCCGCCATTGAAGGCTGTCAACAAATATGAACACTAGGTGCACGTTAACAATGTATTAGAAATTGGTCAAAGTGTCGTAGTGACATTGAAAATGACGTCATGGTCACCAATGTCGACTGGCTTCTGAGTCTTCCTTCATTGAAAGCTGTCACCAAATATGAACACTCTAGGTGCTAAGCTTCACAAGTTATCGCGTTAACAAGAATCTGGACGTATGTAGTGTCGTGGTGACCTTGAAAATGACGTCAAGGTCACCAAAGTCGACTGGCATCTGAGTCTTCCTCCATTGAAAGCTGTCACCAATATGAACACTCTAGGGCTAAGCTTCACGAGTTTGTCGTGGTGACCTTGAAAATGAGGTCAAGGTCACCAAAGTCGACTGGCGTCTGAGTCTTCCTCCATTGAAAGCTGTCACCGAATATGAACACTCTAGGTGCTAAGCTTCATGAGTTATCGAGTTAACAAGAATCCGGACTTACGTACGTACGGACGGACGTACAGACGTACGTACGTACGGACAGACGCCGCTGAATTTATAGTCTCCCGTTCCGCATTGCGGCGGGGGACAATAATAAAACTGATTTAAAGTAATTGATGTTAATATGAACACCAAATTATCCACTAAAAGACATTGACAAGGTTTTTGCAACCTCCACTACATAGACAGATACAGGATTCCCCCCACCAAACCCCTGGGTTAAAAAATATTGGCCATAAAGATGGTGAACCCCTCTCAAAGGTTCAATCCCCCTTTCAAATTTCCTTGATCAACCAGTGTACAATGCTCCTCAAAGATTTCTTTATATATATATATATATATATATATATACATTCCTCATTTAGGTTTTAAAAAATTGTAAAAATTGCTGACACACTTAAAGGCACTAGTGCACGCTTTTACGGTTTAAATTGGCTATCTTAAGGTTTCGAGGAATTATGCATTTACTTAAACTTTCTATCGATGCAATGAAATACTAAACATTCTTTACAATTTACCTGCAATCAACAATGAAAACGTTAAGACAGCCGCTGTCGGCTCGGACATATAAAAATCTATGGTTAGCTGTGCACAAAACGGATAGATTATTGACACTTGGAAACGGCTGAACTAGTACTGTGTGCAGCTATTGAATTTACCTAAACTCTGAACTGAGAACAAATCATGAAATATGTTTTATGAAAGCAATGTTGTAAATTAACCGATTTAATAACACAGTATTAGCATTGTTATTAGATTGGCCATAGCGGCTGCCGTTTCCGCTTTTCTGGTTATGAGCAAAATCTTAATATTTCAGATATCGTAGTTCATGCGGATTTAATGTAACGTAACATTAAATACTTCCGGCCTTTAAAAATCCACTTTACTACCTGAATACGTAAATATTTGTTAAATAACTTACGAGGTAGATTACTTGAGTGAGGATAGTGAGTAATATCGAGAGATATGCAGTATCTGTGCATTCGTTGTGTTTACGAAATATTGGCGTGCACTAGTGCGTTTAATTCATCATGGATATACACCTTATAACATACCAGCCAAATCAATTCTTAAGCATAATACCATGTCTATAATTGAGGAAGAATTTGTTGTTTCTTGCTAGAAAGAATGTCTTTTACTTCAAAATACTGTTCATTGCTAGATTCATGCACATCGAGATCGTTAGAAAAGGACAATTTTATCAAATCTTCGATATACATTAGAATTTTTGTTCAATTTCCACAAATTTTGGGTACAATGCCTTATATTTTAGCGCAAGTTTATCAACATAACATTTTTAAAAGACAAAAAGAGTTTACTGACGATTTTAACTTAATTTTAACGAAAATTAACTGAAAATATCGCATATATTGTTTTTAAAGTTGGAGTAACAAAATATCAGTCAAGGACGAAGTAAGTCTAGGTGGAAGTACCGTAATCAGTGTTTTGATTTGGTTTCTTCATGTCCAGGCATTGGCAGAAAATGGCAGAAAATCGGATCCTTCGTTGTTGTGTTTATCGTTTTAGAATTTGTGGAAGATCATAAATGATAGACCCTATTAAAGGGTTTAAACTTGTAAATGAGTAGTATTCATGAACAATCGTACACAACCTGTCAACAAGTCGATCACGCAAAACCGCCGTCATTCGTGACTCGCTGCGGCTGCAGTGGGCTTTTTCTCAATGTCAATATACATTTTCAACGACAAAAAGTTCGCGATTTTTCCCTGGTGACCCCCATTTTTTTCTTTGAATTTCAGTTTCATATATTGTCAGGTTCATATTATAAAAGTTTTTAAAAATTCTAAATTTGGGAAATTTATTTTTCTTGAAAATGCGTAAAAATTTCATGCTAAAAATAAAAAAATTATTGACAAAAAATGCTTGAAAATAATAATTTTAATGTTAATTTTCAAATATTTTTGGGACGATGATAAACAATTCTGCTATAACTGACTTAAACGATTAAAGTTTTGCATAAATTTCACTTATTTAAGAAATTATGAGGGGGAAAAGGGAATTGATATTTTTAGGGTTTTTCACCCAAAATGGCATTTTTTGACACGATTTTACTCAAAAACGAGCATGGTGACCCCCCTTTTTTATTTGATTTTTTAATTCAGCACACTCAGGTCTACAAATATGATAAGTTTCATAAAAATCTAAATATTTTTATTTCTGGGTAGGGTATGTCCTTAAGAATTTTTGGTCTATTTTTCCATCTGTTAGCCCTTTCATTGCATATTAAACATGGATAGAGGATATCATTTTAATATATATATATATCTGTGTGTGAGTCCCTTACATATGTTTACATATACATAAATATTAGTATTTCCCAAACAAGTAATGTGTGATGTCAAAGCATTGTTTATGACATGATGTCAAATTGAAAAAGTGATATTTTGCCATGGGGCATGGTATGAAAAATATGAACTATGATATTATTATCCAGTTGGGTATCTCTGTATTTCTCCCAGTATTTTATTTCTAAGTTTCAATCTAGAAGTTGTCACCATATGTACATGAGAGTTGTGTGTCTACTTTTATGCCATAGGCCATTTGACTTTGTTGTAATGATAGGGACACGCACAACATATGGTTACTTGCACAACATATGGTTACTTGCACAACATATGGTTACTTGCACAACATATGGTTACTTGCACAACACATGGTTACTTGCACAACATATGGTTACTTGCACAACACATCATTTGATAAGGTCCAAGCATTATCACATATCGTAATAATATTTGTGTGTCTACTGTTTCGGCCTGTCCTCGAAATCTAGACCAGTTCCCTCAAGTTTCTCTGAAACCAGGTTGTCGATCTTCACACTCATCTCTGTGCTCAGGTGATTCCTCCAGTCTCCAACTTTACCTGTAATCAATACATAAACAGTTTAGGAAAATAATTGTAAATAGAACAACAACTTATTTTCAAAACTTGAGCCATAGATTATTTAGTTCGTCAGATTGTTATATGTTAAAGCTTCATGTATGAGAGGATTATTTTAGCCTATTTTATGTAAAGGAGAAAGATAACACAGGTATTAAATTTTATGATAAGCTTTCCTAGCCTTTTACAAAAAAAAAAGGTATCCTTAAAATCTTGCTTCAAGAAAGTAAGCCATAGGTTTAAGAAGAGTTTTGAAGCCGTCCTCTTTCAGCTCAGCCGTAGTGGCTCAGTGGTATAACAGTTGGGTTTTCAGTGCAGCATTATTAAGGTTTTGGTTCAAAACAGTGTTTCAACATAACATTTGCAAATTGATATCGATAGCTGGAGTCATTTTACACTACCACTTTCACATCTCAGGGTTATAATTTGATACTTGAAGAGGGATATTACAAGATAACACCCTGCTGGGAGGGATTTGTAAACTTTCACAAGGCACTCCTGTCCCGGTATTATTTGGGCTTACATTTTTTTCATTCACTGAATTACCATCCAAGAATTCTCAAAGCTAGATGGTGTGCCAATCAAAGTTAGGTCCAAGAGAGTTACCTCCCATTTGGATAGATATTTCTTTTATATTATGAGTAAGATTTTCCATGTCACTGTTAGACATTAAATTATAGTGCAATAATTGTAAACTTTTCTCCAGTTAACATAGTTATACATGTATTTTCAAAATGTAAGCACTTAATATAAGCTGCAGAAAAAATTAAGATAATTCCTTTTGTTATTGAGTTATAATTCCTTTAAGTAAGCTTAACATGAATTATAAATAATGATTAAGTAGTTTCATGTCGAGTGAAGTGTTTATTACCAAAACAATTTAGTGGCCTCATATTCACATATATAACAACAAAATTTTATACACAAGAGATTGTAATGTTGCCATAATAACAAGATAAAACATAATACAAACTAGATAACATATCACATGAAAGCTTTTTCTCTGTCAACAAACGTTATGGTTAATTCTAGCATTGTTGCGGTAAAGTATAGTTTTTGAATGACGTCATGAAACAATGACCCATGACGTCAACAACAATAACGTTATGACGTCACTGGTTATGGCCCTGGTCGAGCATTTTCAATTAACTGCCAAATTCGATTAATTTCATTTAAGCTATTTTTGGCTGAAATATTATTTACACGAGTTAAAATAGACATGCTAGAAAAGAAATAGAGTAGCCTCAACCATCATGTGTTTTGCAATAAAGTATAGTTTTGCCCTGAACTATTATTAACGTCAAACCACTCGGCCTTCGGCCTCGTGCTTTAACTATAATAGTTCAGGGCAAAACTATACTTTATTGCAAAACACATGATGGTTGAGGCTACTCTATTTCTTAATTAAAAAATCTCATTTCATATCATATCAAATTCCCCCTTAAGCCATAAGTCTGTCGCTGGCTAATTCAACTCTTGTTGCATTGCATTTGAATCCTTATTAGATTGCAACACAATCATTGGCGAAAAGCAGCAACCTTCAGGAGCTTTTCAAAATAAATTATTTATTAAGGTAGAGTTTGATGAAGACTTGTTGAGGAAATGTTGACAAAAGCAGCAGCTATACAGATAAGCATGTGATTGTGAACTGCATTATTTGTTCCTTTCTTAAAATTCCATTTCATTTCACTCATATAACAGAGAGTTATAACAGAGTCAGCAATACAAAGATTGCATAATAATCAAAATGTTTTAATATTAATGATATACATTTGTGTAAGGTTGGATAAGATAAGGATGGGGACGATGAGGTATTTTATGAATGCTTCAATAAGTACCGCAGGTAATATTTTCCTCTCTTATTAATAGATTCTATCATGCAGGAGAAGTAAATACACTACATATTTCCATACGAAATTACCCTCACCCTTCCTGAGAAACTGTCCCTCCTGTCCTTGGCGAACTGCCCATCCGTTCCACCACGAGTAGTTAACACTACTGTTCCGCTTCATGCTGTCGAAACTTGTATGTCTTACCAGGCGCTCCATCTGGTCACGGTCAACTGACTTTCCAAGAAACTGGGCTATCTGTTCTATACACCCTTGCAAGTCCTGTGTGCGAATAATTTTAAACGACAAAAATTTAGGTCATTTTGTTTAAATTCAGATTTTTACAGTACATCATATTCATGCAGATAAAGTTGACGATCGGAAATTTATATGTTTTCTTCCATAGATTGTTTTGTAATTTAGCAGTGTTCCAACCAAATCAAAGTGTTCTTCATTTCCAAAAAGTACTGTTTTTGGAGTGATGTCACAAAACATTGGTCATTTATGTCAACAATCATACTGTTATGAGGTCAGCCGTGGTCTTGGTTGAGGTTTTTCAATACTCGGCAAAATTTGATTCACTCATTTAAAATTTAGTAGATCGCCTAACATGAGTATAAGAAATAAACTTGAAAATAAACTAGAGCAGCCTCATTTTCTATTGATCATTCGCAAACCAATACCTTGAAAAATACCTGTCTTCTAAGTGAAGGTGAATGGTAACCCTCCAAAATACAGTACCCACCTCCTGCAGGTGAATGATACCCTCCAAAATATGGTACCCACCTTCTGCTGGTGAATGATACCCTCCAAAATACAGTACCCACCTTCTGCAGGTGAATGATACCCTCCAAAATACGGTACCCACCTTCTGCGGGTGAATGATACCCTCCAAAATACGGTACCCACCTTCTGCGGGTGAATGATACCCTCCAAAATACGGTACTCACCTTCTGCAAGTCTTCGTATTTGAGGAAGAGAACATTCTCCTGACTCCTGAGATTCCAGCCTTCCTTCACATGCTTCCACCACGGACCATAGATCACTGTGGCAAGATAAACACACAACACTCTTCATGGGTGACATTTCATTGCACTTTATCACATGATTATGCAAAGGGCTTTAGTTAACAAGTCAATCACATCCCTTCTTTGATGAACTCAAAGAACTAATGATAATGGATTTGTATAGCGCCTCGGTTTCCAACTTTTGAGCTGCTCACTGGCAACTATATTGTAAATAGAGGGCTTGTCCAAATCATCCTGTTTTAAACTGCTTGTTGACTGCTTGTCTTTAGTTTTAACCAACTCATTCTCTCAGGGATAAAGGATCTCTAACGGGAGAATTAGTTGGCTATTTTGGATTCAAACAAAAAGATTCACTGTGATTGTCTGTGACCCACCTTCAATGAATTAAACCAATCACATCATCAAATTGATATGTAGTTGCCTTTCCTAATTGTCAATTGGCTGCTGTGGAAGGTCCTTGACATTACCATTGTGGAACAGTATGATTGGTCTGATATTTATGAGATTGCAACCAATAGAGACTTACATGATATGATAACAAGATATTTAAATTTTCAATGCTTTGTAACATTTTTACCTGTGTCATTGACAAACTGGTTGAAGAATATGTCCAGATCTCCAAAGTAGGTGATGAGAGCAAGAGACTTGGTGAAAAAATAGTAAGAGACTACTGTGTCCTTTGGGTTCCTGCAGATATAGATCATCTGAAAAGCAAAATAAAACTAGACAAACTGACAAGAATGTGTTCATATAGATTCTTGGTTTTGGAATTTACATATCAAATTCAATTGAAAGATTTACCTGCATGATTCTAAAGGTAAATAAATTCAAGGCAAATTAACAAAATATCAATTTTTATTCAAATCTAAATGTTGTATGAAACTCAGATGTAAGCGAACTCCTACAATGCCATTTTCAATTCCTTTTTACACTAAGATGTGTTGGTAGTTTATCACTCTGAAGTTGGATTCTTAACATCTCAGCTGTTGATTCAGATGTACCCAATATTAGTGGGACTAATGGAAATCTAATGTATGTACAGTGTAGGTTTCAACAAAATTACAACCATCCTACTACATAAGGAGAGTTGTATCCATCTAGCTCCTACAAATACCCTGATATCCTTTCTGGCAAAAGATTCCAATTGAAGATGACTGGTTACTCAACGCTATGAAAACGGGACGTCTCATACAAAGGTATAGAAGACTGTGTGAGAGCTAAGCAGCAAAATATCATGACCTGTGATAGTTGGATAATAAAACAATCTTGTTGTGCAAGCAAAAATATATCAGTCGACCGCTATCTCTGAAAATGAAATACTTCGGTAATGGCTTAGCCTTATTTTGCATACCCGCGTATATAGGTTGCAAGAACTATGCGAATACAAATACACTGATGCAGCAGGATGATTGGCAACCTAAAAGTGATGCTCTGTCAACAATAATTTGTAGTTATTTTAAAAAATATGAAGGAAGGAGCAACCTCGAACAGTCAATGACTTACCTCCTTTGTAAAACTATAACACACTTTGTAACTATACACGTTGGCTTGTTTTACATACAAACCTCTGTGACGTGGTACAGAAACCTGCTGAAAGTCCATGACTTATCTGCACATCAAATGAATAAAAAATCCTGGTTATGATCTGCCAAACTGTGCCTATTTCATAGATTTATTTAATAGATTTTTCTATATGAATGAATTATTTGTTTCACTAAAATAGCATTGTATCTTTTCCTTTCTTATAGTCATAAAACATTGCATGAATTTCAACAAAATGTTCCAAAACAGCATAAATTTGAGAACAAACTGAATCTGCTGCAAACATACTGAATCAAGTGTATTGATGATTGAAAGGCGTTTGTGAACAAACCTTTGGTTTCTTTTCTTTTACTTCTCTTGGTAATAGAGATGGGGGCAAATGACTTTTTATGAATCTTGGTGATTCCATTTCAGAAATTGCCTTAAGTCCTGGATTAACAAATTCTAAATAAGGAAACCTTTCTTCTATTATCTTCTTCTCAGCTTTTTCATAGTCAAAGTCAGTTGAGATCAGATACACAATTTCTTGAAGCCATGTTGTACCTAAAACAAATACATTCTGGAAGTGTAATTTATTTGTAATTCACCATCAGATAATAAGTTGAAGCATGATGAGACTCAATGACATATTTAATCTTTCTTATATTTCTAAACAAAAAACTCAACTTATTCTCAAGCAATATACATAAAGCATGTTCATAATAACAATGCTAAAGTGAGAAATGGTCACTCTCATTGTTTTTTTGGTTTCTAGTCAACATTTAGAGAATTCATCCAATCTTTGTTTTTATTTTCTTTTTCAATCATATGTACTTGTTCCTACTTTTATAAACTAAATATGTTTACAACCTCAACAAAATCAATCCTTAATTGCTATAAGTCACATAACAATCTGACCAAGCCAAATAAAAATGCCTCCATTGGGATATTGGCTTGTGATCTTAAAAATGAATGATTTTTAAATAATTTTTTTTATAGATTTTCAAATATATAGAGCAAGTCTACGAAAAGTCACTTCAGCAGTTACTCAAATACACGGGGGAAATCCTGGTTGATTTTCATTATGTACAAACATTAACGAAAGCTGATCAAGCTTGGTCAGATTTTGAATTATGTAACAGTGTAGTAAAGATCAATTATAGATTGATTTTAATGAGATTTCAAATGTCACCTGCTTTTGGAAATGACACAATCCAGACATCACTTTCTCTGACTTCAAACCTGTGTAGAGAGTCCAGCTTATCCACCATGAATGCAGGAATGACATATCCTCTGTACTTGTAGGATATCACCTTCTGTCCAGACACCTCCCTATCTTTTATTGCATCAGCACCCCTCGCTTTTCTAGTGAATTTCTGGTATTCTTTCCATCCAACAGCTGACAACATAACAACACCAATGCCACATGATATATATGTAGCAATCTGAAGTTTTTGTCGAAATTGAAATTGTTGTTGAGGGTTGTCATTGAAATTCCTAAAAGAGACTTTACAAAGTCTAGGCCCCCTATGTTTGATGTTTTGCGAGGATGAGTAAAAACTTCCATGTGTTTTTGTCAATCTTTGTCGACAGTGATTGTGATAATGTCTGTGAATGACGTCTTTGTTTTGAAATAAACATCCTGCTGACTTCGACTGCACAAAGAGCCTGAAAACACCGCTGACATTCATGCTTGCCATACTTCATTCGGAAATGATCGGAGAGAAACCGGTTTACAACGGAATCTCACGATTGTATCCGAATGTTTGGAATTTGTTTATCTGTCCATACGGTTGAGAGAAAGAGTGTGTAAGACTGTAATAACCGTGTTTGATGTCAAAAGGTAGTCTTTATGGACATTGTCCGTACTTGATTTGTTACGAGAATTAACATATAATATCTGTTACAAAGGATACTTCAATTTCGCTGACATTTCTCACATTCTCTGTTCGATTCGCGTTGTGTCTTGTGATTCACTCAAAATTTCCAGACAAAAATCTCAGACATATCTATGTTTGAATTAAAATCAAACTCCTTTTGTTATTTACCCGTCATATAATCGCCAACCGTTTATTAGACATTCGGCTGAAGCTAAGCTGAGCAATGTTTTTAGGAATAATCTGATAACACTGAATGGTTAATTAGGAGGGTAGGGTAAGTACGGCAAACTTCGGTCAGTCGGGTAACTTCGGACACTTCAATGACTTCAACGATAGTAAAACAATAGTAAAAATACCAATGTCAGAACATGGATACATAACATCTGTTCCAAATATGGAACGTTTGGCTCGTGCTGTCCAATCGCGTGACAGGAGCATTTTCGCGCGGTTTATGAATGTTTGCCCTCATCGAGCGTTTCCGAGGTGACCGAAATTACCCGACCAGAAAAAATATTGCTATTAACCTCCTCGGAAAGTATTATTCCTATTATTTCAAGGCAGTCGTGTGTTAAAGTCAATTCATAAACAATGTCACTCGATGAAATTACTACAAAGATTTATGTGCATGAATGATTTTTGCTTATATTATCCGATATCACTGACCGAATATCCCCGATCTATTTTTAACCCGTGCAATAATACGTAACCCAACGTGGTTTATACCGGAAGTGGTGTCACGCTGTCCTAGAATATTGACATCGAACTAACGAAGAGAAAATCAACCGAAAATAAAAAGGACTGACCTCTATTTAGAATTCATCAATCGATTCAGCGATGTGGTTACAAGTTTTGGTAATTTCCTTAAAAAGTGATCATCAAATGTAAATAAAAACATCATCTAACAGTCGACCACGTGGGTGACCGAAGAACCCCGAACATGACCGAATTTAGCCGTTGCCATGCTAAACCCCGTTTTTACAGTCTGTTTAATTGAAATAAAGGCATTGACCTACTTAAACACCGGCAATCGAACGATTGAGAGAACTATAAGTGTCTGACAAGTCGAAATAGAGGCAGTTTTTTATAATTTGCCTACTATAACCGCAAAACGTTGTAGGTGTCCGAAGTTTGCCGTACTTACCCTAGTTATTCACCGTCACTGTTTTTGGTAAGTCATGCACAGTCAAAACTTCTCGTAAATACATTCAAGTCAGAATAATTTTTGTCTTTGTAATGAATTTCTACTGATAATTAACTTTCTTGTGTTTCTAGTAAATAGTTTGGTAATTGTAATTAAACAACTGCTAACCTCGACTTTATCACTTCTCAATTTTCGTTCAAAGATTTTTCAACGAAATAAGAACTGGGCTTGTCTTTTGATAATTTGTCCAATAAACACCTTTAATTAGTCTTTCATGAAGACAATGTAATTATCGGCTGTGAAAAACCCACCTGGGCTAAGGGGCCATAAAGTTTGCGCGGGTGTGACGTAATAAACAGACTGTACATTATTGCGCATCATTATTTCAATAATACCACCTTAAATAATTGTTTAATTACCATTGATGTGGATATCCTTTTTATACCAAACACTTAATATTGTTACATCATCAACTGATTTATCTAACTGAGTGGAAAACATTCTCTGAAAATCATTAATTATTTTTTTTTTCTGTTATATTGTTACGATAGATGAATAGATCACAAGGCAATGATTCTGTTTATGACGTCACAAAAAGGGCTTTTGACCAGTCATGCATTCACTGGTTTGTGACCAGCCCATCAAAAGTGGCATTAAAAAATGGCTTCCTTTACCAAACTGAACATATTTGAATAGCGACCTTTGACACACTATACAATATTGTAATCAGACATTCATATATTCCAAAGAAAATAGTGAAATATGTTTGTAGTAATGTAAACTTTAAAAGGATAGTCTTATCTGGGTATTTTTTGTGAAGTTAAAGGGGACATTCTGGTTTACATATACATGAATAGTACTGGTACACGATTATAACTTAACCTGATTGAAACATGTAACATTTTGATCAATTTAGATTTGACAACTAGATAAATTAGAACGCACACTGGGTAAAATAGAACAGCATATTTTTTCTTGTCGTTTTCCAAAAAAAACAATATGGCAGACCGTAGCTGATAGGTAATTAAGGCTCTTTGAAGGCTAAAGATCAATAAACAGGAATCTTGAGATTTCAAAACTAACAATCCAAGTTTTGTGAATTAGATAGATCCTACATTATTTAAAAAAAATTTAGTTTCAAGATTAGTTAATATTGTTGAAAAGTTAGTATGTCCATTTCCCTTAACATTTGGTATGTGAGAAACAACTGCTTGATGACATCTAAACCAATACTTCAGTCGCTCGAATGCTCTATTCTTGCAAGTATTAGCAAACTGGGTTGTCAGAGCTTCTCTACCAAGATAACATTTAGATAAAATTGCTTCACCAAAATTGGCTTTATGATACTCTGACATTGCCTTTTATAAACATGATTGTACAAGTGAAATAGGCAACATGGCTACAGTTCTTCAGCTAGATGACATCTTGTTTCTAAATGAGAAGTTTGTAAATTTTGAGTAAATTGTCATTATTTTAGTCTCTTAATTATCATCCTTGAAACTCGCACATTTCCCCAGCTTTGTTCAGAACATGGAACATTACTATTATCCGCGGCCTCCATGATAATTTCTAATCGCTTTAATCATTAGCAAAAACTAGCCACAAAGTTGGTCACCTAAGAATGATACTGAATGAACTCAAAATCATACAGTCATTTCTTGATTTTTTGCTGACAGTTTTTCAATGCAAAGTGTCACTGAACAAACTGGCAATATTTCTCAACATTTGATGTGTTTTCAGATTACCGTGTTCAACAACCCCAGAACCAAGAAAATATATAACATGGCTAACTACGAAGCATCAGCGCGGGAGATGAAGGAACAAACAGGTCGACGCCACAGTCGGGGCAAGAAGAAATCCTCACAACAACAAAATGTCTACTCTCATTTACCCATGGACAAGAAAGCCAAAAGTCTGTGTAAATTGCACTATTTACTTTTGATTGTATAAGAATAATCTTTGTTGTAATGACAGAATTGAAGACTTTTTAAAACAATCTTGTCCAAAATAATCTCAATTGAGATAAGATAATATGGCACGCAATTGCCCTAAAGGGACCCCATCTTACAGCAAACAGTGCCCTACTTTAGACATATGGCATATTTATATAACATTAGATTATGAACAAACAAACATTCACAGAACCTCACATAATCATACAAGTCACATTTACCAGATTTGATGAAAGATTTCATTTTCATTTCAAAAAGAAATTCAATGAACTGATGAGAAATGATAAAAGGCTTCTATAGAGCAGGCCAGTCCTTGTTGTGCAACCGAATTGAAAGAGGAGAGGAAATATGTTAATTTATGTCTTGTATCATTTAATGTATATGTGTAAACAAAACATATCTTGATTTTAACCTCTTAAAAACCTAACTTTACTTTGCTTGACTTATTTAGCAGTTTATCAGAAAACCTGTTTAAATATCCTCAGGGGATGAATAACTTACTGACTTACAGAAGTTTTTGTATTATAAACTTTGTCTGGGAGTCTAGCCAATGTAGATGATGGATATTTAAGAAAAGAAAAGAAGTCATCCATTTCTTTACTGATATTTTATCCAAGTAAAAAGTGACATTCGGTAATCAGTTACTCAGACATACAGATATTTAAATTCCTAATACATCTTAAAATCTCAAATGTTCATGTGATCTTGCAGACAAACTGGACCGCAGTGTGTCAGAGGCAAGTCGACCCTGTGAGGAGCATTCGTTCCTCACTGACGTTGCAGATGTAAGAGAAATGGAACAAGGACTGCTCGGTTTGCTTGAAGACTTTCATTCAGGCAAACTGAGAGCCTTTGGTAAGATTTGTATTATTTTGACATTTCTGATTACAAAAGGAAGGTTCTCGTATACATGTGAATTTATAAGTTAACATCCATTGGTTTAGTGTTTGTATTTCTCTTGTATTTGATTAATCTACACCTATAGTCTACATGAGTATGTTTATTTAACAAGTGCATTTCTAAAAATGACTCATGTCATTTGTAAAAGACTCCAATCTATCCAAAGACAATAAAGACCCTATTGTTCAAAACTTGTTTGCGCTCTTTTTGTATGATGATATTCAGTCTTTGACAAACTGACATCACTTTCACAGGAGGTGGTGGAACTTTTGACAAGATGGATCAAATACGTGAACAGCAGGAAAAACTTGCCAGGCTTCATTTTGAACTCGATATACAACAGGATATGCATAGGTAGTATACTAGTAGTGAACTGTATTGAATTGAATGCCTTGTAAATATTCTCTGTACATGTATGTGACTAATTGATGCATTGTATTTCTTGTAATCTTCAATTGCCATCGGAGCAAAATAAAGAAATTCATTCATTCATTCATTCACTTATACGGATATCTGCTATAATGTTGTTGGTTCATTTTGATTTGACCATGAAAGTTTTGACACATGCGATCTAATGTTGCATATAATTTGCTACGAAGATGACTTGAATAGTAATCCCATTAGTCATCAGCTGTCATCAAATTAAATATTATGTTATGTTGGATATGCAATTAATCACATAAACATCAAATCTATGTATTGTAATAAGTTTGATATTATAATCATAACTTGTCTGTGTGTCTTAATTGGAAACACATTCTGCACTGCCCACAGCAGTGCTTGATGTATCAACTCCTAACTTGCAATGTCAAGAATTTATTTGGCAATTTTTAACATTTGATTGGTGAACTCAAGTCAGCAAATCAGAAACTGTGGAGTGTTCATCAATACTGTATATCAATTTCTTTTTATGAATTTTCTGTTCTCGTCAATATCATTTCCAGTAGAGTGACATGAATGAGGATTTAGAAAGAGTTCTACGGAAGCATACAATTCAATGTTTACTTTTAGGATTAAACGCTTCTCAAAATAGTACAGTGACAGACTCTTACTTGTAGTTGTTGTATGAGAACTGCACATGAAATGTCTCATCATTTTAATATTTTGATTATTTCAGATTAAACTCTGATGAAGCACGAACAGCTGCAAATGACAATTTGTCCAAACTTATTGACCAGGTACGAAACATTAAGTAATAGGATTGTTCACTATTCATTATAGATGTAGAAGAGCAATTGTATCACAATTGTCAGACGAAACATTTGAAAAAAATATTAAGCATTGTGAAGTATCTTTTCACTTTTATTAGTTTTGATGTTAAAGTATTTAATGGTTTGTATGGCAGATTGATAATGATTTTATTCAGTGTATGATCTTTTTCTCAAGTTTATAGTTTTGTTGTTGATTGTTTTTAATATCCTTGATTTTTTATTTTCAGCTTCATGGTTTGAGCACATCTATGTATCCTTTTTGAAAATCTATTGAAAATATTTTAATAGCTAGGTGCCCTGCACCTTAACTGTTGATAAAGCTTAAACTGAACTTTAAAGAGAAACAGTAAAAAACACTCCTTTAAAGACAGACAATCTCATTGAAATCAAGTAAAACCTGTCATTCATACCTCTCTGCTCTTATCTGAGATCTGCTTCATAGCGATGGAGTCAGATTCCCTTGTCCTTTCACCTTTTGTCTTCCATGGTTTCAAACCTACCAAAGTAGCTGACATATGTAAATAATATATAAATCTAGCCTTTTTGTTGATTTGCATGAGTACAGAGTTGAACATGCTCCCCTATGGAATGGTAGTCAGACCAGAAATGCAGCAAGGTTCAAGATATAGTCTCTGCTGATTTTAATGGGATTGGACAGACAGACAGACAAGTTTCACTTCTCACTCAATTTTAAATTTGTTACTTTATGTTGAAAGGAGTAAATCAAGTAATTCTAATTTTATATTAGATTCTTATACAATCTATGCACTTAAAAGTGACCATTCTTTCTAAACAGAGATAGCTCGATATTATATTGATTTATCAAAGTCTACTAATATGGGCGTTTCAGGTCTAGAAATATAGAAGCTGCATTGGATGCAATCAAAGTTAATTGTGCAATCAGCAATAAGTTACAAAAGTAATAATTCAAAAGCCTAAGGTATTTCTGTACATGCATCTGAAAAGCTAAAGTTTATGAGAAAGTGCTCTTTGGGTCTTCTTTGCAAAACACGGTCACCTTATTTTGCGACTGCATCATTGCATAGGCCTCTGTGAAAACAAAAACGTTATTCATGAATGCAGTGTTTTCATTGGCTAAAATATTGCAAAATGATTTATGTTGCAATATTTTACATCTAGGAGAACCTGCTGGAAGCCCAAGAAGAACTTGTAGTTCAACAGAGTTTAGTTGAGGAATATATGGCTGAGCTACGTTTGTGGGGAGAGAATGGAAACTGACTAGAACTCAGATAATTTGAAAGTGAATCAGACTTTATTCTGACATCAGGCCAATGGCTTTACAATTCTTGACAGAACACTAAACGCTATGTCATTTTATTGTAAACATTTGCTCTATTACATTATCCTCTTGTTTCTTTTGAGAGACTTGCAAGAACCCCCTTAGTGGTATGCCAGTATAGGACTTCATCTAGAGTTACTTCCCTTAACATATCAAGTCAAATTCTACAGACCGGAGATAAAGCAGGAGAGGAGAAATAAGCAGAGAAATCAAAAAAGAAATCCGAAGAGGCCATTACCCGGGAAGAAAACTTTCAAGATTTTTGAAAGGATGAATTAACTTTATTTTTGTTTTGAACTGCCATCAGATTTTAATCACAATCTAAGGTTTACAGTGAAGTCAAAAGAAACACCAAAATAAAGTCGGAAAGAGAAAAATCAACATCTAAGCAATTACCTGATTTGATTGAATAATGACGTTAAATGTGGGCCAAACATATCAGGATGTATTTTTAATTTTGTCAGAACTGAGGGTTTTATTGAATATCATTTTATCCCTTTACAACATTTGTTAGAACCGAACACTACGTCTTGAATTCAGAATATAATGGTGTTTTGATAATAATCAAGTAAGCAAGTCAGTATTTATGTAGAACTTTTTATTTCAATTGAAAATAGGATCATGTTCAAGTTGAAAATGACTTTGAAATGGGAACATTGTTATATTCTTTACACGGACCAAAACTGATTTACATTCTCACCGTAACATCAGGAATGTGTGGTGGTAGAATAGTAAAAGCTTGAGTAACTAAATTTTTACAACTTTATATTTTCACATTGAAGCTTTGGTGTGCAATATGAATATTTTAAGCCAGAATATTTTTGGCAACACTGCTATTGAGCTAGTCTAAATGTTGAACCACATGTTTTCAGTTTCTGGTGTTTGTATTCAGAGTCTATAAGAATCAAGCACCCCTAGTTTTAGTTTGTCTCATTTTTCTCAATATTTTATATATCATACACTGATTGTGACGTTTTCTTTTGAAAACTGTCTTGCCCTATGAAGGGGACGTTATTTTTCTTTAAATTCTCATTCTCATCATATTCAAAGAACTAACTATTCATGATATACATATTCTGCTACATCAGTGTTCTTGTAGACAAGTTCCTACAATAAACATCTGAAAATCTATCGAAGTCAAACACCACATTTCGCTGTCAGCTAGATATTCATGGATATATTATGCATGTAACTTTTTCAGACAATGAAATATTATTATTTAAAGCAAAATATCTCCAACCCCTTCCACCTTTCATCCAGGTACTCTCGTTATTGCTGGAGGATGTCATTTCATTGGCTGGTCTTTTATAGAGAAAAACATGCATTTGCTTTGATAGATGTCAGGGTATTGTGGGAGTTTGTCAGGATGATTTATGCATGATCAATTTCATTAATATCAGATCTAGAGTAGCACCCACATGCTTGCTGCTGCTTGCTTCTTTTCACTCTTGCTAATAACTGATGATGGGAGGAAGACATTGTGCTGAATGAATCTGAAGGTGAAGATGAAGGTCACAGAAATGAGCACAAACTGATCTCCGCAAACAGGAGTCACTTCTTAGTGTTGGGTAATGAGTGTGAGATAATATGATGATGATTACTTTATTGATGATAAAAGAATTTTATCAACCTTAAATGATATCCTTACAATGTGTTTGAATAATCTTAGTAAATTGTATTTCTGTGATGTTAAATGATGATCTTAAGTGAAATAAATAATTCTTAATCTGATCTTAATCTAAATTCATAATCTGATGTCCTGACCAATATAAAGAGTGATGAGAAAGAGTTTTTTTAAAATGTGGTAGAAAGTATGTTTTAGAATGGTTTCAAAGATCAACTTATATATCTATATATATATACTCAACAATAAGGACAACAATAAGTTTCGGACAAACTTGATTTTCAATAATGACAAAATCTGTTGATATCATTTAATGATCCATATGATGCTTGGATACTATATATTTGGGTGTTCCTTAACCTTTTTGATCGGTATATATATTGGAAACATGTCCAGTCATTTTGTGCCAAGTGTCACTGCCAGTGTTTCAAGTAAATACATCATACAGTAACTGTTGATATAGTTTATGCTTGTTATGTTAACAAAATGTTCAGATATGAATGTAGTATAATTTATTTTTATTTAGATTCACTTCAAAATGAAAAATAGTTATAAGAAATGTGTTGTTTTCAAAATTTAATCTTGTATTGGGAAGGATGAATATTGTTTGATTGATCAGCTATCAAGGAATCATAATCTCAAAAGAACAGAAATTTTCCAATCTTCAATGCGTGAAGTTGAGAGATTTTAGACTTTTGTCTTTATCCCTTTGCTTATAATGATGGTACTTGAAAGAGTGACAATGTCAAGTAGGTGCATGTTTTGATATAACATATCAACTGTTGTTATACATATCTAGTTATGATACTGTTACAGAATGTGTCACATTGGAATACTATAAATACATAGTTTGTATGTGGTGTTGACATCACTGATTTCCCGGTAACATATATTCATGATTTTGAAGACTCAGTATATTTTCTGTTAAAGGAAGCAAACAAACTAATTCAAAAGATGTTATTTTTTAATATTTTCAACTGATCTCTATAATCTTTCATGTTATTGAAACAAGTATTGACAAATCAAATTCAAAGGAGAGACGATCTTTGCCATAATATGGAATGAAAATCAAGTCATTATGTTTCGGCGAAGTGAGTTAAGTCTATAATTGAAAAACTTTTTTAATTCTTCTCCTGTCAATTTTTCTTATTATAAGTTTCTGAAATTGGGATATTTATTCCCCCATTTGTTTTATTTGTGACTAGTTTATTCCCATTGATATCTTCTTATTTGTACACGATCACAGTCTCTTCTTTTTTTTAACATATTTATTTGTTGGGAACCAAAGACATGTTAATTTTGCAATACTTCTTTATCTTTATTAGGTTTGTTTTCCTTTTATGATTAAACAATATTATCTATTGATGTTTGGATTGCACCTTTCCTTTATATTTTCTTAGGAATAATTAGGTCTGTAAATGTTGAGTAGTTCCAGTGTTGGTTTATAGTTAAGCTGTGATAATTCCTATCAGTGGTTCAGGGTAGCTTCAAGGTTTGATAAACTTGCCAGTGTTAGCTGCAACTGTGATTATAAGAAAACATGTTACTTAATCAGAATTGAATATTTTTACATCCTGCTACATCAGCGTATTTGTCTCCACCCAGCTCCATCATATACCCTGATATCCTTCGGCCTAAAACGTTCCTATCGCTTACAGCTGGTTACTCATGGCTATTTATAGCTAACATTGACATTTGTTTGAATTCTCATCTGGGTTCTGCCGCTATTGCTGAATGCGAGTCATTTAATTGGCTTGCTATATTTAGCGATACGAGCGTTTTAGGCCGAAGGATATCAGGGTATATGATGGAGCTAGGCGGAGACAAATATGCTGATGTAGCAGGATGATATTTTTATGATGCTTGTACAAACTTTGAAGTAAGGTGAAAGCTTCAATGATGGTAAAGAATATAGGTCATGAATTAAGGATAAAAATAGTAGAACTGAAAGGAAAACAAGCTTTAGTTTTGTATGTTGAAATCGTGTAATATATCCCATTCTATTTATCAGATTTGTAGGTTTAATTTGTTATTGTTATTTTGATATAAAATTGAACCTTATAAATGATAATTATTGTGTGATGTTTCGAATTCCTCTTTCAAATTTGATAATTCCATGGAAATTGTTTATTCACTTTGAGAGTGATATTGTTTTTAATGAATGAATTATATGAACTCAATTGAATAACGCTTCATCCAGGATTGTGTAATTTGTATGAGTGTACATGATTTTTGTGTCATATTGTCTTTTTACTCTTGGATTTTTGTTCTTCCAAACAGCCCTTGTGTCTTGAAATGTGCCATTCATATTGTCTCAATAGAGCTTTTTTTTCCTTGTATGTTGCCATTTGTACTCGATACAAGCTCATTTGTAGGAGAGTTAGCATTGCGTATTTATAAAACGGTATTTTGATGACAAGATTATGTGATATTCAAATTATACTTAATGTTTTGATCGGGCTATTTATGATGATAAGCCTGTCAATTCATTTTGAGCGTTTTTTTAAAAAACTGGTTTGAGGACTTTATATAGCTTATCTGAAATTAATATGATATGAATATTAAAAAAGATCTGATGACACAGGTATGTGATTCGCTCGATATAATTTTCCATTTATCAGCAGAAATGAACTAGTTTTCAATTATATACTTTTTGTATCCTATTAATCTTTACACATCTTATTTTATATTATATTTGATATTTTTGTTTGGTAATAAATTTTCAAGTTTTCATCAAAAGAAATAAATAAATTAATAGATTTGATCTCCTTAATTTGCATATTAAAAGATATATAATATCAAAACAAATTGCTTTTAGCAAATGTATTTTGATGGAATTAAGGGACGATTTGTTTTCCATTTTTCAATCCGTAATGAATCTTCCAATCTATATATACACTTTTATTTGCCTTCCATATATCCTTTTAAATCTTTGTGTGTTTGTTTAAACTTATCAAAATAGTGTTTGTTTCACTGGTTTGTTTATAGGATTGTTTTTTTTTCTTCAATATTTGATGCACTTTGTTTTTGTATTTTCCCTGTTTTTTGTTCTGTCATAAATCTTACCCATGTATCAGTGTAAAGGAAAATATCTTTTTACTTGCAAAGTTTCTGAAAAATTGACTGAAAGGAAAAAAGTGGCTTTCTGACTGAGAATTATTTGACTTCCAACTTCAAATTGATATTCCTTATAACTCATTCGATTGATATCCATTTTTTAATCATTTTTGCTGGTTGTTTGAGTAACTCAAATGTTAAAAAATCTTTATGTCTTAGAATTGGTGATTGTAAATTTTTGCCTTTGTCAGTTTGAGTTTGAGAAAAAGCTTGTTGCCATGGAAACAACTTGACGACAGTAACTTTTACATCAGTTGTTAGGGACTCATAATTCATTCAAATGTTTTTCTTTCAGTTTCGACTGCTTCTATGGTTTATTTTTGTTGATAGATACTGGTTTTCAATAGAAATCATATAAAAATAATTCATTTTTGATTAACACTCATTACCAACTGCTGAAATCATTAAGTCATTGACTTTTTCTGCTATGCTTATTTTGGTTAAATTATTATTCAATGATGGACATTGATGTTCTACTTCACATACAGCTTTTATAATAGATACGAGTTAGTTCAACATAGCCAATGAAATTTGACAGTATCCATTGTTGAAGGGAATTAGATTTAGAAATCATTTTCTTTAAATCACATCACAGATACACAAATCTATGTATTGACTTAGTTGGATTTTTATCATAATCTGTTGAAAATTCAAGGTGATAAATATTTATCCATTCAAAGAAACAATGTTAACTCTACATGTTCACATAAACTGTTTTGGACATTTGCAGATGATAAATTTTGTAAAAAAAGGATATCTTTGGCAATAATTGGACCAAAAACAATGTTATTTTCAACAGTTCAATCCTCTGAACCTAATATCATCTGAATACCCTACTGATAGTGATTCTCTTCAATGGGAATCTTATTTTATAAATGTGTTTTAGCAGGTAATTTTTACCAAGATGAAGTGATATTGTTTACTTTACACTGTTGTTTGTATGTATATTCATTCCATAAAGGTCACCTGGCTGACCAACTGTTACACAATCCAGTCCAGTATGTTAATAAACTGTGTATTCACAGCAGTCAGGCTTTCTTTTGTGTTTTAGGTGATGTGAAGTGATTGGCGGTACAACGCCGCTTTAAAGAGTGTTTCTCTTTTATCACAGCAGCTGGTATCATCGCAGCGAAAAAGCCTGCAACACCAAAGTGGCTTGCATTGGGGTAAAACCTGCAAGCATTGACTTGCTAGCGTTCCATGGGTGTCACTGGGCTGAAATGCAGTGCAGCAAAGCACCCTATCCTTACTACATGTAGAACAGTTCTCTACTGCAGACAAAGCTGCCAAGCGGGATTCAAACCCAAAACCTCTTGATCCACTGCATTATTTTGTGTTTTACCAATTTCTCATCTAAGATAATATTACCAATATCACAACCTAAAATACTATTTTCATTTTCTCCAGAAGGAAAAGGACTAAAATGCTGAAATCCTTAGTCAATGACAATTCTAAATTTCAGATAAACTTTGGACCCCTATTAAGGTCCACATGGGCCGTGCTATAAAATAAATGACTCTTCGGCAGGTGTATCAATTATCTTCTATTTTTGTTGCCCCTGATCCTTCTCATGTAATATATTGAATGAAGCCAGATGAGCTACAGAGAAAATGGCTCTATTTTTGTCATCTACTCAATGAAATATTTTATTCTTTTCTGTGTCTGATAAACATTAAAATCCATTGATTCAAAGCTACACAAGATTCTGTCTTGAATATGGAATAGTGCAAAATTAAGTGAATATGGCTTTGTATAATTTTGTCTGGAGTTTTAATCCTGTCAGGATATTTAATACAGCCAGGACATTTAATACAACAGTACCTGCAGCAGGGACATGTTCATCTTCCAGTACCATTCAGGGTTTATGAGAATGTTTACTCCACAAAATAAGTTAAGGACCACTCAGAATTTAAATACTGAGGTATTTTATGGATCATAATTATAATGATCCACATAATAATTGGTGAAATTGGTCTGGTCCTTTACTATTAATGTTGAGTATATATTTAACAAATACTTAATTTGTTCTCAATAAGATGATCAACCAAGTATAAACTCTATTCTGATCTAGAACAACCAATTAGATTAAAATGTCAATCATATCTACAATAAGAATTGAATATCACTTTGAATATTCAACCGGCTCTTACACATTGATTTTCATTTTCACTCATGAATATAACCAACACATAGACGGAGGATATCAACAGTGTTTATTCCTTGCTGACATATTCAGCATCCACATATTTACAACGTATTACAGTAGAGAGAGTGGGATATTGACATGGTATAGAAAACAATATCACATTGCAGAGATTAACAAGCTTCATATAACAATAGTATGACTTTTAATGCCTTTTTACAACAAACAAATGACCTCTTGCGTTAATGACTTCATAACTCATACAAATGAAAATATTGTATATATTATATATATATATATATAGTCTGTGAAATTTTCGTTTATACATATACATATGTCTTTATATACACTTCTGAAGGTTGGAATGAAAATGTATCAAGCTATTTATTTTGTTGGTGCTATGTTGCAAAAACATGATGAAATTCAACAAAATTTGCTAGGTTAAATGCACTTATGTAACATGGAAACATTGTACTATGAATGCTTAAGGGGAGATGGCATGGTCTCAATGGTTAAGATTTGATGTCCCTCCTTAGTGTAAAGAAGATCTTAAGCTACAATGGCATTTGCAGTCTGAACTTTTTGCTACCCTCGAATCCTTCAATTATTATCAGTCAGCTCCCAAAGTGTGCAAAATGCTTTCATCAAATTAAAGCACCATAAAATGGGATAACCATCCTCTTCCTAAAGTTTTCACATTCCTTTAAAAAAAAACATTCTTAATACATTCATTTCTATCGAAAGGTCTAGAATAGAGCCCAAGGCTCTTAATACATCAACAATCAATGGTAATAAACTGAATCGGGGTGGTAGAAGCATATTGATAGGATGATAACATTCCTAGCTGGGCTAACTATAACTATAGGATGAGATCAGATGAATAATATCAAACTCAACGTGTGATAAGGCAATGTTGCAAACTCTGTGATGTTTACCAAATGCAACAAGATAATACTGCGTCCAATAAATGCATAAGGCTATACAACAAAAGATGTGAATTGTTTACCTTGATAATGCAATGCTAAAATTACTGAAATTATGACAAATATTCATAACTATTACTGAATTTGCATGCTGCCAAGACAACTTTTATTAGAGACTTGATGTAGGAAAAGTTTTTTTTTATAATCTAATTGATTATTAGTTATTTTTTAGTATTACAGTAATCATACTGATACAATAGTCTGCTCTTCACTGTACAACAACTATAATTCATACTGAATGAATATTTTAATTTCCTAAAAAAACCAAAGACATCTGTTTTTTACATTGAACAATTTTATACATACTATCATCTTTAATGTATTTTAAGAAGCTTTCATCTTTCAATATGAACCATTAAGTGAAAATATATGTCTGGGTAGAAAAAAGTTTAATGTGTAACATAATTGTGTCTTAAAAGCACTAATATGATCTGCGTCAAAAGTATTATTTGAACTTAACCTGAAAATAAATATGAGGTTATTTAATAGTAAATTAACACTCTTAAATTTCCATTTTGAAGAGAACAAATGAAATTTTACGATTTCTTTTTGACCTTCAAATACAAAAATATATTATGATTAAATTTGATTCATCTTTTAATTCATACTCTACTAAAAGAATAACCAACAAAAAATAAAACAAGGATAAAGAATTTAACATTTAACACAAAACAGAGCCAAAGTATGTGAATAATTCATGCATCATTTCATGAATATTGGCGACATCAACTGAGAAAATAAACAATAGTAGCCTTTCATGCACATACATGTTTTGCTATCAATAAAACCAGGTCACTCCTTCCTTTGAAAAAAAAACTGTGACAGGAAATATTGATTATTCCATGAAAGTCTTGATTTTCTTTGACAATAAATCCTTGTTTTGTTGCGAGTCAGCCATATTGACATCTCCATGACAACCGAAAAACAAAATGATATTTCAGTACAGAAATGTACACTTGTGATGCCAATATTAGCTGGAATAACAATAAGTGATAGCTTTCTGGTTATGATGATAAATTGGATTGATATATGAATCACCCCTATCATATTAACTCTTTCTTTGAAAAATCATTGAAGTGATTAGTTTTGTACACTGAAAAGATAAATCTCTTATTTTTTTAATAACAGTAATGTTTTAAGGTTTTCAATTTTCCCTCCTGATTAACTGTTAACACAAAAGTGTGAGCTAAGAAGTTTAATAGCAAGCCAATTTTCTGATCACAAAACTAAAGCCATGACTGACAGAGGATGGATTACCAGATCAACAGAAAATGGGTATATCTCTGAAAAACAGGACATTTATCTCATCTTGTTAGTTAGAAAAGTAAAAACAAAAAAAACGTTCCTGATAATACATCCTTTGCCTCTATATGGCAGTGCAAACTATCACTAAACATGTCGGGCAGTGGGCATCTTATGATGAGTGAGGTACAATCCTCTGTAGCATTATCTTCACAATCCCACATCCAACTATAATGAATTACTCACAATCTCATTTATCCACTATTCATTCCACAGAAGGCAAGGGTAATAGGTATGATTGGTTTGATCACAATGGTATTAACAAAAGCACTCTTTCCTGTTTCCAAAGCAAATGATAATCTAATCACATGTTTCTTGAAATTATGCTACTGTACAGTTGTTTACATACACAGTTTATCTAGGAAATAAATGATGAATATATCTTCTTCTTGATGATAACATCGTCCTATGTATGAAAGAAAATGGCGACCTCTTCTCAGATTAATCTTGATAGTGCAAATAGTCACCACATTGTCAACCATTTTGAAGATTCTTGTTGTAATCCACAAGTTTGGAGTGTAGAATCCTCCACTGAACATTCTCTTGCATCACTGATTCAAAGTTGAAGTTTTCATCCATCACTCATACGCAAATCGGAGGGTACTGATGATATAGACATTACAAACAGTACGTCCATACACAAATGTCAGGGGAGATAATCTATGCTGTTGATACCAACACATTTATCCCTTTTTAGCCATGAATGAGCAACCTCTGGTGATGTCACATCATTGTTGTGCTGTCACAAAGCAGTAACAACCATGTTTCATTGTCTGTAAAAGTGACTTATGATTGTAGCAGTGATGTCAACCCTCTGTGATATCTTTACAATGATGAGAAGAATGGCATCTTACTGCAGTGGTGAGAACTGCAGAAAACTCAAGTCTCTCTTCTGCTTAGCATATAGTGAAACCTGATAGCTATGCATGAACTGACTTGTGACACAATAGTTGGAGAACTTAATTCAGGGGCGATAACCTGTGTTATGACTTGGAGGCTTTCTGTGCAGATAGTACAGGCTGGTGTTGAGACACTGGTGGGGAACGAGCTTGGAGCTTCCTGCGGACTTTGTCTATCAAATCCTGAAAAGGTAATACACATCTATCAATACACTGAAGAAAATATCTATTTACACAAAGTGTACAGCATTTCAAATGAAAACAAAATCCTAATTGCCTTGTACAATCAGAAACATGGTGGCAATGGAATGGCAAAGTTTGAAAAAGGAGGAAATCTATCAGAAAACAGAATTAACAAGATTTTTTTCAATGTTCGATTATTTTCAAATTAATTTTCAGGAAGGAAGATAATGACAAGGTTGTAACTGGTATCAGAAAAATTGTTATTTTTTCATTTATTTTATATGAAACCTTTTTAGATTCTTTTCTTTCATAACAGAACTAACTAAGGCATCTGTAAAAATAAATATTCAACTACTATGGACTGTTCTAAAGGGTTTTATTTGCTACTTTAGTTACTCTAGACTTCTGTGATATGCACTACATAAGTATAAATTATGTACAGAATTCAAGCTATTACATAATTTCATGCTATTCCACTCACTAAGAAAAGTATATTCCCTTGAATGTAATAATCTGACTGTGAGAAAGAAAACTGATGCATTCAATGTTACTGGTATCAGTTAGTCATTCAGTAACTAACAAAAGCAAGATAACTATTTTATTGTCAACAGCAGAGAACTTTCAGAGTGCATCTATTCTGCATGAATTATGTGTATCATAAAAAGAAGCTGTATAGCAAATCTGGTAAATATCTTTGATATCTTGAGATGTTACGAAAAAAACAAAATGAATGAGAATTTGTGAACCACATTTGGATCATGACACTAAACGATAGGTACAGATTTCTATGTTTTTGATATTTACTATCATTATGCCCCAAAAGGAATTTTTCTTTGAATCAGGACACATTACTCTTTCTTCACATTCTTTAATTGAAGACATGCATATCCACACTAATGAACATTGCAAAGCAAAATCAAATATTTAACTACAAGTGTGAAAACAATAGGAGATAAAACACTACCTTGTCTTACACCTCTGCTTTGAGCTAGGCCTGGAGAAAGAATGATGGTGAACGAGGTGAGAATAGGTGATGATTGAATGATATTATGTTAAAATATTGAAAACATGACCTCAGAAAAAAATTATTCTCATTGGATTGTTCATATAAGTACTTTTTCACATAATAAATTAATATTATTCAATATTGATTTCATTTATTCACAAGATGATGATGATGATGATGATGATGAAAGAAATGAAGAAAGAATAAAAGAGGTTGGTGAAACTTTCAATTATAAGATTGTTGACAAGAGAAAGCTAACAACTTGAGAATGAACTTACGGTTGGCATGGCAATACTTCCTTGGTCAAGTTTTGGTGCTTCACCATCCTGAAATAAGATAAATGTAAAAATTATGATTTTTCGTTGACATTTTTATGGCCCAAAATCTAATTCAAAATCTAACTATAACAGATTAATCTTTTCTTCTAGTTCACCATAAGAAAATCCTTAATACACTACACAAGCAAAAACTTTGACCAGATTAAAGCATTGAAAATATTGTAGAGTACAAGGTATTTAACATTCTGGAAGGATGCATAGTGATAATTTATTCGCATTTTGAACATGACCTGTAAACAAACAGTTGAAGAACAATTCTATGGCCCACTGAGAGTAAACTCAAAGTGTCATTGCCATTTGCCTTGTAGATTGATTCATGTAAGATATATGCTCCTTACTTCACTAGCTTGTGCACCATGCTTGTCCTGCTTTGAAGGAAGAAGACCATGAAAGGAGGCGTGTCTTCTTACATTGCCTGAGCTGCCCTTCTTGATCATTGCACCCTCCATGATGATGGGACTGTGGGTTGGGCGCTCCCCGTCTAGACCTGCCGACACAGGGGGCATTAGCTTCCCATCTGACGGTGTTCTGGAAAAAAAGAATGTTCAAGTTAATAAAAGACTCTTGTTTCAGTGCATCAATTTATATCTATTAGAGTGTTTTCTAACCTGCTAGACAATTAAAGATAGATTAATTAAACAAAGATTAATTGAACATATAAGGTACAAAAACACAATCAAGGACAAGGTGCGAAAAGCTAACTCAATTGTAAGAAATATATACAGTCTAATTCCTTCAACTATCATAAGTTATAAATGAAATGAGATTTCCTAAATTTGTTTAACCTTTTGTAATTCATTTAAAAGTTTTAGTATTCAATCAAATAGCTAAAATAGGACCAACCTCCTATGTGTCTTCCGAGGTCGGTTTGACCTGCTGTCGTCTGAGTGACTACCAGAGCTGCTGTCTCCTGGTTTCCTCTGCAGGAGACTTGTGTCTGATGATGCCTCATGGTCACTGTCGCTTATACGCCTCGGTCTGCGCCCCTCATCGTCTGAAGGAGGTTTTGAATCTCTGCTAGACCCTGAGCTCTTCCTCCGAGACTTTTCTCGGATCTTTTCCTGCGACTTGGAAAAGGTCTGCAGCTTATGAAGTAGTTTGGAGGCAAAGCTCTTCTGATCTGTTTTGCTTCCCCCTGGGAGATCCTTCTCAGAACCGAGAGATGCTGTCCTCTTTCTGATGCCTGATTCTTCAAGAACTATATTCGGATCAGGCAATTGGCGATGTCGAGGCTCAGCATTGCCTTTACTAAGAGATCCCATGGAGCTTGACTTTGAGGACATGTTGAGAAGTCTTTGTTCTAGTGTCTCTGCCATTGGTGTACGTCTTTTCTCCACCACATCTTTCTCTCCCTGCTCACCAAGCATTGGACTGCTTGGCCTACTCCCTGAGGAATGCCTCTTCCGTCCATCTATTATAGGTCTGTTCTGACTCCCACAGTCTCCATCTTTCCCTACAGTCGATGAATCAGCTTTCTTGAACACTTCATCATCCTTCTTCCATTCTGAGACCTGGTTCTGAAGATCTTTGCTCCTCTTTCTCCGATGACCTTTCACTTTAATTTCAAGGAGGGAATCATCACTTGTGCCATCAGACAAGCGTTTCTCAGTTTCCTTCCTGTCCGCCTGTCTGTGAACCACACTGTCTCCATCAAGTTCCGTCACTGAATCTGCATCTCCACTGCCCACACTTCTACGATCACTCATCTCTGACATCTTGAACTCGTTACTTCTCTTTCTGCGGTGTGACCGCACAGAATCCTCTTTTTCCTGAGACTCCCGCAGTTTTGCCTTGGAGGTTGCTATTGTGTCTCGTACCACATTGGCAGTGATGGTCTGTAGGTATGAGCTTGCCTGGTCAACTGTGAAAGTGCCTGACATGTTGGTTGTGTCTGCAAGAGCACCTGATGATGGTTTTTCTGTGTGGAGGGGTCTGGCAGAAGTGAGGTTAACCTGTTGCTGAGGGTAGGACTTGGTGGGGGAGCTTGTGACGCTTGATGGAGATGAGGATGATGATACAGGGAGGACGTCAGATGGACTACTCTGAATATGGCCATCGGTCTCCTGCTTAGTACTATCTATATTGCCATCAGACACATGGAACTTGTGGTAGTCCCCACTCTTGTTCCGCTTGTGCATATGTCTCTTAGCTGAGGTGAGAATGGCAGGAGCGGCGTCAGAAGCAGTGCGAGTGATCCGAGGTCTGTCTGATGGAGCAGGAGACGTTGTTTTGCTGTCTGGTCGACTGTCTGAGTCTTTTGTTATGTGGGACTTGGTTTTCTCTGATCTCGGAGACTTCACTTTTCTTGTTTTTCTGGTTTCTCTTTTCCGATGTCGACGTTTCTCATGACTCTCTGTTGAATCATGGTCCTTGTCACTGTCATCTGGCATGTCACTGTCACTACTCTCTGACAGCCTTCTCTGCTCGTTCTGTACCTTAGCTAACTTTGCCATGATGATGTTTGATTCATAGCTCTCTCCCAATCCTGACAGTGCCTTCACATAGAATCTGTAAAAGGTATTGACCAAATTAAATGTCCTTTAAACTGTTTTTACATCTATCATTTACAGTTCAATAACCTATCAATAACATGAATTATCTAGAATTGCTCTAAGGCAATTTGATGAGCACAAGAGCTTAATAAAGTACAGATTTCTACTCACTTGTATGTTGTACTTGTATCGAGACCACTGACGAAAGCTACAGTTTTACTGCTTGACACCAGGGCGAGACACTTGTCATTCACATACACACGGTAACCTGTAGAGATTGTGGAGAATTTCATCAAACTAAGGAATGCTCTTTATTCCCTCACTTTCATGGCACATTGTTTTAGTATAACATTTAACAAACTGGTTTAACACTTCAAATTCAAATCCAATACTATGTAATTGAATTGTAACGAAAAAACTATTACATTTTCTCAAATCATCTTTCATTGAACAAAATATCAAATTGAAGAACTATGTTCTCAAATGGTCCTCATTATCAAAAGGTCAAAGGAAAACTGAATCTCGATGCAAAGCAAAATTACCAGATGGCTGCTGCAACATCTTCTAAAACAGGTAACAATATCATAAATATAACCTTTTACAACTACAAGCAGTTGAGATGAATTTCAATGACAATTACACGTACCTAAGATACTCCCCGTTCTATCACTGAGGTTTGATGATTGCCACTGGAGGAGTACAGAGTTGTCCCCCTTGTGGTCGAGCCTGAGAGCACGAGGTGGGGTGGGGACTCCTTCCTGGGGCACCTGTTTAAAGTAACTCTCCTCCTCTTCTGATGGGTAGGGCGACAGTGAGTGGGGAACACTACCTGCACAGGTGGAAAAATATCTTTACTTGTATGTTTCACTGAAACTCTCTTAATGTATGCATTGATGTTTACATTTAGGAAAGTGAAACCGGTAGGGTATTTTGAGAAAGGCAGCAAGAAACTATAAGTTTTGGTTACAGTTGGATCTGGAAAAAAATTGACAGGGCCAGAGCAAAAAGTTTATCATTTACGAAAGAGTGTCTCATAGGGTGCCTCTTCCCTAAAATCCTATATTTTACTCCTGCATAGTGAGATAATGTTTAGCGTTGCTTGAGCAATATTTCAGCCAATAGCGGCGTTACTCCTGCATAACCATAATACTGATTACTAGACTGGTAAACTTGGCCTGCACTAAAGGACAATTAAGGACTTGGAATGTTGGCCTGGTAGCTTCAGATAGCAAGCTTCTATTGCAAATATACATGTAAGTAGGCGAGACAATATCCATAATCATAGACACACTGAAGAAAAGTAAAATCAAATAACTCACTCCAGCGACCAGAGCATGGTGTGCACTCAGCCTCTATACTGTTGAGCTCTTGCTCGAAGTTGCCGGTGACCTGTAGTGACCCTGTCTCCCCTGACTCCTGCCCCTGGGTCAAGGTGAAACAAGCACTGTGGAACACTGCACTGGATATCGTGTCTAGTGCCTCCTTCAACTGGGATACCTGTAAGATGTAACAATGTAAGATTATTTTTAAAGTACTAATGCTAAGTCATAATTCAACATTCAAATCAGAATCAAGTGTTATAATGCAATAGTTATGAGAATTTTGTGATTTTTTTTTGGCTGATCAGGCAAGTTATTGGCTACTATTTCCTGAATAACTCGAACCTAAAATGCCATTGATGCCATTGATCAAAGTTTAAAGTAGTGAAATTTCTCAAGACATACCAAAAGGAATTTCAAGGCAAAGAGGAAGTACTTATCAGTCAGGCAAATGAGACTTGAAACTCTTTTGTCAAGTTTTGGACTTAAACACAGAACAAGCTAGGGCCTTCGGGAGAGGCATTCAAGATGACGGTGGAGGTAGAAAACATTCCAAAACATCACGTTTTTTCACAATAAAGAAGTTGTTATCAAGAGAATCTCAAACACAGAATCTTGACCAACATGAAGCAAACTGATAACATAGTACATTGACCAACCTGAGACTGGAGACTAGCACAGGTCTTCTCCAGGTCTCTTTGCCGCTCAACATCGACAGGACTGAAAGCCGAGCGCAGGGTAGAGTCCCCACTAAGTCGGTCCAAGATGTCCGATCTCTCCGTGCTACTGGACGACCGCTGGCTGCCGGTCACACTCAGGAAGTGCTTGCTGTTGGAGTCGTTAGATGAGCAGATACTCTGGGAGGCAAGCACCTCTGTTTTCCAGTTTTGTAGGGACTGCACCTGGGGGTGGAGGTAAATATTGCTTTAAGTCAATCCAATTTTTAAATGATTTTTTCACTTACGCTTGATAAAGGCTCTTCTAAAGAATGAATCAAGAATTTGTTTGACTCAGGAAAGGAAAATTCTTATAGTTGGTACAGATGGTAGATGGTAATTGTAAAATAATTTACTTTTTATTTTGACCATGCCATTTGAACCCAACGAAAAAAAACCTTTGATGAATTACCTCTTGCCAGAGTGTTTTAATGGCCTCCATTTGTAGAGCTCGTAGCTTTCTCTCCTCTGTAGACTGATGCTTGTATCTGAATAAAGGGAGTGAAATATTCATTTTCCTCAAAACTTTTCACTGCTGTCAATTTAGAGTCTGTTGGAAGTGATTTTATTACTACTTGATAAGGTAATAATTAGTTTTTCCTTAACCTTCATCTCTTACTATTATTTTGACAATCAAATCAATAAAAAAATACAAAAAAAATCAAAAGTAATTTTCTTTTTCAACTTTTGATCATTTGATCTCATTTTGATATGAAACAACCAATCCTATAATCATCAACTAGTTATAACTCTGAACAGATCATTCAATTAAAATTATTGTTGTTGTTGTCCTTTCATCATCTTCACGATTACCTCTTTTTGATATACACAATCATCAGCTACAATCACAGCACTGAACACATCACCATACAACATCTTATTCGTGAAAGGGCTTACTTTTCAAGCTCTGCCTTGAGTAATACAATGTGGTCCTCCGCACGTCTTGCTCTGATCTCCTTCCTCACCGACAGCACCTGGGGGTTGAGTTCACGTGATGCGTAACCACGCCAACACGCCTGAATCACTGTGGCTGCCTTCTGCTCAACTGCAGTCATAAGGATGATACATGACTGACGTGTACAAAACATCTTCAATGATTTTAATGAGACGTTCTTTGGGGTCAAGCATTATTTTTGAAGTGATAAAGACTCTGTATTTTCTTTAATTTTACAAAATAGCAATGAAAAAATACAGTTTTTCATAGGGTATCTCCTAATTTAGAAATAACTTATGTGACAAATAAAAAAATGCCATATCATTTGGTACTCTCATGTTTCTTCATTTAGGATTGATTTTCTATTAGAATCAATGTCTGCTATGTTTGTCAAATTTTCAATCAAAATCATGCAAAATATTACAGCCAGAAGATGTTTCAACTAAAGTTTAAAGCTAAATCAAGCAGGTATAAAACATGAATAGCCCTTGAATATCATTCCTCAAAAAATACCAGAGTCATCCCTTTAAGAAGCTACCAAAATGATTAGGATTACAGTATTTGTGAAAATTTCAACAATAATAGCAGTTTTGCTGCAGAAAAATGCTGACAGATGTGACACAAAACCATTAAAGTCTATATTTATACACAAAAGTAATCAAAGACAGTTTGGATTTCAAGAAGTACTTACTATCAGTTGTATCTCCAAGCACTGCATCACTACATGGTCTGGAGAGGAAGCCAGAATCTCTCACACTGCTACCCACTGTTGACTTGAGGCGTCCGGATTCCTCAAACTTCTCTAAATTGATCCTACTCTTCACACTCTTGCTGTCACTAGCCACCTTACTAGCAGCCGCTCTTTGATTCACAGAACTCACAGCATTGTTTGGCACAGGGATATTGCTTTTGTTTGAATCACTTTTCTCAGTCTTCTTATTAAACAACTTGGCCTTCCTCTCCTCGATGGAAGGTGGGTTCTTCTGAGCCTTCCTAGCGCCAATTTTGTCCTTGATGAGACTGAGTTCTCTAACTGGCACCTTCTCGTCCATATTTTCATGGTCACTCAAGTTACTTGTGTCAATACTTGTGTCATAGTCCTGACTCTCCGCGGTCGGGGGAGTCGGTCTCCGCACTCGAGTCTTCGGGCCAGTGCCAGAGGACTGAGGAGGGGAGAAATCAAACGAGGGTTTCATCTGTCCTTTAGCAATGCCCTGGTTGATTGGACGGATGGGTCGACTCTCCAATGAGTCATACTTTGACTCCTTGGTGTCCACAGCTCCCGTGGACGGTCTCTTGTTATTTGAGGTCAGTGCGGAGATGAATGCAGTGGTGCCGGGTGTGGTGGCCCCGGGCGCTGTCATTGGTCGCTTAGAAGGAGTTCCGTTCACATCCACTGGCAAGTAGATCGACTCAGAGTCGAGCAGGCTGATGCTACTCCTTGCATCAAAATCTATTGGGTAGAGGATAAGAAGATTATAAATGTGAACAAATTAAATAGACTTAGTTATTTCAATAGCAGATGTGGTCAAACGAAGATAACTAACATCTAAACCATCCAATAGTAACTAATCACCCATTAAGAAGGAGGAGCGTTATATTTTTCATCTGAACACAATGTCAAGTCCACATAACTCATATGTCTTTGGTAATAAACTTTATAAATGATCAGCTATATCATTTTCTCCGTCTATTTAGAATTTAGGACTTTTTGATGCTGTTCGATTGTTATCTCCCAACAGCAAATTCTCTATGATTGAGATACAAGACACATATCCTGATGACAAAATAAGAAGACACACCGTCTAGGGTGACCTCCTGGACCACCAGCTCCTCAGCACCGGGCTGGGACTTGGACGACGTCCGACTGTTGAAGCTTGTCTCTTCCTGCACACCTGCACATAGGTATATATGAAAGTTCAAAAACATTGTCATACAATTTTGGATCACACTGTAGTTCAAGTACTTGTAATTTTCAGGACGATTCCCTTACAGGAATAAACCCCACACTCTAAAGAGTCCGAGACCAATCGCAAGAAATGTGACTGTATTTTTAGCTGCATCAGCACCATGGCATAGAAGATATACATATGTTAAAGATGAATTACAAATATCCTCATATATCTTTGATTATTATATGTTTAGAAATGTATTGCTTGATTTAAAACATTTTCAGCTTCTTTACAAAACTGTAGCAAGGGCACCAAATATTCTTGCATGAATTGTGAAAAGGTTTAGTTATGGAAGAATTGAATGATTTGTACTAAATTGCTTCACATTTTGAAAGATTAGATCAAGAAGATTTCAAATTCAATTGCAAATGGGCCACAAAGTGATCTCCAGAATCCAAGTTGTAGAAGAGGTGCAAAATATTCTACTTACTTGTCCATGCTGTGACCGGTGCCCGATCTGCTGGGTTGGATCTGATGCTCTCACTCACTGACAGGTCCTGGGGAGACAAGTGCTGGGAAGAGTTGCTTACCCTTGCTGACTCTCCTGTAAAGAAAGAAAAATTTGCAATATCAACTTATAAAAGATATTACTGGATCTATTCACATCAGTCTTCATGATTCAAAATAAAAACTCTAAGACTTGCATATGAAATAGTGAGTGAGTTATTGTTTAACGCCGCTTGGGCAATATTTCAGCCATTAGCGGCGTTGCATATGAAATAGCAGGGTCATATCATGTAATCAAATGTTTAAGAAACATACAATTATAATCTGCTGATCTATTCCAACTCAAATGCTAAATTGATTAGCGTCCAACCACACTGAATAGTCAATTAACAAGATCTAAAAGTCAAGCCGTCAAAGAATATTTCAGGGGCAAGTTAAAGGTAAATGAACGAAACAGGTGAGAATCACACAGCAGTGCATATGTACCTGACGTGTTGAGTGAGCGCGGCGAGCGGGGACTGTTCGTGTCAGATCTGAACGGACCTGGCTGGGTTTGAAGTTGATTCTGGTGATAACGTTGTTTGCTTAGTATCCTGCCTAGCTTGGCGTCCTCCTCTGTCTTCAGCTGGAAGAGAAATGAAACAATTAGTGAATAGCCAATTGATATTCAAGAAAGAGATTAAAGAATCATCAAAAGGTACACTGACCAGTGGCGAATTCAGAAATTTTGATCCACAACTGCTGTCTAATCAAGTCTTTTTTCTCAGTTAAGAATTAAGGTATATCTGCATTCTTTTTTGTTCATTTCCACATTCCATCTGATTAAGAGTATACTCCAAAACACCATGGATTTTCACAATAAAAAATATTATCCATAAAATCTTGCTTTTCATACACGGTCTAGATGTGAGTAGTTGTCTGTGTCAGTGTCATCAACTCTGATGGAGAGTTTTGTAAAACTTTAGAGTTTAAATGGTACACTACATGAACGTTGTCATTTCAATTCAACTAGGTGAGATGAGGTGATATGGGGTTAAGACCGCTTTCTATATTTCACTTATATCGCGGATATTTCACTTATTAATGCAGGAAGAAAGCCGCAACACCATTGTGGCTATGCATTGCGGTGAAACCTGCAATACCTTCAAGTTTAAGATGTTCACCTTCTGGAGAAATTTTAATCATTGAACAGAGCTTGATAACTATGTTACCAGTAAGCAGGCTGGCTATCCAAAATGGGTAAGTACCACACCCATCTTCATCATTAGAAGTAGAAATAAATGCAAGACTCAAAGTATAGTTTCATTCATATTATATTGATGCAACTTCAAAACTACTAGAAATACTCCAAATTTAATCATATGCACACGACACATCAATACCAAAGTTTTATCTAACCTTTGGCATCTATAATTAATCTAAGAACTCTGCCCATTATTGTCCATATCCACACAAGCAAAACAACACAGATCTGACTTTAGATCTTTTTGAACTTAGCTCTTAAAATACTCACCACACAAGTGACATAACATTTTCACGACAATCAAGTAATGGAGTTAATGATTCATATCTGAACACACCAACATTATCTTTGTTGCCACTTACACATGGCTGCCTTCAGTGCACAATGCACATTAAACATTTACACAAAGTTCTCAGCGCACGGTGACAGATCAGTTCTGTGTACGTACACTTAAAACAAAGTATTTTTGGTTTTCCCGAGTCAAAATTATTCAAGGCTTAGTTGATTTCATTATTAGTCTCTCTACTTTAATACTTCTGTCAACATTAACATTCTTTATGCTGAGGTTATGCAAAGCATGTTTGACTTTTTAATTTCATTATTACTGCTGTTTCTCTCTACAAATTAATACTTCTGTCAACATTAACATTCTTTATGCTGAGTTATGCAAAACCTGTTTGACTTTTTAATTTCATTATTACTGCTGTTTCTCTCTACCAATTAATACTTCTGACAACATTGACATTTTTATCATTTAAGGTAGGCAAGCTGCAGTTGATTTAAATTTTAAATTTTGACAATGATGTCCAACATATGAGGTCTGATCGGCAAATGTTCTATTCCAAATACCACTGTATTATTAGTCAATGAAGTGCTGATGTTTCTATGGCATATAATGATAAAAGTGCTTTTGCGTGTAATGCTAATTATGAAACAGGTTTTCTGACATGCTGGACTAGGTTTCATGTTGAGAAGTTATTGCACATTAAACACACCGACTTGCACTTACAGAGGAGAAGTAGACAATCGATACTGTAGGAGGATCAGTTCATCTTTACAGATAGATGATGCTTCTGTTGAAATGAACTTTTGTTTCCATAGGGAAGCCTATATTTTTCTTGTTCCTGTAACCTGGCCACTCAGAAACTGAGCTGAGCTGAGTTGAGTTTTATGCCGCTTTCAAGAGTATTTTATTTTTATATCACAGCTCCTAGTAATAAGCCCGCAAAACAATTGGGCCACCCAGAAGGGTCTGGCGTTAATAAAATCATTGGCTAAAGGGTTGATTATTTTTGTGTTCAAACTACCTTTAAATCTTTTCATGAATTTGAATTTCTGAGGCGTCGGATTAATTTATTGTTTACTTGAATTGGATTTTAGGGTGCTATTTCTTGATATTATTTGTTATAATGATCTCAATTGAAAAATATTGATTGATATTGAATATTGATTTGATTTCTTTTAGGCATGACTTAATATTTAATTTCCCCAACATTTAAAACTAAAAGGTCTGCTGCAAGTATCTCTTTTCTGCAATAGGACAATTTTGCAAGGCAGCACAAATCAAGCTCGTAACATTTGTCCGCATGAGGACTTCAGTTATACCAGTGCCATTACATTCATCATTATTACATCATAAGCTTCTCCAGTCCACTTGCAGACCACAGTTATCCTTAGCTGTCACACTCAATGCCAAATATGATTTCTTGCAAAACCAGTTTCTAATCACACAAATATTTTGCTGAGAATTGATATAGTTTGCACACCTTGCAGGGAGACTGACAGTAGGAGTTGTTGACTGAAAATTCACTAAAGACACACATTGGAATATGGTCGTTAAGATAATGAAACATTGAATGCATATTTTACAATATATATATTAACTCTGCATCACCATTAATCTATATGTGCTTCAGAATAATTTTTCTGTTAGCTTGGCTAACAGTGAGGAGAACATGAAATTTGATTTAATAAAAATGTAATTTTGACTCTATTAGGAAAATGGTAACCATCTATTCGTTGACCTGATAAAAATAAATCACTCTTTGTCATAATGAGTCCAATGACACCAATATTGATCACATTACACAAGTGTCAGGATGTTAGAATATTCCTTGTTGCAAGATCATGAGACCACCCATAAATTTTTGTAAGAAAACACTGAACAGCCTAAATCCAACTTATTCCAACTTGATTGAAATGAAAATAATACTCTTTTTAAATTGAATCCCAAAAATATGTACAATGACAATTATGAGCTCAACTAAGATAATGACAACATTTCTAGTGAACCTCGGCCTGAATAACTTGAAAATATAACAACCATGTCCTAAAATAAACATTTCATATCCAAATAAAAAACATGTAAGAAAGAAGATAAGGCAAATCTTAGGAGAGAAAATGTTCCTCAAAATAAGATTTTACCTGGCTTACAAGATAAATGCAGGTTTGTAAGCTTATACTTCTTAGATATCCAAATAGTGAGAAGTACCAAACAAATCTAGCTGATAAAATATAACACGTTGATACATCTAGATAAGTAAGAGATATACAACAAGCATACATATCATGAAATCATAGAGTATATTTTGTTAAGTATCTATCATCTTTATTACAAATGTAAATACCTTCTCAGCATCAGCTCAAACCAACAAGAGAGGGATACTGAACAAACAACAGCTGAAGCAGATAAAACATCCCAGCGTATTTGCCATCATAGGTAAAAGAAGAAGGGAAAATGAAAAAAAAGTCCAGTTGATTAAATTTAACACCATGCAACAAGTGAAATGTAAATAAACATTAGCATATTTGTCATGACAAAAAAGAGAGTAGTGCTTGTTGTTTTGTTCATCACAACTACCAACTTTTTATTTGCATTTTCGATTCTATATGATTTTCAACTTATCTACCTCACACATAAAAGTGAGGTGATTTGGGGTTTAATACTACTTTCAAGAGCATTTCCCTTATATCAGGGTTACAGGAATTATTGCAGAGAGAAAGCCTACAACACTAGTGTGGTTGTACATTGTGGTGAAACCTGCGAGTATCTGCTGGAACTAGCAAACCATGGGTGGTATTTTGCTAAAATTCAGTGTAGTATAGCACCCAAACTTTACTACATGTAGGACAGTTCTCTACTCAAGACAAAGTTGCCCAGCCTCTGGTGGGATTTGAACCCCAGACCTCATGATCCAAAGCCGAGGACACTAACCACTGCACACATAAAGACATAAATAGCACTATCACTTCCCTATGTACATTCTTTAATCCTACTTCAATTTCCATAACCTTCAGTTTGGGTTCATCTGAGAAAATCACTCACCCATGGCAAAAAACTGTTTAAAGGACAGTCGATGGTAAACAACATGTCTGTATGTAAAAGACATTTCATGGTCAAAAGTTCATTGATCCATTTAGCTGAATCATTCTCCCGAAAGCAGGTCACGAATAAAAGGTAGGGAAAATCTATGGAAAGTGTTCAACATAGCATATTTGATGGAAGGTCAAGTTGGAACAAGTCTTGACAACAACAATGGTAATGTAACACGTTGCGTCAGTGACTACAGGCGACGGGCCAGGTGTCATGACAATCTTACAACTGGTGCGACCACCCATGTAATTGTACCAACATGGATCATATAAATTCAAGGTCTAATTTGAGATATTGCTTATTGAAATGTCACCTAAGACGATGAATGCTACTGATTTGCCTGAAAGATGGTCTTAAAATATGGTTTTCATAACATGATCAAACACATTAAACTTGAATTGAAAATTTTGGCATAAAATTAAAAAAGGAAAAAAAAATTTAAAGTAAAATTGAGCTAGTGAGATTTCCTAGTTCTATCATTTTATTATGGACTTGCAAAGGCTTTGTTTTGTATGATACAAATTTGCCTCAGTAAACACAAGTAAATTTGTAAATCACTAATGGTTTACTTATAGGGATGTAAAATATAGAACCCTTCTGTTGGTTTTTGCTTACCAACTAATATGGTAGAACTCTCAGGTTAGTCTATCAGAAGCACACTTTATATAACTGTTACCTTTTTAAAAAAACAAACTTGTTAAACTTTGCTTGCTCAAGTGTATTTGTCAGCATGAGTTCTCTCACTCATCCTGCTTCCACATCGTATTTGTATCTGCAAAGCTCCTTTAACACCCTGATATCTATCAAGGAAAATGCCCGATATTGCTGACTCTTGGTTATTCATGGCAAAATTGAGCATGTAATTTTTCAGCCAATGATACATTATGCAAGGACCTTGTTGTAAATACCTTTGAACTCAACTGACTCGTCATCCATGTTGTGCCACTTTTACTTGCTACAAGTAATTTCATTGGCTGGTTCTATAGCAATTAGAGGTTCTGGTCTGACCGACACCAGGGTATTGTAGTAGAATATACATATAGATGCTGATGTAGGTGAAGGCCTCTTTTTCCTGTCTGTGAGGCAAAACACCATTACACCATGCTGGACTGGGAAATGTCAGACTCAACTCAGAAAATCCAAGCTATCAAATAAATCATTAAACTTTCAGTCATCCACTTAACCTCAAAGAACTGATTCTACATCAACCTGCAACCTTGACATAAGAGACCATGCTTCAACAAAGTCATAAAATATTGACCGCACCTACCTATGGTATAGAGACATCAAATCCCCAACATGCTTGACACTGCCATATCAGACTTGGCTCCAGATAATCCAAAACTATGATTGCAATTGTTATTCTCATATAATAATAGCCTGGTCAGATCCCAACTCGCTGATCAATCAAGAAGCTGATCAATAATTGCTTGGATCAATACTCCTGGTATTGACTCCTCTCCCTGATCCAAACAGGTTACAACAGTGTCAGGGCAATATAAAAAACAAAATCTGATCAAAAGTGCAAGTTTTCATTGTTCAAGTGAAATTCTTTTTCACCCAAGGCAATAAATGTCAGGATATATCTTTGAGAATGCTCCTGATAATCATTCAAAATTTGTGCTTGAATGAATCACATTTGGGAATTCTTTGAGGTGGAAATATAAAAGATTTATGATTGCTTTAACGAGGTGTGAACAGGTACAATGCAGTAGGATCTGGATACTTCACTTTCATTGAATTCTCAAATGTAACTCAATTTTCTTATATTTTAATATGCTGTTTTTGCATTAACGGTTTTATCTTTTACATGACTATATATACATAATTATTATGATACAAAAAAAACTGCCATGTTTCAGCCTTCCGTTTTTTTGCTCGTTTAATTACAAGGCGAATAAGAAGCTTAAATTTTTTTAATGATGCAAATGAAAAGTTCTGCTGTTCTACCATCTTTATGAATGCAAGAGTTTTCAAACCGTTTTCAAAAGAAAATGACTGCAAAAAATCTGCTAGTACATGATTGGTGTCAGGTAAATAAAGCATAGTGGTATATTTATCTATACCAAGATTGAATCAAGAACATTAGACGAAAAAACTTAACTTTTAATCTGCCAAATGAACTAGTTGAACTAGTCCTGAGAAGATGGGTTAACTTTCACAAACTATAACAAAGCCTTAGTTTTTTTAGCTAAATTGAAGTTAAGGTTAACCTTAGCTAAGTTTACTTTGTGAAAGGTGGCCTTGATCTACATGAATCCTTAGCTATCATTCAGCACCTAATTTAACCCCACCAATAAATAATATTTCAACTTTGTGAGTGGGTACAGTGCCTCATTGGCATTTATACAATTACAGTTTACAAACATTTCAAACTGACAGGCAATCAGAAGGTCAAGCCATCCATCCATCCCTCCCTGGGGTTGCTACAGAAACAATAGGACACTGTCACACTAACACCAGGGGAGGTTTGTCTCTAGTGGTAAATATTTAACACAGATAATTACCACATGAATTACTGTTCATTTGCAGCACATCTTCAAGCCTAAGCTACATTAGTCTGCCAATGAACCATGAATAATTCACTCAGAGAAACCTAATGTGTTTGTTACTAATGAACACAGGACATGCAATGATGGCACCGATACCGGTCGCGACCTACTTCCTGAGATTCCAAGAATTTAAGACCGTTACCAGGAAGCGTTTTGTATTGATGGTACCACAACTGATGTTGTCATGGTTTCCATATACAAATGTTGCCGAGACCGGACCCAGTATTTAGTACATATGTAAGTTCATTGATCCAGTGTTGACAAGGAAAAAGATTATAGATCTATCACTGATCTAATTTGCTTGCTGCAATAACTTTTCAGAAAAAAACAAAAAACAATGAAGTGTCTTTAAGACAAGCTCAGTTGTGCATAACACATAACATGTAAAAATAATTCCATAATGACTACATAAATAAATTGCGAAAGACACGGCTTGTTGCCAGAAGACCAGATAAGATTGTATATGTATGAAGTGATCGTATTATGTGTATCATCGTAGGGCCTTGTCTTACTCCAGTTGAGTACACCTGAGTTCCCACAATTGTTACCTGTAATTAGAACCTGCACTCAACACCACACCATCCATGATTAAGCACTAGTGTGATCTGCTGTCAGCTGAAGCAGTTCTAACAAAGATATAGTCACCAACCAGAGATCCCGACCGCCATTGTCGCAAACATCATTTGTTAACAATGCAAGGATTGAATAAAAGTTATAATTAACAAATTCTGCTTTTGTAGTTTCTGATCAGCTGGGTGGCCCTGAACAATCCATAACGACATAGATCTAGAGTTCCCTTGTTCATACAGATCAATTCTTTTATTGTTGGTGTTTGAACCTTGGGAAATTAGAGCTGGGTTAGTAATATTAGGGAGGGATCATTGACCAGGTATGAAAAGAAATGACTCTGCTTGTAATTGCATGAGAAAATGCCAGAGTTGCATCTTCTGAGGGCAAAAATGAAGGAAGACTGTTACGACTGTCTTGGGAGTGATTTGTTAACATAAAGAACATACTCACTGGTACACTTACATTCACATTTATAGACCTGACAGGCCAGTGCTTCAGTGAATGGTAATGGTCTACTTATCGGAATTCATTGTAATGGAACATGATGATATCAAAGATGGCTAAAGTGAAAGCTATAGAAAAAGAAGTTGTGAAACCTGCCAATGATTTAAAGCCAGTCATTTCAAGCTTACTGATTTTCCATAAGAGCTTTTATTACTGTAACAACTAATCTACAATCGCTTTTTGGCTCTCAAAACGGACAGAATTGGTCACTAAAATGTGATCAGAAACCACTCCTTGATGTGTACATGACATCTAAATGCATCTTATACCAAAACCTCTTAATTATCAATAATCAACTCATCGACTTAAAACTCTAGCCCTCATAGTTTGAGTTATTGATAAAGTTTTGAAAATAAATCTGATAACTTCATGATATTCATCAATATGCATCTTAAAAGCTTAAATTTAGATAATGTGTTTAATAACTGAAATATTGTTGAAAACTAAATTCCAACTCACTCACTATATAGAGATTATTACCCGAGGAAGTGTGTCATATGACTTTCGTAAAAGTCATATGACATACTTCCGAGTGAAATAATTTCTTTATTACTGATTATTTTCATTCTAAAATGCATAGAAATATTCAGAAAATGGCCTGCTTCCCTTGCGACAGCCAGCTATAGTGATGTCATGAACAATGTGTTTACTAGCGCTGAAACAATCATTGCTAGTCAAAAGTGATATGTGCACATGTGCTCATATTGAAAATATGTCACCACTTTTGATTAACCATAGGGTTAATAAATACATATATGCTTCTGCCACGTGAGTAGCAGGAAGTAAGCTGAAATTGACAAATAAATATGCCTAAACCAATACCAAAATAAATACATACAGTACTATCTTTATGTTTAATCAGTGTAATTAAATCAAGGCCTGTTAATGAACCCACCTTATCAGGTGAAAACAGAGTCCATGCTCGCCAAGTGAGCATTGTCCTGTACAGCACTATCTGTCCATTTGGAGGAATCACTTACACCAGAGTTATGGAGATATCAGTCACATCTCCACTAGAATCAAGTATTGGACTACTCACAATCTACAGCACAATACAAATGGAAGGGGTTTTGGTCTTGATATCCTTCCAAATTCAGGTTTTTGTCTATAAAGGTAAAACACATTTTCGTTTGAACCCAAACAATTATTTTACTTTTTGTCCTTGCACATTATTGCATTGATAAGACTTGGAAAATCACTTTTTAAGATGATCACATAAGTTCCATGACATGATAGACCAATAAAGCAAATCTAAGTATGCTCTGCACTCTTCTGACCTCACAAAATTACTCTTGTAAGAATTTTTAACAGTGCCTCCACAAGTTATATATTGTAAAAGTCAGCTATCCCTCTGATCCTTTGAAAAGCTGATAGGAACAGTATCTCCAAGGCAAAACCTTGTCAAGCACCCTATAGAATTTCAGAGAGTAACAATGTTGCTTTGACTAATCCTCAAAGTCTTCTTAATCACATAGATAGACCAGTAGGTCAAGAAATTCTTCATTTCCAGGCCCAGTTGACCATACACTGAGCAATCCATGCTACCCAACTGATCCACCTGTTTGTGTAAAGTGACGCTACCTCTTATCTGACTGCACTCAAGTATTTCCACTAGATGTGATCAAACTCATCTTGTTGAGTCAACAAAGCCTATCTCTAGCTAACTGTGCATGTGGGACAATGTCAGTAAGAATACATAGAATCCACCACAGAGAAAGAAAAACACTTCCTCAGTTATCATATTGCAATGAATTGTCAAGGTGTTCTAACTCTACTTCTTGGGTTAAGTTTTAACAAAGACCTTCTATGGCTAACTGCCGGCAGGACAATACAATACATTGCCTCTAATGAACCAACCACATAGATAGGCATACACTTCCTCAGTTATCAACTGCAATGAATTTGCTTGATAGGTTGTCAGACTACTTCTTGGGGCCAGCTCAAACAAGGCCTTTCTGTATATAACTGCATGTAGGATGATATCAGGTAGACTTTATACACTGGTTTCCTGAGGCTGACTACAAACATTTCTTAGTAATGTCACTTTACTGGAGTTTCAAGGCTAAACAGGTGATCGAACTTCTGAATCCAGCTAAAACCATCCACTTTAAATAACTGTGTCTGTACGACGATGTCAGGTGGATTTCATGCATTGTCTTCCAGAGAGATGACTACATACACTTCTCAGCTATCTCACTATTCATGAGTGTCAAGGCTAAACAGTTAATCAGACCCTTTTTATGCAATCGAAGACAAATCCTTTCCATTGCTCACTGAGCACCGAGTAGGTTCATGCTAAGTCTTCATGCAATGTTCTTCATAGAACTGACAACACATGCACACATACACTTCCACATTTATCTCTTTGCACTTGAGACTCCAGATTAGGGTAGGTGCTCAAACTCTACTTCTTGGGTCCAGCTCATAACAAAAGCTATCTGTCGCTAATTGGTGTAAACCACACTTATGATGATGCACAGTCTCCCAGACAGCTCACTACACTTTCACACATACATTCCCTGGGTTAGCTCTTACTTTTTAGTATTCAGACTAGATTGATGATCAAAGTCTCTTTCTTCAATAGTCCAGACAATCCTAATACAAACAAGAATTATCAATAACTTGCTGGGACTTCGGCCACTGAGGACAGTGCATGCTTCACTGAAGTATTGACTCCACAGGGACAATTTAACTTCCATCACCCCAGTTTGCTGCAGCTAGTTATTCTAGCTGGTTAATTGGTGATTTAATTTCCAATTGCATGGGACAATGACCATAAATTTCATGCCCTAGATATTTCATTGCTACAGACATTTGTCACCTGGAATACTTCTGTCCAGCACTAAATACCTATCAAAAAAAAAACCTAAGCTGAAACAATGGTGATCCTACGTTGTACACCTGCATTTAAGTTTCAAGACAAAGCAACTGCAAATCTTTAAGTGTCCAAAAGTTTATTCAAACAAAACCATTGAAAGGTGCAGTAATCTTTTAAAACTTTAAAGTGTGTTTCAGTGACTTAACAGCCAGTGGTATCATCGTCAAAAAGGCTGGAGTGGCTTTTTAATGCTGTGGAACCTGTGAACATTTTCTGGAACTGAAAAGCCATTGGCCGTCCCTAAATATCAGAAAGTAGCATTTCATTGAAAACCACTGCATTTTAAACACAGCAAACCAAGTGATATATATCATAAGCCATTCAGATAGTAGACAAATGTAGCATTGTTTTATTTTGGATGACACTGTTGAGAAAAGTAAAAAAAAAATTCTTTTTTTGGGGAAGTACCTTTGAGGATTTACAACCGACACCCTTAGGCAAAATTCACCAGAAGTGCCATACAACAACCGGGCAAAAAAAGGTTGCAATGCCCTGTAGGGACTTGAGTACTGGACTACTTGACCCAAAACTGGATGCAGTCTTATCTTATAGTTGAAAAAGTAAGGTTACCTGCATGCCCTAGTGACTCAGTGACTGTTCAGCAGATACTCACAGGCACTCTACCTTTACATCAACTGATACTTGAGCATGTATTCCACAAATGTATTCAAAGAAGACATCCAACCGCACCTCTTCAAGTGCCATGTCGGACCATAATACCATTCACTTGATTCTTCAACCATATGAATGTTTCAGATCCTGCAGCTTGGAACAACATCAAGTGATTTACTGTATCCAATCATCAATGTCATCATCTTGATCAAGATACTACTTATACATCAAGCCGTATGTATTACACAATTGTAAAAACCAGAGCATCATTTGTGCTTTGCATTCCTATTGTACACTTGAGCAAAGTCAATGTTAGCCATCATGATCAGGATCCTGTGCAACAAAATGCTTACAATTGATTGTTAAGCTACAATTGATTGTAACCACTGTCAAAAGAATGGGCTACACTTTATTGTAACTACAACTTCTTTGTTGAATGGCACCCAGGTTCTTATAACTTTTCAGAGAGTTCAGAATATATCATTCCAAAGTCAAGCAATTTGGACAGTCTCTAAAGGTTGACCTGAAACTACAGAGTGTATCCAGCAGTTGACCGTGGGTCATAGTTATAACAAAATGACATTCCTCAGCAAGATGCAACACTATCTCTCCCCAGCCACACTGTGTATACCCTGCACGCTCTACTGCAGTATATGGAACCTCCAGGCAGAGACAAACACTCATCCTCATTTACCTTTGTTTGTATGGAGTCGCTTCACTGCCCTTGAAGAAATAGCACTGTGTGATCATCATCAATGTGTTTGAGAAATGTTTTATGACATCCGAAAAGTGATGAAAATTGATTTTAATCATGCATTTTCTAAAATGCTTCCTGTAATATACAAAAGCTGATGTAATTAGTCATTCGTCTTTTGTCTTAAAAGTTATGAAAATTGCAAAATTTGGTTTAAGATTTTCAGTTTTAAATGGACTTGCTTAATTTTGCTTTGGACTGACAGTAATATATGGTGCTCACTGACTGTTAGATATGTTCAAATTAGTTTCATTACTGTCAAATTTGTTTTCACATTCAGAATGTATGAAAACTGTTCACTTTTAGAATTGTCAGTAAATCAGGTTGCGATTGATTTTAGGAACAAATTACCAAAAACAGACTCTAAACAACCACATCGCCATAGCAATAATCTGTAAACATCATGTAATTGAAGCTGATGAAGTAGATCAGAGAGTTCCATTACACAGCAATATTATTGACTATCTGCACATTATTTCATACACATATAATTGATGTAATCATGCAATTATTTCACAAATATATTATCATTTTCTGGATGCAAGTATCATAACTTAATTGCATTTGTTAAGGAGAAACATTCTTTCTAAAAGATTATTAAAGTTATTTTTTTTCAATGATTATGCAAGACCACAATTCAGATCTTCAACAAAATTTAATCTTGATTCTAAAAATCAAAAAACCTAAAGACAAGAGCATATACTTATCATGTCTTTAGGAAAACACTAGTATATATAAATACTTGCAAACAGATAATATAAATACTGCTAACAATACAGAAAATATACTATTTTCAACGTTAGTAAATTACATCATGATACATTGCTTAAAATGCTAGATCAAATATTTAGATAACCCTTACACACCAGAACATATAATATTTCAATAAAAAGTAAACTACACCAGGAAACTTTGCAAAACATGTTGGATCAAACCTATAGATAAACCCAACATGTCTAAACTACACATAGGTGACCAAACAATTTCCTCTATTTATCACTGCTTCCTCATTGAGTTATCAAATTAAAATTTGTTCAGACAGGAATCATTCAAGTTTTTAAATCATAATCTACATGGACAGTTCTTTCAAGTTTCTTTGTTTGAGTAAAACTTAAAGGAACATTTGTTTTTACAAATGTTACTTATACATGATATAGATAACATCATAATCCATTTGAATAATGTTATAGAGTGTCATATCTTGATAGATTTTACAATTTGACACAAATATTTATATTTTGAAAAACCCATTGAGAAATGAAGTCATTTAATGAGACTCATTCTCTCCCAACAGAGTTAGCTCCGTCATAAATTCCTATACTACCTCTGTCTTAAAACGAAGGTTTCTCAGCCTTCCAGCAGTTGCCCCTACCGGCAAATATTGCAACTTAAACTACCTGGCAATATTTCAGCCAATGAAAACACCGAAGACATAAATAACATATCTGTTGACACATAGGCCTATGCAATGATGCGGTCGCAAAATGAGGTGTCTGTGTTCTGTAAAGAAGACTCAAAGAGAAAGGTGAATATTCGAATAAAGTTTTGCTTTTGAGAAGCTTATGGAAATAATCTAAACGATTTAAATGATACCTTTTGAAACAGCGTCACTGATTGCACAACTAACTTTGATTGCATCCAATCAGATTTCTACATTTCGTGCACAAGAAACCTTTGCATTAGGACAAAGGTAGTATAGAAATTTATGACGCAGCTACCTCTGTTGGGAGAGAATGCATGAGCCTCAGTGTTCGGCAGGAATTGCTACAGAATGACAGGGCATAATAATTGTTTGCCCCTTTTTTTAATCAATTGTTTAATATCTCACTATTCTACCAATACTAAAATTTAACTTTATGAGGTTGTAAAATTAATGCAAAAAGGATAACAGACACCGAGTAGAACTCTTACTTAAGTCCATGAATATTATTTTTCAAAATAACAAAAAGATTTTCTCAATTATGATTTCTTTTGTTTCATTGGTGCCATTAGAATAAAGACTTGCTGAATGAGGACCTAGACTGTTTAAAGGCTCCTATTTCATACAGTTATGAAGCAGGAGTAAGACAAGGAAGTCAGTATAAGTTTCTTCCAACACAATTAACCATCTGCAGTGTTGAGGTTACGACCCTTTGCTGGGGGTATGATGATGCTGATAAGATCGGTCCTTATCGTAGAAAGATTTAAAACGGCAAAAAAGGGTTATATCTTCAGGAGCACACAAAAGCCTTTTCGTTGTCACTCAACAACTAAAGCCTTTCATAGTGAGTGTGCTTGTTATAGATTATTAGGAGGACTGTTCCCTATTTATACATGAAGTCGTAGATTTATCTATGATCTGCCCTTGACCAGACTGGGCACGTACAATAAGGACATACAAATGATGTAATACTGTGTTTGTGGAAAGCTACTAAACTCTTTACAAACAAGAAAAATGTGAGCATGGCAGACATACCCCCGCAGCCCGTCTGATTTCTTCTCCCTCTAGTCTGAATTAATATGATTCTGGATAACCTAATTTACTTAAAGTTACTGTAATAGTTTAAGAGCAAATGTGTCCCCATTGAAACAACCGATCTGTTATTCGCTGCAAGTCCAATTGCGCAATGAAGGGCCATAAGTCTGTCAAAAATAATGTTTCGGAAATGGCTTTTGAACTCAATCAAGAGCATCAACAGGTGTGTCCAAAACCAAAATTTCATTCACCTAAGTGTGAAACTGTCAGAAAAATTTCCCCATTGGTGCATCAGATCTGTTAATCACTACAAGTCCAATTGCACATTCAAGCGCCATAACTCTGTGAAAAATAACATTTTGGAAATGGCTTTTGAACTCATTCAAGAGCATCAACAGGTGTGTCCAAAACCAAAATTTCATTCACCTAAGTGCGAAACTGTCTGAGAACACTTGTCCCCATAGAAGCATCAGACCTGTTAATCGCTCCATGTCCAATTTCAGAAGCAAGGGGCCCTAACTCTTTAAAAAATAAAATTTTGGAAATGGCTTTTGAACTCAATCAAGAGTATCATCAGGTGTATCCAAAACCAAAATGTCACTCCTCTAGGTGTAACAGTTTCTGAAAAAATCTGTCCCCATTAGAGCAACGGATCTGTTAATCGCTGCAAGTCCAATTGAGCAATCAAGGGTCGTAACCCTTTAAAAAATAAAATTCTGGAAATGGCTGTCGAACTCGATCAAGATTATCATTAGGTATATCCATAAACCAAAATTTCACTCCTCTAGGAGTAATAGTTGAGAAAATCTGTCCCCATTGTACAACACATAACTAAGTCCAAAAAATAATGTTTTCATGGAAACAAAATAAAAATGAATTCCAGAAAATTCAAAAGTGGTCCAAACTGTAAACAATTTTATGATTAACAAGTGTGCAAAGTTTGGTTGATCTGGACCTAACGGTTTTTGAGTAAATTGACCGGATGGAAGGACGGACGGACGGACGAAACCACGTCAATCTATTGACACTTTAAGGACTGATAAGCTAAAACAACATAAATCTATAAGGACTTTCAGGGCTGATGAGCTAAAAACAATATCAACCCAATGGGAGTTAAGGATTGATGAGAAAAGAGGAACATTACAAACAAAGGCAAGATATCATGAGTATAACCCCTGGTATAAAGCCATGAGCTTCATGTATGGATTGATAAACCTTACTTCATCAGGTTACAAACAATTGCATAATTTGTGGACAATCAATTCCTTGTGATCTCAGTTAATGACTGTATGGAAGCAAAGGATCTTTATTGTGAAGCATATTACCTTACTAGAGGGAGACAAATCAATATCTTATCGGTTGTTTTGAGCATGCCTACCTACTACAAACTACCTTAACAATTAAAACGATCAATGAAATCCGTCCTACTTTATTATTCAAATATTTATTTTCTGAATCTGTGACTAAGTTTTTGAATAAGTGATAATCAGTTCTTTGCGATCAATGCTTGTATAGATCTGCATTTAAAAGAAATGTATTTTCATCATGACTGAAAGAGTATACCTATAACTTAATGACTTTACTTTGTATAAGTGTAAAGCAACATCACATAAACAGTCTAGAATCTACAAAGACTTAAATACCTTGCAAATCTGGGATAAAAAAAAGTTCCATTAACAGCAATTTCCTTATCATATTTGATGACCCAAATAAGCATTGAGATCCTTTCTACCTTAAGGTGTAGCCAACACATCATGATTGCTTTGCAGCTCCTCTGCTTATGTATTATTTATAACTTTAAGTATACCTTTAAGTGACCCAATTAAACATTGAGATCCTTTCTACCTTATGGTGTAGCCAACACATCATCATTGCTTTGCAGCTCCTCTGTATATGTATTTTTTATACCTTAAAGTTGAAGACTTGCATATAGAATAAGTTTATTATATGCATCTTCACCAAACATTCAATCATCAGCTAGCAATGGTATGTGTTGACATGACTTCAACATCTCAAGAAAGTTTAAAAGGTGACTTACAGGTTTGAGGGTCTCTTTGCCACGACAATATTTGAGGTGAGGTGAAATGAGGTGATATGTGGTTTAACGCCGCTTTCAAGAGTATTTCACTTAAATCGCGGCTGCTAGTTTTATTGCAAGGAGAAAGCCTGCAACACCAATTTGGCTACGCATTGCGGTGAAACCTGTAAGCATCGACTGGAACTAGCAAACCATAGGTGGTACTGCGCTGAAATTCAGTGTAGCATTGCACCCAAATCTGACTGCGTGTAGAACAGTTCTCTACTGCAAAGGTGCAGAGCCCCTGGTGGGAGTTGAACCACGGACTTCTTGATCCGAAGCTGAACATGCTAACCACTGCGCTATCCCGCCACCGCCAATATTTGAAGATTGGGAGGAAGGACAACACAATATGAGCTTCCAATGTCAATTAATTTCCCTAAAGAAGTCATCTTTTAACATTAGGACTATGAAGTAATTAAGGATAGTGCCTGCCCCACCTACTTTGTATTTTATCCATTCACTGCATCGTACCTATCTAATATATATATCAGGAATTTAGGGTGCAAAAGTGATAAAATAACTTACTATGCCATCATTTTCATTTTTTGTTACTGTATCAAAATTTTCTTGTTACATTGCGGGTCTACTCAGGTATTTTAATAGTGAAAATATTTCAGAATCAATCATATTGTACATGTATACAATTCATTCTGTATAACAATTGGAAATATACGCCGATGTCGATATCAAGCATATGACAGAATGAATCATACATACATGAAAATAACTCTGCATATTCAACAATTTGACATATATTCTAATGTCATTATTATAGAATTAATTATTTCACACATAAAATTCATTCTGAATATTTGAAACTTTATCATATATATATAGTGTTGATATCAAACACATGATATATATATCATGGATCACCTTTGAGATTGCAGACTTGTAGTTTAAGTTGATATCCATTGATTACTAATGACTATTTCAACTTTTACATATAACTGATTAATAGTTTACCTCGAAAGTAGCAAAGTGTTTCATGTCATAGAGTAAATGATATCAAGTTTCATAAGATACAGAACTTAATCAATACTGATGAATTCCTTGTTTCTATCGGAGGATGTGACATGATATCAAAATATACTAACCAGTTATGACTGGTACAATGTGAAATACTGCAACTTTTGGAATATTCTAGAATGCTAAAGCATGGAAACTAATTTGAAAGCAAGTAAAATTAAAGAGTGTTATCCAAAAGTCTAAGTGAGACCTATGTATTTTAAATTTAATTTTTGATAAGATCTTAAACCCTAATGAAGCTATGATGAATCATGACATAATGTAACAAATAAATGATATGTAGTACCTGTTATACTTTTCATGTGACAAATACTGTGAACAAGCTTCATCAAAAAATGGATGACATTTTTGAAAGTTTCGCCTGAAATAAATCATATGTTACATTTCAAAACAAAAATATCTTACCAAAGGGTATCTACGAAGGGGTGAAAGCATCATGACAACTTTCACAAACACTAAGTCCTATATCCCAGTGTCATCCAAAGGTTTGTTGACGTCGGTTCTCGGGTTAAAAAATGGCATGGAAGAAAAGGCAGGAGTTTCACAACTGTGTCACATAGTGGTTAATAATAGTCGAGTAATCTCAAGGGATGTATATCCAGATCTGACATCATCGTCGTGTATCCTCAGATCACTATGAATAAAACAGTAAGCTCCAGAATTGTCCAATGTTTCCAAGACACAGTCATGTATCACTGAGGTGTGATTTCTTACTCATTCACTGTCACCCCATAGCTACTGGCATGGTTTTACGCAAGTCCTCCACACAATATAAACATAAACAAACACCCCACGTGGAGGAGCAGGGAACAAAGCCACACTCCTTGTACAGTGCCTGCTGAGTAAGACGTACTGACCAAGACCCTGTCACTGTAAGTACAGAGCATCAGCATGAACAGACCAGTTTGATTCTGCTCTAATGAGAGTGATCTTATGTATTAGCATGTAAGCATGTACCTGCTGATGTGGTCAGGCACCTACCCATTGTTACTTATTTATAAATTATCCGGCCAGCTGCGTCAGAGCCTCACTATAAGCATTGATCAATACCTACCTGTGCTCGTTAGCACCTGTCCCGGAGAGGGAGGAAAGAGAGAGGGGTGGAGTGCAAAACCAGTTTCCCATCCACACCGGTTCTGTCAATCTGTTCCACCAACTCCTTCCATTACACTCACATGGGGAGCAGCCATAATGAAATCCAAAATACACCTATTACTGAGCTCAGTGACAGGTGACTGCTGTCATAGCAACCAGGTAAACAACTACAGGTAGGAGTTATTGAGCATATCAATTGTGGCCAGGTAGGCTGGCTGGCTAGCTGGGGGGTCAATAGGGAGACTAGAAGTGTGTCTGGCTCACTGCCAGCTGATCAGTCCCACAGCCATCCAAAACACCATGTGGATTAACCCTTGTCCTACTGCTTACAAACTGTTTCAGTTAAAAGAGGGCTTGCACATTTGGAGACAAGAAGGAAAGGAAAATCCTAAATGCATGGATCCTAATGGAATCGCACAAAACTTTTTCAAAGTGTATCGAGGACACACACACATACATATTTTCTGTTTCGTCAGCTTTTCTTTATTTACAAAATTTTTTGTGTATGACACATGTATATTCAGATAAGGGCTCTCGGGTTGTTATTTTTACAGTTGTAAGTGCAGGTTCACTTGAAATATGTAGCTTGGTATAGAAATTTTTAAAAAGCAAACATAGCAAACAATGTAGCAGAACAACTGCATTTTCTAAACTCCCTCGACTTCAGATGTGCTACAAAAACAATCACTTTCATTGATTACCAGTAGGCAAACCCATTTAAAGATTATAAAGTTAGAAAGTAATATCTTAGGGGTCCATTGCCAACCTTAGAATAAATCTTATGATTTTTTAATGACAGTATTCCTGCTACAAGGTGCTGATTAAGCATTAACTAATTAGACAGAAGAAAGGTTAGATATTGATCATTAAAATAATCCACTACACCTCATTAACCATCTATCTGGCAGTTGTAAATAGTAGATAAAGGAGTAGTTGTTGCTTTGACTTAAACTACAATGACCTCATAAACTGTGTAACAATATCCTTATTGCATCTAAAGTGTGGTTCAAGGTTTCGGAAGGAACAAAGAAGCAAAGACACGTAGGTGTACACATGATACTTATAATGTGAGGGTTGAAAGAGTAAAAACCGGATCCATCGACAACAATATATCAATGTTTGTTTGTCTATTTGTTATATACATGAACACTCAAATAAAACTGACTTAGCAATTTTGGACACTAGGTTTAGCAAGTAGCTTTTCTTTGGGCTTGACTGTATTAGAAATTTGTTTTAGCATATCTTAATTAAGAAGTCATTGTTTTATCATTAATGCCAAATGAATACTTAATCCTATCAGTGAAATCAACCCTCTGTCTACCTTTATTTGGCCACTCACATGACGTCATCAAAACAATGCTATGATGTTCCATTAAGAGCTTTCTTCAGACACAAATACACTTTTGGAAAAGGTCAATTTCTACAAAAAAACACAAAAATGAAATATGATAAATGAAATTTTTGGCCATATCATAGTTATCTCACCATGTAAGGCAGAAAAGTTAACCCTTCCGTTGCTGAATATTATTTTGACCAGTTTTGCCCCCGTGGCTGAATTTTCCAGCACTCGCCTCGCTACGGTAATAACGCAATTAGCCCCTGTGGCCGAATTTTCCAGCGCCGCCAGATGCGACCGTTTTAACAACATATGGCGTGTTTACATGGCGGAATACGGACGTTATCGTCGTTTTATACAAAGCTAGTCGGCGAATCCCGTGTTATAAATGGATGATACTTACTTGACACTTTGAATGAAATTTCTATCACCCCTGGAACGGTTTCTACAACCGAAGTAAACTTGTTTTCAATTCGGGCGCCATAACTCAATAAATTCCAAGAGCGCATGCGCGAAATCAAAACGAAACTAAAGATGAATTGTTCCTTTTCACATCGATATAAAAATTATTTTTATAATATGTCTGGAACGAATTTTACTAAATTTTAAAAATTGTCTTCATTTCAAACATTATAAAATCATTTAATCACTGAGTGCACACATGCAAATTATATACGGAATTGAAGCTAATTTCTTGCTCTATATTTCACGATAAATTTTATTACGATACGCCATCCTAAACGAAAGATATAAATAACGAAAGCAGGGTAGTGATAAATCCCGATAACGTTCTGACCCCCACAGTAATATTACTAAGCTAGTAGCCCCGGGCAAACGCACGCGCTCAGCGCGTGCAGGCGGGGTATCCCCGCTGAAAAATACACTCACACTTAACAGAAATTGTCTTTATTTCCAATTTTATAATTCAAGTTATTCGCTTTGTATACATGCAAATTATATATGGAATTGAAGGCAATTTATTCTTCTTTACGAAAAAATAAATCATAACAATCTTTTGCACTGTGGTTAGAAGTTATTACCAACGAAACGTGGGTATAGCTAGTGAATAAAGTCTTTGATAATCGCCTTACCGCGACATTTGTCGCATAATTTCCACACGTTTTATTTTGATGCAAATATGGGCAAATTACACATGAAAATGAAGGTATTTATTTCCTCTTTACGTTGATATGAAAATGATAAATATGTACCGCTTGGTTTGGAATATATATAGTTTGCAAAGATTGTACCCTCAGGTATTTGAAAACAGATTTTGACAATTGCGACATCCCTTACCGCTCCTTTATTGTTTCATTGTAAATTGCAAATTTTACATAGAATTGAAGACGATCCTTTTTCTCTTTATTGTGATATAAAAATGTTGATAATGCGCTCTGCCGTTAAATGGATAGGAAGTGTAAAAAGCAGTTGAAAAAATCGCTTCTCGGTTAACAAGATATGAATAGAGAAATTGCCTGTTTGCGCAATGCTCGTCGGGTCTTTACTGATTTTCGTTTACATACAAATTTTATATGGAAATAAAGATCATCCTTTTCTCTATATTTTGATATATGAAATTTCAAAATGTCCCGAGAACTTTATGTGATATAAAGTGCGAGAAAATGGTAAAAACACAAAGAATAAAGAAAAGTCGCAATTTTGCGGCACTTGCTGTATCTTTATTTTATATACTGCATATAACTTTTTTACATCAAATCGAAGACAATTATTTCCTCTTTATCACGAGGTAATCAATTTCAAAATACGCCTAGCTGTTGAGAAGATATAAACGAAATAAAGGCACATGTCAAAATCGCCGTTCAGTTTACATGATTTGAATAGAGAAATTAGCTTTTTGTGCGGCGCTTGCTGTGTCTTTATTTATTTTTGCGCATGTACAAGTTTTACATGGAATGAAAGACAATCTTTCTCTCTATCTTATAATATAAAAATTGTCAAAATAAGTTGACCACATCATGTGAAGATTGGTGTGACAAAATGGTGTAAAACTAAAAATATGTAAAAATCACCTTTTTTGCGGCACATGCTGTATCTTCATTTCAGGTGGCGTAGTTATGTATTTTATATTGAATTGAAGACAATTTTCTGCTCTTTCAAAAGATCCAACCGGTATTGTAATACGCCCAAGGGTTCAGAGCATAGGGCGTGCGATAGGAAGGCGTGCATAGGGTCAAAATGCACGCGTCTCAGTAAACGATAGCATGCGCGGGTCGGTAAGCTCGTGCGAGAGGGTAGAAAGTGCCCACAGGCTATTAGCACGTGCGGCGGGGAGTGGGGAAAAATTGAGTGATTTTAACGTTTATTTTCGGTACGATAAACATTATCAATACTCTCATAACTTTCGGAGCATGTTCGCGCATTATTTAGAACACCAACGAAACAAAACACGGTTGCTTAGCGACAGCCGGAACGAAAATACAAGCGTTGAACTGAGACTACTGCTAGGCAATAAATTTCCGGGCCCCGCTACCGAGACCCGCGGTCATAATTAGTTAGCGTGAGAAAAATAGAGTGTGCTACTCGCATCCCGCTAAGGGGACTTGCGGGCAAAGCTAATTTCATCCCGGAATATTCCGGGACCCGCATCTTAAGGGTTAATATTTCACGAATGGCGCCCACTTTCATCATATTTGTCAAAGACAGAAATTCTCTAGATATGTATTCTCTTACCCATGGAATCAAACTTCTCCAAAACTTCTTATTATATGATTAAAGAGAATATAATATTTAAGCCCTTGTTACAAAAGATAATTAATAAATTGCTAAAATTGATTTCTTTATTAAAAGTCACTGTCACTTAAAAACATTTTACAAACAACATGCACCAGTACCTTAACAGACACCCTTAGCACTAAAACCATTTCTATTTGATAACACTTGAGATTGATCTAGCAGAAGTATTCTTATCTTTGAAGTACTACATCAATCCCAATTATTCCTGATTCAACAATGGTCAGAAACTTTCTCAATTTAAACTTTGAACCCCTGGATCAAGACCTCAAGTGAAGGATTTAGTCAGGTAATCTCATTTCAAACATTGATATTATTGCTGGTAATTGAGGTTTGAAGCCAGTCAAGCAGAGAATAATCTGTATGCAAGGACAAACATAAGACTCAAATAATTGACCATCAAGTGAAAGTTGCTGGTAACTCCAATCGTACAGTAAGTCGGAAGACAAACACAGAGAAGAGTTTATGTAACTAATCCTACTAGTGGGGTGCGGGTAGCTTGTCCTACTGATCTGAATAATGCAGATTAGCACAAAGCTACGTCAGTCTAACCTGCACCTGTTTTAATTATGTTAAGCTCTTTAATTTCTTGATTAGTTGCACAATTTGTTGTGGTAATTAATGGTGGACAACTATACTTCTTTATACTTAAAATAATAATATATAGTTTATTACTGTGTCATGTGTTACAAAGTTACGAAAGACATTGATTCACAATGATGTAAAACACCGGGCCTCACCGGGCCGAAATGACACCATAAAATATGACATGTATAAAATTCAATTGTTGATAAAAAAGCAATGACCACTCATACCATACATATATACAGATAGTTCACATTTAATAGCACCCATTCGTATACACACAATATATATACATACTATTAAAAGATGTGCTGTTGTAGAGTTTATACATGCTAACTCCTTCACATTTTATCTGATGAAACTGTAAGCATATACTTTGATACTTGTATTTTCTCAAATTAATCAATCATCTATTATATCTAAAGTTTCTACATACAGACATGCTAAACTTAACTAAAAACAGATACAAGAGAATTTTAACATATATCGCTAATTGTATTTTAAGAGAAAATTCTTAAAGACAATTTTCAAATTCAACAATGAAAATTTCCATCTCTGATCATTTGTATTCATAAAGATACTAGTTAGAGTTGAATACATCAATCTACCCATATTTTAGCTTGATAACATGCAATACTTAACATTGCAATGATAAGTCATATTACAAAGTCACTGGCAAAAAATAAAATTGAGAAAGGCTAGCTACAAACCACAATGGATAAGGAAGATATGCTTTTAAAGAAACTCAATAAAAACAAATTTACCCCACAAGGCAAAACTTGCAATAGTCTTAATCACTGGCTTACTTAAGACTTTGTGCAATACTTGAAAACAAAATGCAGTAATAGCCAGGAGATGTGTTGTAGGAAATCAAGTACAGGTGCAGCATGCCGATGAACTTGCACAGAAATGATGACAAACTGCAGCAAGCCTCAGATGAGCCAGTGATTGCGACTGGAACGAGTTATGCCTTTAAGAGAGAGTGACTTATACATTGAACAAGAATTCCGACAATGAACACTTACCCCCCAATACAAACACACAACAGTATCATTTTCCACAACAGAGGCACCCTGTTTGTGTATGACTGTGAATAAATTGGTAGTTTGATAGCAAGGTAGTAAGTGATTCAACTCAATCAAGGTGTTTTATGAAAGGGGAGGGGAGTGTGTGACATTTCTGCTTCCAAGGCGTGGGAACAGGAACATAGTGAACAGCACCTGTATCTATCTTTCATTGTCAAACAAGAAAAAAGTAAGCATGGCTCACATACCCCCGAAGCCCGTCTGATTTTTTCTCCTTCTTTCAAAATCACATGTAAACGTTTATAATATAAAGTGCTATGTTTTGAGCCATACAGCTAAGATCACAAAATAAACAATGCATCAATGAGATTCACAGGCAAATACAGTTCAGTGTACATTGATGAATTCCTTTTATTTCGGAAATTGCTATCTTTCATTGTCATATAATGGTTGTATGGGAGTTAAGGGAAGGTCTTGTTTGCCAAATGAAATAAGAGGTTTAAAACTGTTTTCAAGAATGTAACACTAGAAAACTGCAAACAGTTCATCATCTTGTTTAATTTGAAATAACATGTAGTAGGTTTAAGCCTTCTCCTTGAAGTTATGAAGGAGGAGAGGACTAGAGGTTGAGGTTGATTTGGCAGGGTAAGATTATATCATAATTCTGCTGAGTTGGCAATTCTCAGGGTTGATGTGACCTGACAAGCACATCTCTACCTTATAACATAAGCTACTTCATCAACATCAGGGTTGTTGTTTCATTAATAACCTAGATTAAAACTATTTGATTACTGTAATCAAAAAAACACAGATGCGACTTAACTTTCCAAAAACAGAGCCTAATCAATAAAAGTGACAATGCAGCGCATTCTGTGCTGATCTAACCAGCAAAAGCCAACAAAAACAATGTAATGTTAGAAAGATATTTTGACATGGTACAGCTAATTTATCATTTTTGCAATCTGTCTTGGGATTGCATTGGGTGTCAAAGGCTCTATTTAAGAGCTGTGAGGATATATCGTAATATCAAGAAATGTGATACTTAATTTGATAACATGTGTATTGTACTACCGTGACTTTATCATGACGATATTGTTGATTTTAAAATTGTTTATTTTGCCTCAAAATCAAGGTGCTCGTCAAAAGTATATCTTTACTTTTATCTAAAATCCCTGAAAATAGTGCATCGTGACTATGGAATGAAACTGAATCTTAATGAGATTTCTAGAACCGTAATATATTAGAAGCAAAATGCTGTTTTTCCAGGCATTATTTTTGCAGATACCCAAGGTCTTGAATTAACAGCCAGATGAAGGAGCGCAGTTTAAAGGACCGAGGGCTTGTGCAAATGATAAAGCTCTGAAAAAGAACGTTACGGTTATTGTAGCTAAAATTGATGGAATTTGATCTTTTGTAACAAATTTACTTTTAATTTGTACATGACCAAAAATATGTCGAAACCTGCATGGGGTTTCAGCCTCAACTCACTATGACAACACAAGTGAAGAATTATGTCATAGTTGCTTTGGTTACCAGAGTGTTTCTAACTGATTGGGTATGTTATCCGTTAGTCACAAAAAGGAGGGGCTCTGTAACCGGTAATTAAAAATGTTATGTAAAGACGTGCCTAATACAACATAACATACAAATTATGAAAATCAATTATGTATCAACCTTAGGCAAAGGCAGGATAAAAGCATACTATGTCAAAGCACATCTAATCTTAAAGTCTACTGGATGTAACTTGGGACAATAATCTTCTAAATTTTCTCTGAAAACCTCCAAAATATTAATGCGGTAATAATGATAAATCATATTTAGGATATAATGGGGCAAAACTTTGTGTCCTTCCTTTAAAGCAATAGATCAAAATATTTCAAAATGTTCAAGTCGATATGCACATTTGGATGCCATATTTTGTTTTGATTTCGAAAAAATATTCTAAAATGATGTCACTTGGATATAAAGTCATATTGGCCCATGGTCAGGATTGAGCGACCATTATCATTTGAAGCTAAAAACTCATTTCCGATAACAAGAGGGCAATTTCGTGATAAATCCATCCATTTCAGTTATAAAGTGAAATATATGTATCATCACACCTCATCTCTATATATACATGAGCTAGAATGTAAAACTTTGAGCCCGTTGAGGGATCTTGTAAGATGGAAGATGATTTTTAAAACTTATTTTGTATGATTTGTAGGATTGACCTATGATTATCATTAGGTAACACGGTCATCATAACTCAGATCCCTCATGATAACTACCCATCAATAAAAGTAAATTGTGATAAATATGTGCTAAGTTTAATTCACACATACCCTATGGTGAGAATAAGTAATGATAGATTAGAAATTTGCACCAAGCACACTCATTATTAGTAAATCTTGGCTTATTAGTGCATGCTTATCACTGACAATAAGCAATGGAACATTTGCAACAAAAGAATTTACATAACACAAAAACTCCAAAAACGAGTCATAGATTAACAGAGGTAAATGTCAGTCCTCACAAATAGAACATTCTTTCATTTCATCACAATTCAAATTTCAGATTTCTAAAATATGGCACTTTAATATTGACATATTTTAAAAATCTTCTGAATAACATTCACCTCAGCACTTTTGAAGCTGAATAGTTAAATCCCAAACCATTTTCAAAAGCCAATCTACAGGAATGCCACCTTGTAAACTTACAGAATAGTCTTAGCATAAGGCTCTATCATAGTCTGTGTGGCCATCTCTGAGCATAAAAGCAGGTTAGGGGCTAACTTTTGTGTAAATCTGCAGTTGTCAAGATTACATGAGGGTGTTAGAAGTGATGATTCCCGTAAACTATTTACCATACATCCTTTCTAGAAAGATAATAAATGTTGTTAAATTACCCCTATAACTCCAAGATCAAGTATTGTGAATGCCAACAAGGTGTTAATATGTTATGTTGAATGTGGTGAAAGAGCTTATATGACCTACTCAAGACACCCACAAAAGACTAAATTTTATCTGTGGGATGTCAGTCAGAGGGTTAGAACTCAATTTTGTTTTGTCTTAACTTCCATGCTGTTTACCACTTATGATATTAACTAATGATAAAACTGACAACAAAAGAAAATCTGAATTAGGAATCAAATAAGAGTTGATTAACCTTTTTTACAATTGGTGAAAATCTAATTTCAGAGAAAAGGTTTTATCTTAATCGACACCAAGTAAAAAATTTTATGATATTTTTTACTGTAAGTACAACAGGTAAGATTGCCTGACCATGATGAAATGATTTTCTGCTTTTGCAAATACAAAGAATTTTCTTAAGTCACTTCAACGTTTCAACCATTGAAATCTTATCTTATAACCACTTTAGTAATTTATCTAATTTGAATAAAAATCTTGTACGAGTATAATAGCCTCCCATTTAAAATGACATTCAAACTTTCTGACTTTAAGATTTTTATCATATCTCATACTCTAAATACGACACTTTAACAGCCCTGAAAGGAGTTGGGGCAGTTTGGAAGAATGATTAACAAAACGGCTCTCAGGTAAGATTCCAAATCAGGCTATAACAGAAGGTGTAGGTCTCAGTAATAGACCTAGAGGGGACAAAATGAAGAAAAGAGCTCATAAATAACATCCTACCTTTACAAATACTGCTGACAAAAGGTGGAAATCCTATTACAGGTGTTGTAAAAAGGGTTTCATAATGTTCTAATTTGGGTTGTAAAGATCAAGTTGATATATTCGCCTGACGAGGTGTCGTCTCGGCCAGGTGAGGTAAGGCACATGGAGACTATGTAAACATTGGCTGCTGGCCAGCTAGTGCTGTTATATATATACAAAGCACACGATTCATGTACCTCTTGACTGTTTTTATCTTTGGCTCACATGTCAATTTGATATAATCAACTGATGTTAACATGATTACTAAAATAGAAAAAAATATTCAAAATATGGAGGAAAATCTTTGGGGGAAAATCTTAAATAAAATTGAGACACCCCTCCCATTGCAGCACCCATTTACATGCTTATGGCAAGTCATGACTGTCATCTAATTATCAAGAACAGACAGGTACCAAGAATGGTAGATTGGTATATGCTTACTTAATCAGGTGCGATGTGAATGGAAGGGATGTCACATCCAAATTGACGAATGAGCAAGATTGTGATTCAAAATATCCCAATTTTCATTATAAATAAGTTGTTATTCAGTAAAACTTGCTCTTCTTATGTGTACCTCTTCTAAAATGCACTTTGAAGACTTACATATATAAACATTATGACTGTCAAGGAGAATTGAGAATAAAAATCTGATTATTTCAGAACATAATCCTTTGACACATGAGAGAATTATTCAGGTGTTAGGTGTTATTTCAAGTGCAGGGGGAGCCAATAACAACATGCTGATTGAGTATTTCAATTGAATCGAGATCAGGATCATTCAAACAAAGCATATAAGAAAGGTTACCAAATTTCTAATGAGAGACATAATGGAAAATAGAGTATCTTCAATAAATGAGAAACCAGGGTTATGAAATATCAAACAAACTTCTTTCTAACTTGAATTACATGTAAAGAATCAAATTCAAATTTGATCAATTTTTCTTAACCTATCTCAAATATATTGTACCTGACGCTAATGACGTCCTTAACAGCATTTAGTTACAAATCAAGAAACAATAAACTTTGATAGATTGTTGAATACAGACACTGTCACACATTTGAAGGTAATCCCTACACCTTAAATTGACATACCAATTTTGAATACATAACCACAGACAGTGTCCAGTATCAATCAACTATATCTCAAGTCTTATCACAACAAATAACTCTCCGTGCAAGAAAGGGCAGAACATTTCCTGTTTCGTCACGTTTCGATCATAATTAAGATTTCAAGGTCATTGAGGTGCACACAGAGCATGACTATCTGAGTTTCGTATCAAATAAAAACACAGATGAAAAAAACTTAAATTTTAATTTTGACCTGTTTTATTTTTTGGATCGAGATTGAACCTGATTTATACACAGGAAACCTTGAACAGTATCTGATAGCTGCTTTACTTAAAGTATTTGATATTGAAATTAGTACATGAACCAACAAGAAAAGGATCAATGTCAACACTCACTGCTTTTGACACACAGTTTCAATAACGTTTGAATAACACTAATTTTTTAGCAGCAAAGCGTTTTAAACAGCAACTCAAAACACAAAAACATTTGATGCTGAAAAAAATCCATTCAAATATTCTTTTGCATACCTTTTTGGGTTTGCATTTAATGGATTCTTAAATTTTCAGAGTAACATAAGACCCATGTCAAAAATAATTCGGAAAACAACACATCTGTCCAGTACATCATATGCAACTGAAGATGTTAGCATTTCACAAAAAAGACTCTTCTACCAAGCCATGTGACCAGGAATCCATCAGTACAAGTAGTTTCAGATCTGTAACATCTTGCGTCAAAAACCTATCATGTGCTTATCAATGTAATTATATTCTCTCTTGAAGACTGCTTTTATCTCCCTCGCCTCACCCATATTGAGAAATTAACACCAATATATAAATATGTTATTTCACCTTGCTTATCCACAGGAAAAGGAAATAAAGAAAAGGAGAACTATTTAGTGACGATGCAATTAATAACCTTACTTTGCTAAACCCACAAACAAGCAAACCATAAGTTACAAACTAATACAGGCTTGTGATGCAATGCATGCTCAAAGATAACACACAAAACCCAACACTGCAACAACTGCAGCTATTGACAAAAGCCATGGGCTTAACATGTTTCAACTCAAATGTTATCAATACTATCAACAGACTTTGTCCCCTAATCTCGTAAAGTATGTCACAACAAACAACTCCAAACCTCTCCGCTACTGTGTTTACCTATTAATGGGGGTCTGCTTGATTTTGTTGACAGTTTCACTCTATCTGTTAGCTTGCGGAAATATGATACTGTAACCAAACATGGTCTATTTGTGATCTTCCAAGTGACATATCTCAGCTTGTATAGCTAGTCATGCATGAATGAACTTGTCCAATAAATCAAAGTAATCAGCCACAATGGTGTCATTTAAGAAATCACAATACCTCTCTACTTGACTGTCAATCTATAAACATGTACTCTGATAAACTATTATATGAACTTTGACATTAACCCAGTTTGGTGATTGATATGATGTTATTGATATTTAGCTAAATGATAAATATCAGGATTCTTGTCACCATTAGAATCAAATTCTTATTCTCATATTTGAGGTTTTATCAAAGGATTGGTGGATGCAATGTTCTTTAAAGTGAAACATGACTCTTAGATCTGGGAGATATATGTGGTAATGTATGCTTAGCGACTTTTATATAAATATGATTCCTTATGAATAGTGTTTATTCAAATTGACAATCTTCAAGTGGCTTCAGTGATATTCCTTTCATATCAGTCAACAAGTTCTTGCTTGTGTCTTCTGTTCAAACAATGCAACAAAGCAAAGAGCTTTACACTCAAGCTAACATGTTTTATACCTCTCTGCATATGAATAAAAAAATGATCTACTCCACAATTTTTTAACAAAAAGTTACGATGTTTGAATTGAAAGAGGCATTCCTTTATTCTCATCATACATTGTCTCAGGCAAGTGCCAAAGTAACAATGAAAATTTAAAATGTTTGAAAGCTCAACAAAGATTATTTCACTTTCCCAAAAGTACACAAAGTAGGGCTTTAGGCTTAAAATCTAAAGCACACATCCAAAGCACAACCTCTCACCCCTATCACAACCCCTTCCCCTCTGTGTCCCACTCATCCAACCTTGAGTCTTCCAATTTCTAACCCCCTGTCATATCTCCCTACTCTGCATTTTCTACTCAACCAGCTTACAATCATCTAATCTCTAACCCCTATCATACTCTCCCTTTCCTGTCAATCCAACGTACAAACTTACAACCTCTCACCCTTATCATAACCATCCCCTTTGCTCCATCTTCTGGAAATCAAACCTACAAACTTACAGCCTCTAATCCCAATCATATCCCCCAACCTCCTTATTCTACCGTCCATGTACAAACTACCACCCTCTAACCCTTATCATACCCCAACTCACAACCTCACCTTCTAATCCCTTTCATAACCCCATCCTACACTTCATTTCATACCCGTCCTATGTACAAACTTCCAACCTCTATCCACCATCACACATTCTACCTGTTACTGCCTAGCAATGAAACCTTGAACTTTCCAACCTCTAACCTCTATAACAACCCCCATACCCCATTTCCTACCCATCCAATCTTGAACCTTCAAACCTCAAACCCTATCTCAAACCCCTATCCCCAATTTCCCACGCATCCAACTTTGGACCTTCAAACCTCTAACTTCCTATCCCCAATTTCCCACGCATCCAACTTTGGACCTTCAAACCTCTAACTTCCTATCCCCAATTTCCCACGCATCCAACTTTGGACCTTCAAACCTCTAACTTCCTATCCTCAATTTCCCACGCATCCAACTTTGGACCTTCAAACCTCTAACTTCCTATCCTCAATTTCCCACGCATCCAACTTTGGACCTTCAAACCTCTAACCCTATCCTAACCCCTATCCTAATTTCCAACCCAAGAGATAAAACTTCCTTCCCTCCAGCAGCCTTTGTAACCACTATAGCAAAGAGTCCCTACCAACCGCACACACAGATAAACAACAAGATCCCATAATCCAACATAATACACTAAACAGACCAACAGTAAAGCTCCTAATAGCAGAGATGTTTTGATAAATAAATACCTAAGTGCTTTCTCAATCTTTTCCTCTTGTCTGTGATTTTATAACTTTGAGAGCTGATTGGGTTTCTAAGTCTCCCCTTTGGCCAATATGTTTGGATGAGATTATCCAATTTTGTTGACAAACACTCATGCTATGCAAATAATTTTATTGGTCCAAACATGATTATGTCATGTTGACATCTTTGAACACATATCTTAACTAATAAATAATTCCAAAATAATGAATAGTTCAAGGAATGATAAACGAAGAAAAGGTCTAACATGATCTATTTACAAAGAATTATTAATTAACTTGAAGTTCCTCACATTTTTCTGCTTTTCGGTACAGCATTTCCAGAAAAACTTGTTTCATCACAGTTTTTTTCTATATTTCTTAACTATAAATAAATTGCTAAAAAGTCATTCTTAGACTTAAGTTCTTCCATCAGTCAATTCATCCTAACATTCCATTTCAGTTTTGAAAATAGGCATTTGCTTTAATGTGTGGTTGTAAATTTAATACATCATATATATTTCTATTTCGATAAATTTTCCCCAAATAAGTCTGGCATGTTTTATTCAGTCCACCTGTTTTATTACCATTTCTACACCATCACAATTTAATTTAAAAAAATATGGTGTTGCGAAACTTTTGTCCAAGTGTATAATTCAACACATTTTGTGCGAAACATTAGTCAGAATTAAACAAGTTACAAAGGTTACACTGCACCTGCTACTCAATATAAAAAACAAATGCACAAAAAAATCTTTTCACATTTATCTTTTTTAGACAGGTAATCCATAATTGAAGACTCAAGCAGTGCATGTAGAAGATGATAAATCAGGTTTGTGATCAATTAGCTGGAAATCATTGACAGAAGGCAACTCATGTACCAGTTACCCTGCCTTTACAATGGAGCTAGGCCCTGTTATGTTTAAAACATATATTCTTATATGAAGATGATTGAATTTTGCTTTGATTTGTCAGAAAGCCAAAGTTTTCTTAATGTTCTATCCACAATTCAAGAATGAGAAATTAGGTGATTGTTCCATATATATCTAGACAAGATTGCCTGAATTTTAATCACTTGATATTTATCGATTTCTACTTATCTCTTGAAATTTTCTTATCATATTAAGTAGCATTTGTCACTTAGGGTACAAACCATTATAGTTTATAAGTTAGAAGCTCCTGATGCATCTTAAGGGTCTGATCTGTTCTGCTTCTGTAACAGGCTTTATTTCACTAAAAATATTAAAAATGAATGGAAATCAGACAACAGATCAAGAGCTTTGACAAACTGGCCTTAATTTTGTCACAGGTAAAGGAGAGGGAACACATGATTTCAGTCATAAATGAAGAAGTGTGAGGCGATAAGTGTCAATTCCAGCAGGAATACTCTTCAGGTCAATGACAAAGTTGTTGAAGGTCATGATATAGAAAGATAGCAATGAACATTAATATGGTTATAATGTCTACCCAACATCCAGCATTAGTGATTATTCTTGGGTCTCAAAACTCCAGGATCCACTGAAGGAGGCAGTGGTTGACTAACCCGAGGGTTGTTCTGATTTTAAACTGAGTGATGTTCTCACACATGGAACACAGTCCGAAGTCAAGTAGTCTGGGAACTCTACAGGTCAATGACAAAGTTGTTGAAGGCCTTGGTCATGATATAGAAAGGTAGCAATGACAAATAAATATGCTAATAATGCAGTTAATGACAGATCATTACTAACCTACATAGTTAAAAAATTCAGCCATGGGCTCCTTTCACAAAATAAGCTTTACTAAGGTTAATCTTAACTCCCATCCTTTAACATGACACTAAGGTTACCTAAGGATTCATGATTACTGTAGTGTTTTGTGAAAGACGACCCAATCCACAAACTTTAGTCTCAAATTGACCAAGATGTTATTCTGAAAAGTTTAGTTTCCTATGCAAACTAGTTTTGGTCTTGTATACAATCACACTAAAACAGAAAAGTCCTTAAAAGTCTTAGTCTCCATCTTACAAAGATGATTTTCACAATTTTAGATTGCTTTCATTCACCGTTTGTGGAGAGAAGGGTGGAAATGTCAGATTCACAGTAAGAAATTACAATCACTTGTTGCAAGTGCATGTTATATAAATACTAAATGTCAGCTTTGGGGGGTTCAACAATTCTGGAGGAGGTGTTTAAATGTGAAAAGTTCGATGTAAAAAATCACTGCTTTACAAATATCATGTCATCTTTCATGATATGGGTTATAAATAGAGGGCACTTAAACATAGCCTATTCCAAAACATTTTTTTAATGAAAGAAGCGAGTGTTTGATTATTTAACAAGTGAAAACAAGTAAAATATTGATACAATTTAATGAGGTTTAGGAAAATATTCTAACTTACCTAAAAAAGCTATTGCTAAAAGTAGTAGTACCTCTGCAGCCGCATTATGGTATAAAATCAATGATGATGTCACATCAATGTGTAATAATGTTATCTTTAATGGGTGAGTAATAAATAGAGGATACTAATTGACCTTCCATTTAATACTATTTTTATTAAACAAGTTAATGATTCAGTATAAAACTAGAGAAAGCGAGTCTGATACCAAATCATAACGAGTTTAATTAAGAAAGTTTTAAATTGAAAGTTTAGTATTCTATTTTTTACTTGACCTCAGTGATCAAGCATGATTGCCAAAAGTCTACTGAACGAAACATTTCCGCAACTTTGCGACAGAGGTGCTAACACTGTAAAATATCAACCACACAATACTGCGCAGGGCTCCAGATAAGATGCGTATCTGCGTAAAATACGCACGGGTAATTCAGATATACACATTAAAAATGAAATCAATGAGTGACAGATATGCACATCTTTCCCATAATACAAGTTAGATATTTGTTTACAGGAGTAATCATTACGTGTCAAAATAAAATTTCCATTCTACATGTCTGAATAGTAGTCAACTTGATGCCAACCTGTATGAAAACAAAGACGTCATATTTCATCAGAAAGAGAAATCTCTCGTTTATTTACAGATTAAACGTGTGGAAAATATAACCAACCACTAATATCGACAAAGATGCTAACTTGGAATGAGGATCTGAAAACGATAAACCTTGAAATACTCCTAGTTTTTTTAACGTGGTAATTCTACTCCTCAATTTTTATTTTGAGGAGTGAAATACCGCTCAGTCCAAATAATTATTAGGGGCCCTGTTGTGAAGTCATACGTGCACTAGTTTAATATTCGCTGTATAATTATTACACTGAAGTATCTTACATGGGCGAGTAATAAAGCTTTGTTCTTCGATGAATGGGAGATAGTTGATACTACATATGAAACAAGAATTAAAATTCCTTACCCTGTCGGAGACAGTGAGAGGACAGACAGTAGCAAGATACTGGACAAGTTGTAGGTGTTCCCCTAGATGGAAGTGTCGAGCCTTTCCCTGACAGTACAACCACTCCCCCTGCAGTCTGAAGAAACAAAAGAAACATGAAGTTAATGATAATAAGGGATTGGAAAAGTGAACATCATCAATTTCTTTAGATTTCTCTTTATGAAATGAAGATTGCTGGTTTTAACTTCAGAAAAAGTCTTCATTGCGTCCGTCAAAAGTTGAAAGATTTTTCATTAGCACATTTGCACTTTCGCCAAAAAGGCAACAACAGCACTGGCTATCCTGCTATTGAAATTGATGATGCTAGTTTCTTCTCAGACAGGTCTTTATCACGTACAACAGAATCACTGACGGCTGGTTACTCAAAATTATTAAAAGCCTGTAATTTTTCAGCCGATCAAAACAAAATATTTTTAACTCCATGCTTTGTTGTCAAGCAGGGACTCTCCTGTAAATCGTTTAGAATGCTGCTTGAGAGCTCATCAGAAAGAAACCTCAGCCTTGATAGCATTAACATAAAACGAATTTGTTGTGCATGTCACAATATAATTGCCAATTTCTGAACATTAAACACTTCAGTAACGGTGCCACAGATTGTCATTCCAGCAAACTGCATGTAAAAAGCATCGCTCTCTCTCTTTAGTTAACATGATTGACACTTGTATGAACTTGCATCCGTGTAGTGCCGCTATCGATGGATGCAAGTCATTTTATTGGCTGGCTGTATATAGCCTTAGTAATATAAGGCTTTTGGCCAGAAAGATATCAAGGTATGTGTTGGAGCTATGCGATACAAATACGCGGATGTAGAAGGTTGGGTGGAGTCAGTACAAGGAAGATGTCACCATGACCTGGACTTTCGCCATAAAGGGAGACAACACAAAGGATATGAGGCAATAGTTCAGGGATTTGACTTGAATCACTGTTCAAATCTCATTTAACTGGAGATAAACTGTCTACCTAACGTCCAGCATTAGTGAGTATTCTCAGGTCTCCGGGATCCACTAAAGGATGCAGTGGTTGAACAACCCGATCTGATCTAATTTCACCCATGGAACACAGTTGAAAGTCAAGAAGTCTGGGGGTTGAGGGGGTCCTGTGTGCAAAAATATGTCTTCTAATATTGACTCTTGATTTGTCTAAAGAACTTAAGGGGCATAACTCTGGAGGTATCAATACAGTTTTCATTGGTCTAACTAGATACTTAAACTCTAATCTTAAAGTTTGGTCAAGTCCAATAGTTTACTGCAATCCTGCTTGCATGTATTTTACCAATCAAAAGAAAACCAGAACTGAGTTAATTCACATACCAAGAAGACTGAGGTTGATGATCATGAAAGATATGCTTACTTTTCCTTCTCTGAGACCACGTATCCATCCAGAATTCTAAGCATGGGACACCAGTTCACAACATAGGCTCGGTAGTCAAAACCTGTGATTAGCATTAAGGAAACAACAAAACAAATCTTACCTCACACATCCTAACTTACAGCTTTATTTGTACCCTGAAATATGGTTATAATCAACATTTACTTAACTTTAAATCAAAGTGGCAAGCCACACACATCTTCATGAAAAAATATAGTACAATACACTTTGGAATAATTATCATATGATCTACAATCAACAAAGGCATTGTTTCTTTAAACAAACAATATTTAATTTGAATCCATGACACATTCCATAAGAAAATAAAATTTTCTGAGCACATTAGAGGATATTAAATGAGTGTTCATTCTATTTTTACAACAGAAGTGCTTAAGTATTAGACTTTCCAGAGCGTGAGCGAGGAATATACTTATATTTAGGAAAGAGTCTCATAAACATAAACTTGACAAATTAAGTAAGGGATCTTGTCGATTGTATGATTAACATTTCATCAGATGATCATTGTAAAAATGTGTCATTATTAATAATTTCAGAACTTTCATATATCCCTAATAATTTTTGTCCAGTAAAATATGTCATGTCAATATGATATTGTATTTTTTACTGAATTTGAACACGGCATCATTGATGAAATGTGACATCAAAGCAGTGTTGATGATACAACATGATAATGAAAGAATGATATTGTGTGCTATGCCATCGTATGTAAAATATGAGCCCTGATAGGAACTCCCTTGATAACAAAGGATATTGAGCCAGGGCAGTCATGAGAACACAGGGGTTGTTAGCGAGAGAGAGCTGGTCCAGGTCAGGCAGGTGGGAAAGGAAACATACCTGACAACAAAACAAAAACATGATATCCCTAATGACTTTTTCAGTTAAAAACAAGCAATGTGTTATTAATAACTGACAGTAACATAATTCTAGTCGACAGAAAAATAAATGTAAAATTTAGATGGTAAACTTTGACTGAATTCAATTTCCACTTTAAGTTCTTAGAATCCATCCAAATAAAATTGCTATTAATATCGAGCAAGGTTAAGGATCTCACTATTGTTCCGAGAAGGGCTCTTAGAAGAGAAGGTGTTGGAAACTTTAACATTGCAAATGGTCTCATCTCACAAGAATTGGCCAAATTGATACTGAGAATAGGTCAAAATTACCCCTTCCGCTGATCACCTAGGAAGAAAACTGATAGATTCACATTTAACATGACAATGGCCCACCTCATTCAGGTCACACAAGTCATTGCTCTCAAGGGAGAGAACTCTCACGGAGGCAGGTACATAGGTCGGCAGCTGTTTTAGAGTTGATATCAGGTTGCCATGAAGGAGCAATGTCTGTAACAGGGAATTTGTTTATCGTTTACTTCAAATGCAATTTAATTGGCATTAGACCTAGTACAAATTCAATTCTAAAGTTATAAAAACATCAATATTTGGTTGATAAGGATTTTGGACCAGGCTTCAATATGGATGCTGTGCCCATCTATCACAAATGCATCCCATACCATATCAGGTATGTGTGGTAATGTCTATACAAGATTATAATTCTCCTATTTTATAGGGTTGAAACGGTTCACTACTACAGTAGTTGACCCGTGGTATTTTACGTTCGGTTCGGTGCACCGTACATTAACATAGATTTTTGGTTTGTACCGCATATTTGAGTTGTGTCCAAAATATCATTTTAATATCTTAAAAAACCAATAATATTTATTCAAAAAGTCAATGATCAAAAAATGTTTTTATTTATTATCATTAAACGTCTTCAAGTTTTGAAGTGGTAACAATACCTGTCGCCATTTTCCAGGAAGTAACATTTGGAACGATTTAGTTTGATCTTTAACTCGCAACAATAGTGTTTGAATGATGTGACTTTTCAAGATCTCGTTCAAAGAAATATGGCGACTATTGGTTTCATACCAAACTGAAAATGTACCAAACTGAGGGTCCTGTACCGCACTTAGCACCAAACCGAAGCTCAAGCGTACCGTTTCACCCCTTCTTTTTACCTTCAGACAAGACAAAGTAGACAAATCTCCCAAAGAAGTGATGTTGTTATCAGACAAGTCCAGATGTCGCAGGTGAACATTACTCTTCAAGTTGTCTATCACCTGGATAAAATATCAAATCAAAATCAACTCCACAGATAAACACATTTTAACATAAAGACAATGACAAGACAATTTCATTAGATGGAAGATGCTTACACACAATACTTCATTTAGCAGAGAAGTTGGGTTAGGAAATCACAATCACTCAAAGAAAAAGAAAAAACTTATTTGTACCTTAATGCTATTCCCACTTAGATCCAACCATGATAGTTCAGTAAGAGAACTTAAACCTGCAAAATGAAAACAAAAATTATGATAGGATCATAAATTGAAACGGATACATGAAAATAAGATTTGTTTCCTGCTAAAAACACTCATATCTCAGAACATTACCAAATTGAAATAAGAGATTTCAAATATTCCATTAATTGATACATGCCAATATACATACAAATATCATATACAGATATTAATCAACATCACTGTTTTAGTGTTACTATTAACTTGCATTTTCCAAAGAAAAGGTAAAGTAGTTTCAATGCACTGATAACTCTGTAAGTTCTTATGTTCTTTACCCAAAGTAACAGCAGTGAATTGCTGATGGAATTTATGATAAAAAAATGTAGATCCATTGGCTCTGTAGCTCATCGTAATATCTATAATTCATTTTACAAATTGTCACGGGGTCACCATTTTGGGGCCACAATCACAAAATCTATAAATTAGAATCCCCATTAGCAAAGTACTCTATACACAAGGTAAACACAGGCCTTTTGTGTCAGGAGAAAAGGAAAAATATACTCTTTAGGGCATGGCATCAGTGACCTTTATTAGGGATCACTAGGTTTTGAATGCCCTAACATTATCAAGTACATCACAATGCCATGACTTCATAAACATGACACTATGATGACATCACGATGACATCACTGTAAATGTAATGAAAAAAGATTTTGGATAATTCAGAAAATCACAAACTTTTTTCTTCTGAAATATATCCTCGACGAACCTTGGATATGTGTATTGGATATTTGGCAAGCCTTTATATAAATAAATATATGTAACTTTTATCAACTCATGTTGATATACATGATATCTAAAGACACTTGGATGAGATTCTCTACTTAATTACCTTCGATATTGACGATGCTGTTATTTGACAGTCTGAGCACTGTCAGATGAGGAACCCCAGACATACCAGTCATCCTCACCAAATGGTTTGAGGCTAGGGACAGCTACAACAGAGGAATATAACTAAACATTCACAAATCTCCTCAGGTTGCTTGGTATCAAGATAAACAATACAAAAATGTTTTAATGTAGAATTGATGGATACATTTATATATAAATTTCAATATCTTTTTCTAAAATCACATTAAACTGAGAATGTTTCTTGTGTATATTTTAGCAGTTATTTTCATCTTTATCATACAATTCAGTAAACATTTACATGAAAGCTTATTTAATTTCTGACAATGAACAAACCTGTTGTAATTCAGGACAGTTTCCCAGATTTTCAATCTTTGCAATGTTGTTGTGATCAAGTATAAGCCCATGTGGATGTAGCCCTGTTGGCACTTCCAGTCTCTTGAGTCCATAGTTGGAATAGTCCAACACCCCTCCCTCATCTGAAAGAAAACTATTCGTTTAATAAAGTGCTTGAATAAAAACTACAAACTGCTACTTACTATTTTCTTGCATTCTAGCTTATGTCTCATGGCAAGTCTAGTTTAAAGTTAACGCAGACAAATGACTTTTATTTTCATTTTATTTTTCATCTTCCTGGTAGAGGATAATTCTAACGAATGATAAAGCTCACTATGTCATCCTAAGTGCACTTCTAAAACTCTGAACATCACACACGCTGTTGTCTTGGATGATTGAACACTGTTCGGAGTAATAAGGGGTCAATTACTGGCCAAAGGTTTCATGACATATGCTTCAAGTTCAATGCCTAGCAATGTAGCAAGGAATATTTATAAATAAAATGAGCGACTTTTAGTTTTATTGAACCTACTAAATTTCTTTACAAAGTATGATTGAGTTTTTGTTTAGGGGTGCTTGGGCAATATTCAACACATGAGCACCACTTAAATTCTTTTTCATTTCATGCTAAGGGAGGTAATGCACTCATTTAGCGTTCTTTGCCTTGTTCTACGAAATGCACTTTGACAATAACTTGTGCTTTGTTAGGTGATAAACTTTTGTTTTTAAAACTTTAAGAAAATATCAAAACTACTATTTTTACTGCATATAATGTGTAAAAGTTAAAAAAAGGTCAGTGTTTGGAGGGGGTAATGACCAAAGTACAGCATTGTTTTGTTATTTCGCAGATAGCATTAGCAAAATAATTTCCTTGTATTTCCAACTATTTAACTACTCTGATCAAGAGGTAATCTGAAACTTGTTCATGCATTACCCAATTGGCTATTTTTAACGACATAACTTTGACAACCTTTTACAGAAATCTTTTCTGAAGATTCAATATAACTAATCATAGGTAGTTGATATTTGGTCAGGAAAGATAAAAAGAATTTTGTTTCTATGATTTTAAGATTTTGATCCTCGAACTGCCTACTAACATCCTGACGTAACATGAATTTGGCGTTCTCCTGTTTTTGGCGATCGTTAATCTTACGTCATTGTTCGAGAACAAGCGGGAGGTCAGAGGTCAACATGCACATTTTTTTACATGGGGTTACATCGACTCGCTCCGTGAACTTTTTTTCAACTATGGAAATCAGGAAGGTGAGTGTGACAAAAACTACCTTGCAAATAGAAAAAAACATCCTTACTTTTTTTCAATTCACCATAATGCTCCGTGGTCCGCACAAGTCCAATTACACTAGAGATGATCTAGATAATGCCTACAGACTTGTGATTGAAGAAAATGTATCAGCACAGAGAGCAGCAGCTAGGTGGGGCGTTACCGTTTCAACTCTTAAAGATCGTTTGTTAGGAAATATCAGCATTGAAACAGTAAAGTCAGGTCCTATGCCATTATTCACAGAATGTTTTCTGTCAAGTCACATTCAGGTAATGGGGGAGATTGGATACAGATATACTCGCCAAGATAATATTAATCTTGCAAGTGACTATGCTGTTCATCTTGGATATAGAGATCATCAGCACTCTTTGAGTCTGAGATGGTTGTACAGCTTCCTTGATAGATGGCCTGAACTTAGAGTACAGAAACCTCGGAAACTTGAAGCAGCATGTGCGAGATCTGCGACAAGAGAAAATATTGATAGAAGAGCTGCCACAAGTCTTTCAGCGACACAACTTGCAGAACTCCCTGCATGCAATTTTCAATATTGATGAAAAGGGACTTTCAACTGATGTAACACCACCAAAGATCGTCGCCAGTACTTATTGCAAGCCACAGACCGTGACATCTGGAAAGTCACAAACAGTCACCATGATCGCCGCTGTTACACAGCTGGTGGAAGTGTTCCTCCGTACTCTGTCTTTCCTGGACAACGTATGAGAGATGAACTGTTATCTGGTGTAACACCCGGTTCAAGTGGAACTGTTTCCAAGACAGGGTGGTCCAATACGGACCACGTTCACGGACAGTTTTTCTGACAGTGTGACCGATGATGAACTGTGTTGTGTGTGTGGGAAATTCACCCCTGATGCCCTACGCTGCAGTGCCTCAATTACTTTTGTAGAATGGGCACAGTGCGACAGATGTGGTCACTGGGTTCAACTTGTGTTCTGTACCACTTTGTCTGTTATTCGGACACATACAGCATTTTTCTGTCCACATTGGGAACAGAGCCCAGTTGAAGAATGATGTGATTTTATAACTTCAAAAGAAATGTAAATAACAAGTTTGGATTTTATCATTATTTGTGTTCAAAATTATTACATTTAACATTATTATTAAACTCTGACATGTCGGAATATCAAGTCTATGTGTTTTGACCCAATGGATTCTGGTGACAGTGGAACTCCGTACTTATTCGCTGTATAACGTCATCGCCGAAAACTGGTCGACGCGATGCGCACGTTGTCAAAACTGGACCATTCTTTTCATTTCTCGGCCGATAATAGCGATGGAATCTTACAAATATCAGTGAGTAATCTCTAATCATCATTTATTAACTTGACTGAAAAATCTTTTACTTGTGATGACACGATTAAAATTCTACCGCGAATCGAACTTGAATACTTCAATGATAATTCTTTTTCCTTTTATATTTAGTAACAATTGTTTGGCATTTAATGAAGTTGTTGGACTGTTAACATTCATAAACCCGAGATTTCATAGTTGATAATTGTTATCTTCATTATTGCGATTCTCTTTTTTTTTTGGACAAATAATGACGTTTTCTGTCTGAAGAATTCTTCAAATCGCGACTTATTTACATTGACAACACAGTGTATTTTATCTATATTACCTAAATATTGGAGTGCATTCTTTAATGCTTTGGAAATTACATTAAAATTGTTGAATACAACAATTTATCGAATCATATAAGCCATTGCAAAGCAATTAATGATCTAGTAACTCAGATGTTTACATTCCGATCCCTACCTTCGTCCGCCATTTTGAAATATTCCCGCTTAGCAGGAACGAAGAAATGTTTCATTTATATTCATTTTCACTGTTAGAATAAAGTAATAATGTGAAATGATGGTAAATCAAAATATTACAGTTCTCATAGTCATTTTGTAATTTTATATTACCGAATCGTCAACTTCGTTAACATTTATTCGAATCCGAAAACGAAATCGTTCAGTATTTTATCAATATCATTAAAAATGTATACTGATGATTGAAGAAGAGACGAGTATTACCTTTTCAATAATAAAAGACACTACTTTGAAAGTACAATCTATTTCCACCTGAAAAAATGGGTTTGCTAAAGCTTTAGAAATTAAAATAAAGCAATGTCAGCTTCGCACTGTGACGAATTCGTTTTGGGTACGAATCGAGATTGCAAATTATTCACTCCGGTCCGATAGTGATTCTTTCCTTTTCCGGTTGCAAACATGAAGTAAGCGAAGGCCCATACATCGTCCATAAATCCGCGTAATCTTTACAGATCGGTGAACAATTGAATATCAAATATATTCACACGTATACTATATTAAATTATTTCTATGAAATTTATTTCATTTCTGTTTTCAGGATCGAACTTTGTTCGTACAGTGGTTACAAAATATACCCTGGCCATGGGAAGAAAATGGTCAAGGCTGACGGGAGGGTAAGTTTTAACTTTATTTTGATGTACCAATGGTTCTGTAAATGTTGCAGGACTGTATTTCAAATACCACATTTCCTTCATAGGAATCGTGTTAGTTTAATAGTAATAAATTTGTTGATATTAGAATATGAAATTCAGTTGTTGGAAGATAATGACGGATTTGTATCGTTAAAGATTTGCAAGCAGTTGAAATTATTCTGAAATTTGCAGAGGGTAAACAAAGACAGAAGATTCTTAAAAGGTTATTAAATGACAGGTATATATTGATATGTCACATATCTGTCAATTTCATGAAAACTTGATTTGTATGTACATGTATTTCAAATAATTGATGAGACTTGCAATGTTATGCCATTAGAACAGTCTAAAGGAGTTTTAAAAAATGACTGACCTTTGTGAGAAGTTCATGAAATTGACAACCAAAACAAAGTTATTTGCATCATGTAATCTATTGATAAAAATTAACCTAATTGTTGACATTGCATCAAAAGTAATGTATATTTAGATTTTACAACATTGAAAATAATTATCATAAATAAGTTTTAATGAAGTAAGATATTTTACCAAATCCTGCAATACTGTCATTCAGTTATTACATATTAGTGGTGCAACGATTCATCGATAGTATCGATGTTTGCATCGTCTACTTTGCGATACGAGTGCATCGATACAAAACATGTTAAGATTATATATCAGGATATTTATATTGTGGGGGTCCACGATACATAAATGTATCGCCATAAGAGACAATATATCCCGATACTGTTAACATGATTTGTTTTAAACAAATAACTATAAAAGCTAAAAAGGTTTTTATTCTATTTCTCTGATATTTTATATATGCAATTTCACAGTCTCTAAGTTTTTTATTTCCCTTCATGTAATAGCTATGACAGGTTGATATCTAAGTCAGAAATAACATTACTGTTTTATGTCCTATCTATAGTTCTTTCATAAACTGTAGAGAATCAGGATACGTATTGTATCGGAACCACTGTATCGTGATGATGATCGTCTCGCAGGTTCCTTGGCAATAATTCCATAATATATTGTCATGCTCATTAAAACTGGAATCGGGATATATCGTCTCGCCACTAAGGCATATATAATACATTTAACCCATAACCTTTAAATGAGTGATAAGTAATGCATTGTTGCTGAATTTGATTAAGAAAATATAGTCGATATAGTTCAAAAAGTCTACATGAAGCCTTCTTCCCTTTTACAAGTAATATTTTCATACTAATCATTCTTTTTATTAAATATATATATGTATTTGCAAACTGATTTTCATGAGACACCTTAGAATTATGAAAAGCTGGTATTCATATGCAAATGCTCATGGCTTTAAAAAAAAATCCAAACTTAAGTGTTTCTATAAACTAAACACCAAATATGATGCCACCAGATGTTTTAAAAAAATTATCAGATAAAGACAATTGTAGCATGTGCAGTAGAATAATAATCTTTGATTTTGCAGGTGTTCCAGTTTCTCAGTAAGAAATGCGAACGCTCCCACCTGATGAAGCGCAACCCCCGTGAGATCAACTGGACGGTGCTGTACAGGAGGAAGCACAAGAAGGGCCAGACTGAGGAGGTTTCCAAGAAGAGGACACGGAAGACCACTAAGTTCCAGCGTGCCATCACTGGCGCCACACTCAATGACATCATGGCCAAGAGAAACCAGAAGCCTGAAGTCAGGAAAGCTCAGAGAGAGCAGGCAATCAGGTGAAACTAAGTGAAGTTTATCTGGCAGTAAATGCAGGTGCTTTTGTATGTGAAAAGTTGAGTTGTTTTTTTGGGTAAATTCTGTCGATATTTGACCACCTTGTTATGTTTAAAAAAGGCAAGACTATTTTAATTGCCATTTGATGTATTTGCAAACTGTTTCATGTAGCAAGAAGGTGAAAGCAGATAAAATGTCCTAATTGGTCAGTCTGTGATAACTGTATTACTACTATTAAGAATAATTTTCAATTGTGGTTACTGCACATTTTCGGAGGTGGTGATATGAGTAAAGATACGAAAACAAGGTTTTGTGTATTAACTCTGTGTCTAATTCTTGTATACATTTTGCAGGGCCTACAAAGAAAAACAGAAGCAGAAGGACAGTCAGAAGAAAGCCTCCAAGGTAATTGTATACAAGATTTTTTATTGTATCATACTATAAATATCTTAGGCGATTTTTTATTTTTTTATTTCATGGTTTACGGATCCGCCGACCCTCATAACGAGAAAATCTGAAAAAAATTAAAATTTTCAAAAAGTCAGTATTATTTCACCGCCGACTGTTACATTTGTTGATCAAAAAAAACAAAACCTTGAAAATTTTGACGGTTTGCGTTTCCGCAACCAAGCTCCAAACATCGCATTTCAACCTTGTAGCAAGTTTTTAGGTTACCTCATTTACCTGTTTCCTCTCATATTATCATGTATGGTTTATTGAGGTTTTTGTTGGGACCCTCCCTACTGACACTTTTAACAAATCTTGATAAAATAATTGTGGTTTTTTTCGACCACCGACTGTGGATTTCCATGAAATATTTCCGTAAACCAATTAATAAAAAAAAAATGGCCTTAAGAGCAGTTACATGATTTAGCTGAAGTTGTTATTCGAACTAAACAATTGGTGTATACATCCTGGTGTTAAAGATATTTTCAGGAAATGTGGAATTAAACCTTAGATTCATTTCATTCTAGAACAATCATCAGGTCAGGGATAACTGCAGAACTAGTTTATTATATTTTATCACAATTTCAACTAATGAAATTTCGTGGGAGAAAATATTATACTCTATGTTTGGCCTCCATAGAAATGTTGTTCATATCACGTCAGGTCAACTAAAACAAAAAGTTACGCTAGGTAAGTACGATATCCAAACCGGAAAGTCAGTAAAGTTCAGAGGCTGAAGAAGCATGCTACGAAGTTTTGGAATATTATTTGTGATTTAGAAACTGGTTTATTGTGTCGCTGAAGTGTAAATAGCTGATAGGGTAAGTTTAATTAACAGCTGAAAATTAATTACCCGAAAATGATTGGGTTTGGCATTTCACTGTTGTCAAATACCAATGTATCGATAACAGACATTTCGGTTATGTTGAAGTTGCAAATGCAGGGAAATCTTTCCAAAAGTTATAGTTGTTATAGCTCAATTGACCTGTAGGTCTATAGCTCGAACGAACTACTATAGCTCGTTCTGTAGTTATCCCCGACCTGTTCATGTTAAGTTAGTACAATTCAATGATTGTCTTGTTACTGTTTCCCTCCTATCTGCCACTGGCTTGTTACTTGTCTATTTCAAACTATTGCATTAGCCAGTTACAAAGTGCACATATGAGGCATAGCAACAAGACTTTCAGAATCGTGATAGCGCATATATGCATCACGATATAGGATTGTCCACCTTCAGTGAAGATATTAACAATGAAAGCAATATTTTTTCAGCCTGCACAGCCTAAAGCCGTGAAGCAGTCCAAGGCATCAAAGAACATGCCCAAATCTAAACCAACAGTGGGAGGAAAACGCTAAAATTGTACTGGTCATTGGCTGAAATAAAAAAAAATGTACATAGTGTGTTCAATTTTGTCATTTGAAAACCAGTTCCAACAGATATTGGCCATTTTACATGAAGTTCTTTTCATATTGGTAGTTTGAAACATTGATAACGCAAAGGAATTGATGTGGATGAAAAAAACACCTGGACAAAGAATAGGCAACCCCTTATTTACCTGCAAAAGTTGTCTGATAAGAAAGAAGATTGTTTAAGAAATAGTTATAGTATTTTATGATATAATCATGAGGTATATCATTTTTGGTGAAGATGGAATAATGTTGACAACTTGACAGTCACTGCATTGTAGTGGTGTAGTGATTCATAAATGTTTCCATCATCTACTGCGCGATACGATTGCATTGATAAAAACACATTTAGACAATATTAGTCTAACAATTAGACTCTGAAATGAAAAATGCATCAGTTAATCGAAAAATTTAAAAACTTGTTATAAATTAAATGAAAAGGATACTGAAATTTCTTTATTTTCAGAGTCTAAAGAAATGGGCAGGTCCTTGGAATTTCAAGCATCTCACTTCACGTTGTAAATATCTTATCACCAATTAACTTTAGTGGACATGTCAACAATATTTATGCTTCATGGCTAGTGAATGTTCCATCTGGCATCAGTTGACTGGGTAGGGGCTTAAAATCTATTTTTAGATGGTCTCAGGGACCACAGCATGGGTTGAAGATAGCTGGACAGTTAGTATTCTTTCACATGGCAGAACAGTTGAATATTTTGAGAACGCCTAAAAACTCTCATGACTTTCATTTCATTGTATCACTCTCTTGACACAACAAGGTTTTCTTTATACTATATAGTCAATGTCAAGTAGACTGCTTTAAAGAGCCACTCCGTGAGTTGTTGGAGTCATATATGCCAAACTTAATCGATAGTGTCATTTGATCGCGAAGTATCGACCAAAAAGACACATTTTAAAGCTTATTGTTTTTTTACAGTGACAATATGAAGGTAGAAGGTCGCAATTATGATCGAAAACAGGACAGTGGTGCGCGTCAAATGGTCAAACGTAATTTTGGAGACTTTTCTAAAACAGCCAGGAGGGAAGTTAGGGGTTGATAGTGTTTGTTAGGTTATATAACTAGTATCCATGTATATTGGATGTAATATGTATACCTCTGTGCATTTATAAGGCTGTTTTTAGATTTTAATGGAAAACCAGTATTTGTCATATAAATGTCTTTTGGACATGTAAAGTTAAGATGTTTTGATTTTATATCGTAAGTGAAGAAGGGAGAAACAACAATTAAAATAACAAATTTTGTTTTACCATTTTCGTTAAAAAGTATTGGAGATAGTTTAAAGGTTAATGATTCTCCACTACCTGTAGGTGAACAAAAGAGTACATCTTTTCGACAAAAATAAGAATTTATCATGTCCATTGGAGTTTTCTGATTAACTTGAAATTCTATCACATAAAATGTAAGATGTATCACAAATGTTTAGGTTTAATGTAACACCACATGTTAAGGACCATGAGGTCAAGGGGGGTATAACTATGCAGTGGGGGTTAAGGTGGCAGGCCGCTGCCATTCCTTGCTTCCACTCATCATGAACTGATGACAGCTGATAAGGCACAGCCCAGAATATGGGCTGTGAGCTCGTGGATTTTTACAGACCCTGAAATCAAGCTTTAAAGTCTTTTTATAGACTTACTTGCTTAGGCTTCTACCTTATTTCAGGGTCTGGCCTACAGACTAAGACAATATATCAGGATATTTATATCGTAAGGGTCCATAATACATTGATGTATACTCAAATGATACAATAAATCCTGATTCTGTTAACATAATATAACTGAAAACAAAAGTTTTTATTCTATTTCAGATATTACAGTGATTAGACAAACACAAGATATTTTTCTGATATATCTGCAATTTCAGTCTCTAATTTTGTGATTACCCTTCATGTAATGTTTGACCTTTTTGGTACGAGTAGCTAAGAATTAACATTACTATTTTATGTCCTATGAATTGTTCGTTCATAAACTGTAGAGAGTCGGGATGTGTATTTTATCGCAACCACTGTATCCTGATGATTGACGATACTTCCATGACATATTGTCTTGTATAATGAAACTGGTTTTGCCAGCTCTGCATTGTATACATATCAGTACATGATTACAACATTATTATTCCTTATGGGGCTCTGCAACTTTGTTGTAGAGAACTGTTCTCCACGTAAATAAGGTTTTGGTGCAGTACTAAGCTGAATTTCAGCGCAATACAACCATGGTTTGTTAGTTCCAGCCAGTGATCAGATTTCACAACAATATTCTCACAATGGTGTTGCGGGCTTTTCCCTGCAATAACAGTAGTAGCTGTGATATAAGCAAAATACATTTGAAACCAGCGTTTTTCTCTAATCACCAAACCTAATGATTTTATTAACAAATGGTTAAGTTCTTTCGTGGCACCAAGAGATATAGCAATGCAAGTGCTGGACACAAACCTGTTCCTGCATTGAATGTGATATGATTTTGTAAGCAGTAATTTCTTGGCAATCTTCTCAATTGACTTCAGTGTTGAGCAAATTTGTGTTTACAAGAAATAATACTACAAACACAATGCATGAACATATGGGTTTTCCAACCAGATTCGCAGAGCGGCGCACAAGTGACAGCGCGGGTTTGCAATATTTATGTAAAATCATAGGGGCTTGCATTTACCTTGGAAATCTGGCACTATAATGAAACTAAATAACATAAATAGGGTTTTAAAATCCTTTAACACTGCTATTAGACAAGTGTTTGATAGGAGTAGCAGTCATGATGTCGCTAATTTCATGTTTGATGCCCAATGCTTGAGGCATCTTGTAAGAATGCATTATTAAACTTTTAATTCAACTATAAAGGGGCAACCATCAAGAATGTGCAGTTTAATTTATATTTCAAAGATTTTAGTGTTTGACAGATGCCTTGAATGCCAAGAGAAATTCAAATGCACATTGATGGTTTTTATGGTGATATGTTATGGAGACTATATATACTATTTATTAGAACATTTTGAAAAATGCACCTCATAGAATAGAAGAAAATTGTAAAAAAGTTTATTATCAAATGCAAGCTAATTTTTAATACTGTTCATGTATACTAAAAAAACAAACCTGAAGCGGACGTAAAATGAATTAAATGTCGTCGCTTAAAACTCCCTGGCCTGTATTTTCAGTCCTCTCAGTTCTCTCCAAAGCTGTTTTCAAGAGGGATTTAATAATCCATATGGTATTACCTGAGAGGCCATTTAAGTTTAACCAGAAACACGTTTGTAGACACGTGAAATATGGAGTTGACACCAATACTTAAGACTAATATGGCAATCCTAATGCTTCCTAATGCTTTTCAGTTGGGTAAAGTTACGATAAACGGGTAAGTCTCGTGATTTGTGATCGAAAACCAGACAGTGGCGCGTGTCAATGATTCAAACGTGATATCGGAAACTTCTTTACAGCAGACACAAAGACAAACATTGGTTGATAGTGTTAATTTGGTCTTTTCACTATTATAAACGTTTATTGGACACATAATTTCGAATTCTTAACAGTTATAGAGCCGTTTTCCGATTAACGGCGACAAAAAGAACATGTCATAATATCGGCATTTTAGAGAAAAAGATGCAAGTTTAAAGAGCCACTCCGTGAGGTGTCAGAGTCATATATGCCAAACCTAATCAATGGTGTCATTTGATCGCGAAGTATCGACTGTTACCAAAAAGACACATTTTAAAACTCATTGGTTTTTTACAGTGACAATATGAAGGTAGAACGTCGCATTTATGATCGAAAACCGGACAGTGGCGGGTGTCAAATAGTCAAACGTAATTTTGGAGATTTATCTAAAACAGTCAGGAGGTCAGTTAGGAGTTGATAGTGTTTGTTAGGTTATGTAACTATTATCCATGTATATTGGACATGATATCTACACCTCTGTTCATTTATAAGGATGTTTTTAGATTTTCATGGGAAAACAGTATTTGTCATGAATATGTCTTTTGGACATGAAAAGTTAAGATGTTTTAATTTTATGTCACCACATATGACATTTAAATTCGTATCAAAGGTAAATAATATGTTATGAAAATCACGGAGTGGCTCTTTAAGGAGACGATTTTAACGTAAGTCGGGTTCTTACTAAAGTCACATTAAAAATCATGGTTGAGGCTACTTTATTTCTGAAATATAAGAAACAGATTTGGATATTTGTTACCAACTCTGAACCATTTTAATATTCTCTTCTCGCACATTTAGGTTACACCCTCCCATAAAAGGACAAACCGACATACCGATATTTGACAATAGCTACAAATACAAAAACTGGCATAATAACCTTTTCAATGAAAAAAAACCCCGCACCCTAGATGATACATGTAAGCTCTCAAGTTTTGTTTGTCATATATTACAATTCTAGAATACGACACTTTCTTCCCAAAGCGATTTAAAACAACGAGTACGCAGCAATGTTTTAGATACTTATGTCAATACAAATAAATCATTCAGACAAAAGAGCCCAATTGTTTTCTGGGGTATAGAAGCTGAATTTGTAATGAATGTGGATCCCTAAGAAGTAGCAATTTACCAAATTATGTTGATATTACTTTTCAAAATATTATTAACTTGTTGAATATAAAAAATATGTGAAAATATAACTGAAACTGTTATCCTCTATTAGAAAATATAATCAATTACAGATCCAACACGTGATGATAATTAATCTTTTTGGATACTGTATGCAGGGCATGTGGCCAAACATAATAAAATAAACAATTATTACATTACTCTAATAGTATTATAGTCGAAAAATATCGAGCTCAATGTCTTATGCTGAAAAATACTATTTTATCGTTAATTATTCGGTAAAGTTACATTAAAAAATATGTCAAATCTTTCAGAAGCATATCTAAATAACACATAAGGTTTGGTAGTATCCATTTTATATCCGAATGGTTATCTTTTATTTTTGTATATGATATTATTAATTCTGCTTACTTTTGACATTTAGGAATGCAGATAGTCCAAGGAGACGATTTGAAAATCGGCATCTATCGTATTTGGCCATTCACGAAAAAATTGAATGGCACTAGATAGAAAAAATCCACTGTTTTCAAATTTAAGGCCAGCAGCATCACAAACGCCCTATGATTATTTCAAATAGTTTAGTAAAATCATACCATATGCAAAGTGATAATGCACACAGAACTTCCGTTTTCAAGAGAGAATTCTGAGGTAATGTTTTCCTCGTCATGTCCAAAATCTGTGGAAAAAAACCCACGACATTAATAAGTTTAGTCTCTCGTCAATCAATCTTTATTTCATACTAAAAAGGCCACAGGCCTACAGTACATAAAAAGATTATAATTATATACATACATAAATTCATTCTACAGCGATAAATATTATTTCTAAACAACATTGCAAGCATAATGGATGAACATGGCAAGACTTTGTAATATCACTTGATAGGTAATGCTTACGAGAGTCGAGAATTTTCTAACACATGGATGTATATAGTAATATTTGATATATTTGTATCGCGGAGAATGATGAGACGAACAGATGTTAAGGAAATGATATTCACCTTCGATTTCATTTTTAAAATCACAAAGCTTACAAATGTAGTCTTTTAACATTCACGTTTTGAACTCTTGGACACACTGAACAAAGTCATGTTGTTGTAATTGCGAGGTTTGAATAAATAAAAGTTGTTCAGTATGAAAACATTATCTGGGAAATATTTTTCTAATAAAATCAATTTCCGCAAATAATTTTTAGCGGCAGTCGATTAAAAATGTGACGTCATTTCCGTATAAGCAAAGGAAACGTGTGAGGAAAAACGTTATTGTTTATTTTGGTAAGAAATGTTGATCCCTGAATAACAAGCATTGATTGCACCCTATTAAACTGCCGATCCATCTTTGAATTAATTTGTCGACACTAAAAAATCGAGAGCCATTCGCTAGCTAATATCCTCATTTGGATGAATGTTTATGTTGTCAACTTCAACACTCAACTATCCCAGATAGCTTGAACCTTAACTTTTTGAATAGACGAATTTTCATGATTATATGAACAAATGTTGAAGTGAAAGAGAATTATTTTTAAGGAACCATGCTCTAAAAAATTTGTAATCTAACTGTCCAAACTGGTATAACTATAGTCTTTGGAATTCAGGTATGCCACCCAATTTCATAATTATCATGGAACCCTCTATATATATATATGAATATAGGTATATACCTTTCCTTATAACATCTTCAATATCATTTAAATTTCACTCAATAGGGTTAGGGTTTGTGTTGCAATCTAGGTGGCAAACCAATTCTAAAGTTGCTCTGTCTAAACTTATTGATGACATTGTGGTTTCTGAAAGTTGATTGAAATCTAGATAAACTTGATCACAGTAATTTGTATTGCAGAAAAAAATACATCCAATTTAAAAGAGAAATTTGATTATGTACAACCATTTATGCATAATTTTAGTAATAAAAATCCCTGTGTGTCATTGTGCAAGTTTTACAGTGACAGAGTAGTGTACGTGATAGGCAGCTTTATGAAGTCACGTGTAAATAAGAATAAGTGCCAAACAATTGGATCTGCATGATATGTCATTGTATATTGTAAACAAAATGAAGTCTGTACAGGAATGCCTTGTCATTTTAAAGTACAGATCATAAAATTAATAACTGTAATACTTAAATTCAAGGTTATTTTGACAAAAATCATAGTATATATATATAAGCATACTAAAAGCTGTACCAGAACTCTAATATTGACTCCATTCTGATTAAAATCGACTGTGTTCCAAGGAATAAGAGTTTCAAAATATTGACTTTTGTTAGATCAGAACTCTTTTTGTCCCATTCACACGGCCTGACTGCAGGGATCAAGTTAACAATTTATTAACAGGAGTTTCTTGCCCCTAGGCCTTAGCTGAGGATTATAACCGAAATTATTTTTACTGGAGGCATTGTGATTGGATGGCTTATTGTATTCAGAATGCCCGCTAGTCGTGACTGGCAGCTGTGAAGAGAAAAGCCGTAGACAAAACGACTTCGAATCTCGATAAAGTAATTATTATAAAACTTTCTTTCCTCGGAACACTGTCAATTTTAATGAGACCAATTAGACACACTAAGACTGGTTATTATGTGATCTGTTCTGCTATTTTATGAGTGCTTCAATCAGTATGTAATAGTATGAAGTTCGAGTTAAGACATTAAGCAAGTTAATTTGAAAGGAATTAGTGTCTTATGACTTAGCGACACCACAAGCCATATGAATGTATGCAACACAGTGAATTTAAAGTAAGAACAAAGTGTCCTAAAGGCTTTCACTTATCTTCTCTTCACATACAGGATTTGACAGTGGAAATGAAATATGCACGTTCACTCTTTTCATTATTAACATCCCAACACAGATCACTATCTGGGTGAAAAGAGGTTTTCTCTTATTACTTATTTTTACCTTTCTTCGGCCATTAAATGCTAAAATTATGTAGAAAAATCTTTGTGGATCATGAATTGTGAATTTGGTGACTGTCCAAATCATTAAAGAGCCACTCCGTGATTTTCATAACATAATATTAACCTTTGATACGAACCTAAATGTCAAATGTTGTGATATAAAATAAAAAAATCTTAACTTTTCATGTCCAAAAGACATATATATGACAAATACTGGTTTTCCATGAAAATCTAAAAATAGCCTTATAAATGCACAGAGGTGTAGATATCACGTCCAATATACGTGAATACGTGTTATAAAACTACCAACACTATCAACTCCTAACTGCCCTCCTGGCTGTTTTAAATAAATCTCCAAAATTACGCTTAACTATTTGACGCGCGCCACTGTCTGGTTTTTGATCATAATTGCGACATTCTACCTTCATATTGTCGCTGTTAAAAAAACAATAAGCTTTAAAATGTGTCTTTTTGGTAACAGTACATACTTCACGATCAAATGACACCCTTGATTAAGTTTTGCGTACACGACTCCAACAACTCACGGAGTGGCTCTTTAAAGAGACAACTTAAGAAACCATGTATCATAAAAAGCAAAGCTATAAACAGAGTCAATGGCTCTATAAATTTTTGTCATTCTAGGTGTTTCATAAAATGTTTATGTCTTTTAAAACAAGTATATATCAGAAAATGTTTTCTTCCCCAAAAAGTTTACATTTAGTGTATTGTCAAGAATGACTAATTCATCGGCCTATCAATTTGGGCCATTTGTTGAACATGAAATTGTGTTTTATCGTGGGCATCATGAAAAAATCTTTGATATTAACAGAAAATGTTTTTGCTTGGTTTCAGCATATACCAGAGTATGGATTGAATATACAGAATCATGGCAGCCAACAATGTTGCACATTTGGATGCCGACATGAAGAAATCCAAATCTTCAGATAGTTCAGAGGAAAGCTTCGAAATGGACAGTACCATATTAAATCTCTGGACTGGTTTTGACCAGAGGACAAAGAAGTTGGATTCAAGTTTAGCTAATGCCAAACATCATGATGTTGAGCCAACAAAGATTAAAGATATCTCATGTACATTGAGTCCAATAAAGACAGACGAAGACGGAGTGACCGTGGTTACTCCAGTGAACCAAAACTGGATTGGTCAAACCCAGAGCACACCCAAAGATTCAGGTGTGAGCAGCCGAAGAGGATTAGTGTACAAACAGTATAGAGATCAAGAAAATGCTGGGGATGACTCGGTTCACCCAGATGACCATTTCATCACTTTGAGTGAAGTGTATGATGATGACATGACTTATGACCAGCTCCTAGCTGAAGTGTCACGACTTTCGAATGTTTCAGTTGAAAACCAATCTCAGAAACTCAAGACCACTGTAAGCAAGATTGACCTGAAGGACATCATCCCTGCTCATAAAAATCGAGATCTCTCCAGCGGCGATCTCAATAGGTCAGGGGAAATCTATGATGGAAAATATTTTGCTTCTAAATGCAATCCTGAACTCTCACTTGGACGGTTCACTGGAATACAAAGCAGCAGACATGTGTTTGATGAAACCACTGTAACAGAAGAGCCTCAACCGAGCGCTGACATTTTGGGTCTTGAGCAGTTCCTGTGTAGTGAATCAGAAGATGACGACACTGATGATGCTGACAAAACCAAGACAAATTTTAGAGAAACTGGTTTATCAGAAAACAATGTCCTTTCTCTAATAAATGATTTTCATTCTTTCCGTAGAGACGAAGCAAGAAAGTCATATAATCATGATGAGGCAGACAAGACAACAATAGAAGAAACAGATTATCCTAAATACAAATATGATGATAACAATGTGATTGAGCCTTCTCCTTTACTCAAAGATACCAAAACATATGAAATTGGTAGTTGTTCAAAAGAACCTGGTGAACTAAGTTCAACAACAGCTACTGAAACAACAGACACAGAGCCAGAGAGTTCAGTGAAAAGGGCACCTGCTGAAATATCAAGGAAGAGGAAACTACACAGTGAGAGGAGTGACAAGGAGGAAGGAGAGTTGTCCACTACTACAGATGATACAGACACAGACAGTAGAACCTCAGATAATAGAAGAGAAGCTAGAAAAACAGAAAACAATAGAGACAGAAAAGTAACAAAGTTACTTGAATATGCCAATGCAACAGAATTATGTAGAGATGCACTTTCAACAACATTACATACAGAAGCTAGAGAAGTAGTATCCCATAGAGACTCTAGAGCAGTAGCATCTCATAGAAATTCTAGAGCAACAGAATTACATAGAGACTCAAGAGCAACAGAATTACATAGAGACTCAAGAGCAACAGAATTACCTAGAAACTCAAGCGCAACAGAATTACATAGAGACTCAAAAGCTACAGGATTACATAGAGACTCAAGAGCAACAGAATTACATAGAGACTCAAAATCAACAGGATTACCTAGAGACTCAAAAGCAACAGGATTACATAGAGACTCAAGAACAACAGAAGTTCATAGAGACTCAAAAGCAACCGAATTACATAGAGACGCTCAGGCAACTCATAAAGTCTCTGATACAAAAACACATGACAAAGACAGGGAAAGTGGATCTAACACAGACACTGAAACGTCTGGCACAGACACTGAAACAACAGCGACTACAGATACTGATGACTCTGAGCAATATACATGGGTTGAAAAAACAATAGATTATACTTGGGCTGAAAAAACGTTGCTCCCAGATCCTGGAAATAGGACAAAGTCCTTAATTGGCAATTGTGAGAATGTCTGTTCAGGAGATGAGGTGTATGGTCCATTGGCTCTGCCAAAACCGTCAACTCAAGGAAAAAGCCATGAAGTTCAAAAGATAGCAACTTCTGAGGATTGCGTCATTGTCATTGATGATTCTGAGTCCAGCTTTGACAGAAATGAAGTGGTGAAAAACAGTCCTAGCTCGTTGTCAGCTGGGGAGTCGGAAAGAAGATACAGTGGAACGCCTGCCAAGAAGGAAAAGAATCAGAAAAGTAAGCATCCCTCAAATCTCAAGTCTAATCAATCAGTTTCCCAGCATTGTGGTAGTTTTGTGTTGCTTTCAGAAGACCTTGCTTATTCATCGAGGACAAAGAAAGAAATCAAAGCAATCTCGCAAGAAGTTGAGCACCAGAAAGCAACGAAGACTGATTTCTCTGAGGACTCTTTTGATCTCATTGAGTCAGGGGCATTTGCAGAGAGTTTTATTGTGATAGACAGTCCTCAGAAAGTTGCTAATGGAAGCTTCTTGGTGATTGATGAAGTGACTAGTGATGAGATCCTTATTGAGGAGGAGGACAATTCCTATAGACAACCAACTTCTGATTTTACCATTTGTAGAGAAAGATCACAGATATGCAACAAAAAATCAGTTGTGGAAATTTTGAAACCAGGACGTTTTAAACAGATCAAAGATGAGAGCATTAAGAAGGAAAAACAAAGGTGTGATGCAATTACCGATTCAAAGAAACAATCAAAAACTAACATAAGTCCCATCAGAGCTCCATTTACAGAACATGTTATTGAAAAATCAATTCGTCAACCTTCAAAAAGGAAAACTCCTATCAAAGCTGCATCAACAGAAAGCATTTTTAAAAAAGCGATTGGTCAAATTGTAGAGAATGAAAATAAACCAGAAAGAACTGCATATGTAACTTTAGACAAGAAGGTTATGGATACAGGTTTTGAAACTGATCTCATGAGGTTAGTGAAAAAAAAATGGAAGGTTGCTGGGATACAGAGACAAGATGACAATCTAACATTCAGTTCACGTGCACGAAGGAATAGGAAATATCCTGGCAAACTTTACCTTGAAGGCAGTGACAGGACCCCACCATTGTTTCGAAAAAACTCTGAACTCACAGCGAAATGTGAATCATCAGAAGGTAAATCTCCAAGGATGAAGAAGAGAAAAACTCGTATATCTCCGACTCCATCTTTAACAAATTGCTTCCTATCAGACCTACAGGCTGAGCTAGCAGCCATAGAAGCTGAACATGTGAAGACGGCAACTATGTTGCAGAACCAACATCGACACAGAATGAATATGCTACAGAAGCATCACAACATCTGCATACAGAACCTTCGCACCAAGCAGAATCTAGAACGAAGGCAGTTCTACCACACATACCAAGGACATCTTGCAATGCCTTATTTGGAGCAGCGGATGATTCTCTTCAAACATGCCCACCACAATCAGATTGTGGAACTCACAGCAGTGTCAGGAATGGAGGTAAACAACCTTCTGGCAGTGCTTGAGGGGGAGAAACAAGCCCAGAATATGAGGTTCGAGATGATGAAGGAACCCAAGAGACAGATGATCAGGAATGTCACTGAGCAGTCCATAGCTGCCCAGGAGGCCCTGAAGGCTCAGATGGCTCAGATGGGCAATCCTCATGAAACGGTACAGCTCTGGAAGGCACCCTGCAAGTCCAACCATGGACAGAAGAGCTTGGTGGAGGTGTGTCTTCCTACAGAAATTGCATCCTACATGATGAGGGAGGATGAACTGTATGATGCGCATTACGAGTATGAATGAAGAGAATCCCCAAAGTGCTATTTTTTATAATTTGAATAATAGGTCTTTTAGCCCAATATTTTTCAAGAACAGATTTGTGAATAAGTCTCATTTTATAAATCAAATCTGTTTATTGTCATGTTGCCTCGGCAATTGTAAAAGAATCTGTCCATGTGACTTTTGTTGATATATGAAATAGTAAAAACAAGAAGTGATGAACTCTGTGAAGCGTATTTTATTTTATTACTTAAAATTCAGGGCCTACATTTTCGAAACTACCTTAGCGCTAAGAGAGGCCCAGGTGACTAAAGCCCAATCACTTTAAGAAGACAAATTCAAATTATTCTGTATTCCATGTGTGTACCAGATTGATAAATTATCCTTATCAGTTAAACATCTTTTTTGACTTAAAGTTTCTCTAGCAATTGAAAATATTCCCCAGAAAAGATTTCTACATAAGACTTTTGCTAAGCATATTCTTATTTGTTGCACAGTTAAAGAAGTAAATTACTTTAAGAGGAGCAAAAAGAGATATTTTGAAAGATATAATGAAAGTCTTTAGTGTCCCAGCTTCAGAAGTGCATTATATAATAGATTAGCTTACAGTCAGTGTCATGTTGAAAATGGAGCTTTTATACACCTAAAAATATGTGGGCGTTGAATAACAGTGAGCCCCTGAAATTTTACAAATGCAAATATCTATCGATATTGTAACTTTACTGTTAGTTATTAGCAGTTTAAAAGCGATTTCTGTTCTTGTGTAATTATTTTTTTGTTGAAAGTACTTTGTGACTGCTCTATTTCTGTAGGAGGTGTGCTGGAGGCTAACTAAATGTGAATTGCTGGCATAATTTACATTAAATACATTGAACAGATGATACCAAACAGTGACATTTGTAAGAGCAAGATCTTACAGCATACTTCTTTCAACTGAAATCAAAATTTATAAGCTCATCGAAAAATATCATAAAACCCAAAGAACACAAGTCTAAACAAGTCCAAGACTATTGTGACAGTGATGCAGTTATTGTGACAAAATACCATGGGATCTACATTCAAAAGAAGGCGGCTGCATGAAACACAGCTGTAAACTTGGACTAGGTTTAGCCAACATACCAACTTCTAAAATGCCACTCAAAGAAGTAGGTTTTGCCAGTTGAAAATATTTTTGTTCTTAAAAATAAATCATATTAAGTTATATTTACCAGTAGACTTAATCTTAAATTGACATTGCAACTGTCAAATTGGTGTACGGCTGGAATTTTAAATAAACACAAAAAATCTAGTAAACATGATGTATCAATTCATGGGGATTCGCTTAACCTAATTTGCAGGTATTTATTGTCATTTAATATAAGGTAAGTTTTCAAATCAACCAATCAGAATTGAGTATATACATACCAATCTTTATTTCCGTACTGAAGAGGCCTCAGACCTATAGTACATTTACAGAAGTAGTTTGGATTTACATAAGAGAACACTTTGCACTATAGTGATATGACATATGTTCTATACTTCATTGCATTGTAGATGTACATAGCCAGATCTTGTAGTGTAATTTGATTTTTACTGTTCATTAGATTACAGAATTTTATAATACTTTGATGGACATAGTAGTACTGTTTCATATACTTACATCGTAATGCATTATATACTGGACAAATAAAAAGAAAATGGTATTTGTCTTCTATTTCAATTATAGTACAAAGTGTACATATTCGGTCTTCCTTTTTAATATTTCTATATCTACCACTTTCAATTAATAAATCATGTGAAGAGCATCGAAATCATCCTATGATCGCCTAAATTTCTTTATATCAATAAATGACAAGTAGGTTTCTTTGAATAAGTCGTTTTTAAATTGTGAATAGTAAAAATATTTACTTGACAAATGATTTTTATCACACCATGTTTCAAGATCAATGTCTTTAAGTCAAACAGTATACACAAATTCATGTTATAATTTACATTCCTATAAGAATTTAAGACAATCGTGTGCCAGCATGTGCTGGAATGTGAACATCAGTGAAAGATATCTTTTTGATGTACAAGTTTATTTATTGTTTTATGTATCTAAGAATTTAAATGGTAAGCCAGACTTTCTGCAGCTATTGCAGAATTTGAGTTATTCATCTCAGCAGAGTTTCCAATTCATTTTGCCCTTTCAGGTTTTCCAACTAATCAGTAGGAATAATTCAGCCTTTTCATGTTTCAATGTATATCTATGAATAAGTATGAATTATATAAGAACTCTAATTTCTAATTGTTTTTGGTTTAACTTTACATCTGATGAAGTTGCCTTATTGCCATTATCAATCATGCACTTGAATCACCTAGCTCTTGAAAACTTCCTGGCTTGAGATTTTGAATGCCTGATTACCAAGCTCCTGCTCTCTGAATGTACATCTTCTTTCTTGTTTATGTTAAATCTAACGAACCATTTTGTCAGTCTCTTCAAATTTGGCTATATTCTTCATTTGGGAACTTAGCATCAACTGGTCAATTGAGATGACCTACCACTTTTATATCTCTTAGTTAATGTCATACTTCATGAAAAGTTGCAACAGGCTGCTAGCAAATGTTTTCAAACTAGTGATAATCTAAACATCGAGTCGTTATGGATATTCCTTAGATATTCCAAGAGTATTTCCACATAGTTAAGATAAGCTATAAATAATATTTCTTCAGCATATTTATTGTGTGATGAAAGATTGTATCACCTTATATGATGATAAAATTAAGATTAAAATTAGATTTTCCAAACTTTTTGAGGTTCTTTAATTACTTGCCATGTAAAATGAGAAAGATAAGACAATATTCCAGGGTTATTTTCAAGCTTTTATTTTACACATTGAGTCTACACAACACGATGGTATAATACTGTTATTCTTCTGATCAGCAATAACGTTGAGTTCACATATATATTCTTATTGTTTTGGAGGTGTTTAAATAATTGGTTTAAACATATTTATTTCTTGAACAAAATGGATTTGTAAATAAGCTGCAATAGCCTATCTGAATAGCACACCAGAGTACATGAAAAATACATGATAAATTTACAAAAGCCAATATTAATATTCATATATCATGGTGAAATTACAATACATGATAAATTAACAAACATCAGCACTAATACTATAATTCAATCTATACTAACTATTTCAAGTAGGCTACAATATTTCAAAGATGAATTTGTCAAATACCAATTCTTTAAATAATTGTGGTAACATTGGCCAAAATCAATCTTGCTGTAAATACAAAATCATTGACAATTTTTTGCTATGGGTTCTCAAGCTCAGAAAACATGTCTTGTTGCCTTCACAGTATTCATTTGATAAATGCTTTTGAATTATGTAGTATGAAATCATACAGATAAAATTCATTGAATCAAACTTAAAAATTATTTAACTTCCTATTTATGAATATTAAAGTTGCTTAGAAGTAGGAAAGTAGGTTTTTTTTTTCAATTACTACAATAAAAAGCAATATTTTATTTTTTAACTTTATTCATTTGGATAGTGCTTATCTTGCCTTTTGTGCCTTTAATCTCCTGTGATCCATATGAGTCATGTATGATGGTAGCTTTTAGCTCAAGGTAGTCTAGCTTCTGGCCGCTTCTTTGCATGGTTCAAATTTTTTACTTCCCTTTAAAAACTACCTTCAGCACTAAAGCTGATGTTAAACCTAGAGGATTAAAGTACAATTGGTCCTTTCCAAATCTTTCCATTGCAGGAGTATTCCAACATTTAACCTTTCAAAATCTCCAAACCCAATAGCCATAGGAAGCTGACATTTTCAAAATAACATATTTCTTACAGACTGAAACATCACAGGATTCAAAACCTGATGAACTACAGAGCGCTGGCTATTTTATACATTTTATTGTGATTATCAATGAATTAATATTTCTTTGAAATATCAGAATCATTGTCTTTTTATTATTTATGGAGAATAGGTTTGAATTCTTTTTATTTTAAAATAGAAAAATAGAAAATATGTCAATTATTGAAATGATGTCACCTTAAAGGGGCAGTAGCATGTTTTTTTTAAATTTTCCCCACTAAACATTAGTTCATACCAAATTTATTGTCTTCAAAGGGTCACATCATCCCATTGACCAACCCAATCATCTGTAGTCAAAGATGAAATAAACAAGTATCAAGCAAAAGGCATTGGCAGCAATTTTTTTGTGAAGACCTTTTTAAGGTGGGGGAAATGGATTCGCATAGCTTAACTGATCATGGTATGTTTGTTTTAAAACTGATTACCCAATTTTTTTTCAATTGCAAACATTTATTTTGGTTTTCATGAGCTGCTTTTTTATTTATCTAAATAAACAAGCAGCTGCCCCTTTAACCTAGGAAGAAGATGCTTGACAAGCATCAGGATAATATATAGGATTGGTAGAGGGTTAAAAAAGGCTGCAATGCTGGTTAAAAAAACTTTTTTGAATTGGGGAAAAAGAGAAACATCCTAAACTAAAAAAATCTAAATTCATGCTGAGGAGCATTCATGAAAATTCTCAACTCGCTCCACGCTCAATAAGTGATGTACAGCTGTGCGTGAGTTCAAGGTCAAAGACTGGAGTTATTAACATGAACTGTAACATTTTCTGGCATTACATAACATGCATATCTCTGTTGTTTTCATGCAATGTTTATTTATGTAGTGAGTGTTCACCTCTTTGCTGCGTGTGTGAGATGCAATTTCCATATGTGTCAACTAGGAATTATGTTCAGTAATATCTCAGAAGTTCAACAAAGTAAATCCTGACTTCCGGTTTCTGCTTCTGCTGAAGAGAAGTAGCATCTTTTTACCAGGTGCTGGCAAATGTCACTAAATAGCTATGCAAATGTCACCAACAATAGCGCTTCCAATAAGCCGTTGCGGGAAGGGCCTGCCCTGGGTTAAATTTCTATGAGAAATATATATACACTGACAAATATTCACACCTGTGTAAGATGCAAATGTCACAGAATGGATTTGACTGTTGTAGATGCAAAGCATAGAAGGTTGTTAACCCCATCAGTGTATATAATGTTAATTTGGGGAAATGATATTCGACAGTGTCCGTTGAAGTACACATTGAAAGATTTTAAGAACCTTTGATTTGAATCATTTTAGAAATTGCACATAGATTGACCCCAATTGGAAGTAAATTAAAGGTAAAGAATGTGAGGATCATGAGTTTGTGACCATAACCATGTAGAGGACACTGTCACATTACCACTATCCTTCACCGGAACCTCTTCATATCTAGCACAAAGTCTTTCTTAGGGAAGCAGAAGGCCCCTGGAGTTATAGCTTGGATACTGGGCATCAATGTGCAAGCGAAGCTTAACATTTTTCATTATGTGGCGGATCCTGGAACTTTGAAAGGAGGGGGGGGGGGGGGGGGAGGTCACCCTTTGGGTTTCCTTTTTTGTGTATGTCGTTTTATAACTTTAACAATACAAAAGGGGATGAGGGAAGTGATGGGAATTTAACTTTGTGGATCCGCCATCTTGATTTACTGGTACCCTGTTTATTCAATTGATGGAAAACAGCCTTTCACAGCAATCATCTATACGATCAGAGTATTTTATCTTATGATAAAGAGAACATGTGTGAGGCAAGCTTTAAATGGAAAGATTTCTAGACGAATATATCTGGTTTACTATGATAGACGGCTAGACATGTGTTAAGGCACCGTGGAAGCTGTAGCCCCCGGAGAGGGAAGGCGATACCCTTGAAGTTACTTTCAGGTGGGACAGTTGTGGATGAGGATTCGTTGAAAACCCTTGTAGTCTTATACAAAATTAGAAAATATGGAATGTTAAGGCAATAGCGTTCAATTATAAATGCATACTCGTTTGCAAGAGAATAAACAATCATTTTCTTTTCTTCTAAAGGCTCTCGAATGATCCTGTTTGGTTGAAAATGAAACAAGAACATGTCTTTACAAAGGATAATGCCTAAAAGGCCCTAAACTAGTTGCTTATTTCCGGCAATCCATGTTTCTGTGAGTGAGACATGCAGACGTAACAGCTCGTTAGCAGCAGCAATTGAGGCGAACACCCCAACCTCTGGAAAAACTAACCCCGTCTAGACAGATCAGATAGTCTGTCCGTCTCCCTCAACCTTCTACCCTTACTGCCAAAGAGCCACAAAACTGATAAAATTCTTGAAGGAAAATGGTTCAAAAAACCATTTGATCGATACAAAAGTTTATTTTCTAAAGGTGACATTTTGTAATGTCGTCAAGCAAAATGATATGCAATAGTCCTCTTAACCAAAACCTACAAAGATAAGATAGATATTGTTCGTATAATCTAGTATAATGTTTCAGTTTCGTTATATATATATATCCTGTGATGCTTTTGTTTGACACGGAACATGTTTTACAGTGAGAACAAAGCAAGGTAACGCGTCAACAAGAAATTCCTTATCAACTGCTTGAGTTCATTAAAGCCATACATCGCAAATGGAAGGTTGTTGATCTAACTCGCTGTGCACACTGAGCGTGCATTATAGACCTGGACTGAAATAACATAATTAGAGCATGCAGGTGGCGATCTACATATGTCGTTTTGTCTACCTATAGCAAAAACATGCTTTGCTGCAGTGAGAAATATGCCAATCATTTCATTTGAGTGTGTATTCTTTGCAAGTTAACATGCACAACCTTCATATACCAGAGTTTCGCTTTTATCCAAAATCGTGAAATTTCAATGACCAAACTAAACTAACAAACGTATGTTATGATAAAAATTCGCTCAGGAGTGTTCTGATATCAAATATGTTAATGCGAGTTACTGTAACATTACCTGGTATGCAATGCTTGCGGAGTACATTTTTACTTTCAATCATAAATGATAACAAATGTTATGAGACATCTTGAATTGCATCATTAAGGGTGTAGTATTATTTTGAAGCCATCCTATGACATCATTGTAACCTTACGACACTTTGGGACATCTTAGGGAAATCTGAAGTCACAATGATGTCAAAGCAACGTGAAGTTATTACCCGATGATGTCATTTGATTGTAGGGACATCCACACTGTAGATGTAGAAGGCGAGAAGTCAATTTGCGATGATAACAATATTAAAAAATAGATCAACAGTTTTGTGAAAACAGTATCTCAATTTGTTGAAATTGGGATAATGATAAACATTTCCTTTTTATTAAAACTTTGAACTGCATGCGGTGTATTGTTTAAGTTCATATTACCATTTGAAAAAATGAACACATTTCAAATAATAATATTGGGAGTAGGTGTTAAACTTAATGTATTTGTAATTTGTATATTTCATCGAAGATAATGACATGAACCCGAACGCGTATGAAAACGTCTTACAAATTTGACGACATACTAAAATGTTGGTTATGTCATTATCTGCACTGTTTTGATTCTTCACCAAAATTCTAAGGTGTGCAATATCTATGCTTACACCCCTTGGGAAGTTATTTCCTTTGTTTTATTTGAAAGTGTTATGCCATTACCACCACGTGCGCAGGTTGGTTATCTCATAACTACCATGGTCGGTTATGATTTAGTAGATGAGCTTGGGTTTAACGTGTTTTTTAACAACAGTTCAGTTATTAAACACATGAGTCTGTTATGAGATGTTAGATTTGTGCGAACAAATGGACTTATAAAATTTGAAATTATCAACAAGTTAGAAATATATTATGTATAATGAGGTTAGGTGGGATTCGAACCGGGGACATTCGTATTAACTAGCATCGCCTCTACCATTGAACTGACGAGGATCCATGACAGACGAGGTACATTTTGTTCTGTCGTGTCCAAACTGATATCCCCCCTGTATATATTAATTGGTAATAGGTTTGATATATATTTCTGATGTAAGGGATCTAGTTTTTAGCTTTAAAGTCTCAAGCAGGCTTGTATTGTAAATAGTATATTGGACCCGTTCGGTCTGAACACACCAACCCGCAAAGTGTATGTATAACGTTTATAAATTCATTGAATATAAATTATTCGTGTTAACGTTACCACACAAGGAAAGCCCTAGACAGAACGAATTCGAATCTCTATAAAGTCAAAACTTTGAAACCTTTTTCCTCGGAACATGGTCGATTTTATTCTTACCGATCCCTTTTGCAACAACCTTGATAAATCAGGCCATAATCATACGGTTTGGGAAAACATGTTGGATTCTTTTGAGTTTAATCAATTAATTTCAGATTTCGTTATTGGCAACTTTTATTGACTTTGCTTCACCTCCTCCCCTTCTTATTTGGGATTTTGAAGGTCTATATACTATGAGTTGTGAATAAAAGCCAGAAACTTAACTTTGATCAGTCAACTCGAAGGAATGAAATCACTCAAATTGCAACAACCTATATTGACTTTCAGTTCCCAGCATGAAGTAACATAGTATCAAAGTATCAAAATTTTACAAATGCAAATTTCCAAAAGAAACAAAACGTAATCTCAAACTGTCTTTCAAAAACTGCGAGATTTTATTTTTTCATTTGATAAAGTTACATTTACTTACAAGTTGTGCTCTATCCTAAAAGGTAGCTTTTACTTGTTAAAAAGTGTTGGTGCTTAACATTTTTCAATGAGTATATATTATCATCTATCGTTACTCAGTTTTCGCTCCTTGTCAACCGATTCTTTACCCTAGTTACTGTTTGTGAAATAAGATAACGATGTTTCAGTTGCTTCAGAAGAAGCACCCCCGGTCACCTTAATGTTATGATACTCTTTACAAACCACCCCTAGGAATTTCACTAGGAAGATCTGTACTGGAATTATCCGCCCTTGTGTAAGCCAATTAAACTGTTACGTCGATTCAACCTGCGAGCCTTTCAAAACACCTGTTTCAACATGCTATGGTCTTGCGTTGACGAAATTGGCTTTCAGTTCCAGGTTTTTATTTCCACTCTCGTGGTGACATCTAATGCACAGGCGCCAGACTCTGAATTTACATTATTATGTAAGTATATGTTCATGTAGCTATATAACAATTTCTGTAAAACAAATTCCGGAAATGTCCCTGGGTTGATTTGTGGAGAGGATCGAAGCATTAAGACCTGGATGCCCGAGGATGCTCAAGAAGAAACATGAACAAATATTCCGGATCAATAACCTACACCAACTATTTTTGGCAAATATTACACTGATTATATCAAACTTTTAAAATTTACACGTTTGAAGCTGATATTGTTATTTTTAAAGCTCATTTGTATTATGTGACTAAGGTTTACAAAAACGAAGAATTACGCTTTTTCATTCGATCGTTTGAATTGAAAATAAAATACGTTTCGTTTTGATTACATTGTTGTATTTTTCTTAGCGATTGTATGATTAATCCATCAAAATGTTGATTAAATGTTTATTGTTTTTCGGAAAGTTAGGCTTATGCACAAAAGTTTGCTGCAAGTTTCAATAGTTCAAAGTAAAAAATTTATGACATGACTTGAAAGCCGCTTTCAAGATTATTTCCCTTATATCGCGGTTGCTAGTGTTATTATAGGGAGAAAGACCGCAACACCATTGTGGCTATGCATTGCGTTTATACCTGCGAGCATCGGCTGGAACTAGCGAACCATTGGTGGTACCGCGCTGTAATTCAGTGCAGCATTGCACCCAAACCTTTCTTCGTGTAGAACAGTTCCCTACTTCAGACAAAGTTGCCGAGCCCCTGGCGGGTTTCGATTCACTACAGGTGACTAACTAATTAATTTTGAAGTAGATAAGGATCACTTCGAGTGGCAAGTTCGGTGATTCTATTGCTTTCAACGTTCACTGTTGGTGGAAACGTTACGCTTCCTCGTGACTCTATGTTTACGCCTTTAAATCGTCTATATACAAACTTATTTTATCCGTACCGCCAAATAGGTTTACAGACTTGGTGTCCACATAATAATAAAATGGAGGTCATAAGATTGTTAAATATCAAAGAAACAATAAAGTGGCAATAAATAAAGTTTGGTATCCTAACATAGCTTAATATTATTAATCATCAAAAACTTTGTACGTGATCACACTATATCACCCATAAGTGGTGACATATTTTCCATATGTTAACATGTACATCTATAATTTTTGCCTAGTAACGATTAGAATAGACAAGAATCGGTTCTTAGGCTTTAATCAAACCAAAGGTTTTGTTTTTTTTCAGACATTCACTCGTGCAAGTCGTATGACACACATCCTAGGGCAATAATAACTATTTAATATACATCTATATGTACTAAGAGATTTCGTTTCAAAAAGTAGTTTTATTTTATTAATTGAACTATATAAAGATATATTTATTGGAAATTATTAGTACAAACGTTACATAGTTATAACATCAAAAACACGACATCTTCACACAAAAACGTCCTCACAATCTTAATGACATCGCAAGGCTTTGAATTCATTTGCAGTTTTTTTTCATTAAAACTATTGAGGAATGACTTTGGATGCCAAATAAATTATGCCCCCTTGTCTTATAATATCAAATTATTTCCACACTGAGAAGACAACTTGCTTTACTTTTACTCTACGGTTACTAAACATTCACACATTGAAGACAATGCTAATCAACAAATGGGTAAACATATGAAAGCAGAACGCATATTTTTGTCTCGAATGGACATATGAATGGTTGTTTAGTGGTATTTTTTTAACGAATCGTGTAAAACAGTGATTAAAAAGCTTTGCATATCTTTAGAAAGAAAGACAAGTCAAAAGAATCGAAGGAAAGAACAGACGACTAAAGAACAGTAAGACTTCAGTAATTTTGGAGTGTGAATTCTTTCTTTGAATGCGATTGGAGTAAAGTGCTAGCTAATTGCAATCCCAAAGTCTAAGTATGCCGAGTTCTGCTGAGAAGTGAAACACTACTGGAGTTCTCATAACGTTATGGATATCAGCACAGGAATAAGGCAAGGCGCTCTGCTCTGCCTGTTTGTGTTCGTGATAGTGGTGGACGATGACGCTTCCAGATAACGGATACATAAAACGCACATTTGAAGAAGTGATGGACTTAATTCGCTTTCTCTTGTTCACAAAGACAAATAAACAAGGACTATCTGGACGCGAACATGAAGCTTTCTTCCTAAAAACGAGATAAAAAGTTCCACATATAACGGGAAAATAAACCAAATGACGCTTAAAGGAGTTTCGTGCTTATTAGATGTAATATCATAGGAGAAATAAACATAAGATGAACCGCTCAAGCCTTGGGATATTTTCTTCATTGGTGTAACACACGAATACCTCTAGCTAGGTAAGAGCAAAGCATTTAATTGCTTTAAGACGCTCTTTCTATTTATACGAGTGGTCGCGCTGAGTGCATCTGAATAATGAATTGGTCCCAGATGAGGGTGTGCCTGGTGTTAATGCTGTCTCTTTTAAGAGAGTGTACAGGACAGAGCTACAGCTTAACGTATGAGGATGACGAGAGACTACCAGACCTTGCCCTACCCCCCGAGCTCTCGGATCTTGAGGGTCTACCTGATCTTGGTGGTGGACCCAAGGGGGTCGGTGGACTTGAGTTCAAACCCGATGTGGTCAAGGGTATGATAATGGGGGACGTGCTAAGAAGGATAGAGAATCTTGAGCTTCTCTGCAAGGCACAGAGCGATGAAGGCGTTCCCCGCCCCACACCCCTCACTCTGAATACAGGTAAGAAATTGTGAATCTATTGTTTCTTTTAAATCAAATATTTATGTGGATAAAAAAAGTGCACCAATGTACTACTCATATGGATTTCGGAAATTTAATGTTTTGCACACTCGATTAAGATACATGACGAGCTCACTTAATTATGATTTATCTTGAATAAATGTCAGAAATGATGCATACTGTCAATGTGGTTATAGTTGTAAAAATGTTTGTCACTATTTCCTTGAATGCCCCTTGTATATCACTCAAAGAGATAAAATGTTTACATCTTTAGAAAATATTGTTAGAAACAGGGTTACAATAGATATTAATCTCATTTTCCTAGGCAATGCAGGTCTCACTATTTGTGAAAATCAGTATTTTTTCAAATTTGTACATATTTTTATCTCTCAAACTAAACGCTTTCACTAATTTCTTTTGTACATATTCCTGTCCGTCTTTTGTTCAATGTTGTAAGATAAATGCTGTAAATATCTGGAGAGGGCTCTTCTAAGTTGGATAACTTATGTCCAATCCATTTCTTGAATGAATAAAATATGTTTCAATCAATACAGGTGTGTTCGTAATGAGACGGTTTTCGAGATATACAGTTAGATTCATCACGTATATTTTTACAAACATAACAAAACTAACTACTGCGTTGACAGCATTTTGAATTAATGTATTCGATATTGGATATTGATCTTTTCCAATAAAAATTGAGTTCAAGGATTTATATGTATACGTTTTTAACAAAGTTAATGATTGATATCATATCGACAACATTGTTTATTTAACATATTCGATTTTGGATATTTATGTTATCGAATGAAAATCGTAGCGTAGGCGTTTTTATTTAGCAACATTTTTGCGTTGGCGTTTCTATTTACATGCACTACCAACCATAATAAAGAATGTGTTAAGCATCATTTTTAACTTGGAGTATTTGTTAATGGATATTTATGGCATGTTGATTAATCCACCATATTTCATTTCATGTTTTTACTTATCAACGAACGATATACAATAATGCGTTTAAGATGTAACACGTATCAAGTAGGGAGTTTATAATGAGTGAAAACATTGTTATAGTATTCAACTCTTTGAACGTGAAACGCATTATAATATAGATGGTTTTGGCAGACAGGTTTTATTCAACATCTGGGCATCACTGGCATATTTGTGTATCAATTGAAGTTGATAATAGGGACCAAGACTAAATCATACACATTTACTTCTAAAAATTACAGATGTTGATTATATTTTGGACTCTTTATCGGGAAAACTGTGAATGAAAAATCAACAATTTGGTAACCTTATTAACAATGTCAGAAGACGCTTTACTTGTGTATTAATATGTTTACACATATATGATTTCATATAAAGCTAAGAATCACTTTGATATAATGAGGACCATTGTGACATCGTAAGAACTTTTCCTTTTTCCTTTAACGATTAGCCTTCCTTCCTTTAATGCAGCCAAACGGAAATAGAGGGCGTTTGATGAAACTCAGAAATAAGAATTGGCATCTTTTCATCCAACCTTTTACGCCTACTTATTTCCCTATTTTGATATCTTACTGCGAGGCGTTTTAAGTTAAAAGGATATCCACATTTCCAATTTTCCACTCTTCTTCAAGGTCGTGATTCACGCTGCGAGCTGATAGACGTGCTTGAAAATCTTTACTGCTACTAACCTCAGTCCGACCTATGAAGACAAAGTCATATTGAATAAACATATCCATGATTTTTAGTACACACTCATATGAAATATAGACCATATACCAATGCAAATAATTACATATAAGCATAAAGTGAATCGGATTAAGTAAAGCTCCTTGCATAATTCCTCATCATTTTATATACCTCCTTGTTATTAATGTACTTTTTGAATCTGTACTCGTACATGATTTGTTCGTTTTGTTGTTCTCTATTCTGTTACATATTTTTCCGGTGAGGGAAATAAACAATTCTAAGAAAATATTTGATAATAATGAAATATTAACTTTTAGAATATAGCCAACATATTTTTTTGGGTTTAAAAACTCCTTAGGGCCAATGTAATAGTTGTACCATATTACTTTTTAATAATATCAAACTACATGTTTAATGTTCAAAATAACAGAACTTGAAACATTCGGGCCTTAGAATCTTGCTTGTAATAAGAATGCAAGAACTTATTTAGCATTTATATATTATTCTCTATGTAGAACATACCTATAAGCTGGGGAAATTTCACGTTCACGGTGTTTGTAATACGCATATCACTCTAGTGGGAATAAGAACATGACCAGATCACCCGATATCACCCATCAACGTAATTCGATTACAAATTTCTGACATTTGGAACTACAATTGTTATATCTAATAAAGCGTGTTTTTCTCAACAATATTTGAAAATGGAATCAAAAGTATATTTAAGAGCATAATGATCAATTTCATAACCTTCCACCTATTTCAGTATTCACTGAAGTCAATTACCTCTGTATTCTTGTAGACATTTTCTTGTAGCGTCAAGTAAATTCCAGCATTTTAAACACTTTAGCATTGTTGTAAAAGATCATGGGAGCAGTCACAATATTTTATTGTAATTGTGCAATATATTCTTGTCTCACCTTGATATGTTGCGAAAGCATCGATGAAATGTCAAGCAGGCATCGGTTTATATAGTTAAACTGATGTTAAATCTCATTTACGAAAATGTTCTGATTTAAAAAGAGTTGTCACGTGGAAGGAATTCTATCCCTGCAAACATTCCAATCATAGTAAAATAACATTAAAACAATGATTATATATATTTTCTCAAAGTTTATTATTGATGATTTTTATTACTTATTTGAGTTTTTATTTTGTTACCTTGAATATACCCAATTGTAACCGGGTAGTGCCACGTTCTTTTGGGGGAAAGTCGTATTTCGTCAAGTTTCCCCAATAATCAGTACTATATGCCAAATGTATTATCTTCAGAGGGTCAAAGAATGTAATTATTCAACCTTCGTAGTCTTAAAGGAAATAATCAAGTATGAAGTAAAAAAACACTGACGGCCATTTTTCTGTAAACACCCTTAATAATTTTAGGTAGAGAAATGATCCGCATAGCTTAACCGATCATGGTATGTTCGTTTTAAAACTGCTACATTTGATTAAAATATATCGTTTCTTAATTGATATCATTTCTTTTCGTTTTCGTGAGATCGTAATTTTTAACCTAAAAAAACTTGCACTTACCCCTTCAAAATGTCAATTCAAATTATAGGCGAGGTTATAATTCTAAAAATCCGACCTTTCAAAATTTTTTATCTAATGACTTAATGAGAACATAGTCAATTTACGACCCCACACGTTGATCAAAGATTTGACGTATTTAAACAAAGCGAGAAACTAACCTTTAACCCTGTGACGGCCAAGGGCTCGCATGTGTTCATAAAGGTAAATCATTCTGGCACCGGGGAGTTAATTCATTTTAACACTGCCACCAACAGCGCCATTTTCACAAGTACGATTCTGATTCATCAAAAGAAAGGCAGGGTGTAACAGCTTTATATAATGTATTTACCAGTCGTCAACGATCCGCTGATGACACGAGTGTGGAAAAACCACGTGTTTGATCGCACTGAACAGCTGTAGAAAGGAGGGTGTGGTTTAGAGTATGAACGACTTACTAAAAGCCGTTACACGCAGATAATCTGTGGAATTAGGTCGTTGAATAATAAAAGGTCAAATTTAAGAACATCATTTACTACACACAATAAACTGGCATGTAGAAATTGTGAATATGTGAAGACGTTATAAGTCCCTAGCCTTTACACTGTTGATAGGTTTGTTCACGTCACGTTGATCGGATCATCATTTAAATTTTTTTTGATTATGCTTGCTTATTTTAGACACAAAATAGAGTACTTTTTTATATAATGATTGGAATTTTTGGAATCCATGTTCATTCAAGATATTTTATATTTACAGATTTTTTAGCGCCTGTAAATTAGATTTCTAATAAAGTCATAATTGTTGAAACAGGTTACCAACACATACATAGTTATTGAGTTATTGAACTGAATCCCTGATTAAAGCAACGTCCATGAAATCTATATCAGCATTGATAATATACGATGATGGTAGAAAACATTTATGACCCTCGGATGTTGAAACATTTAATTTCAAATTGATTTTCGAATGCTTTGTAAAATCAAAATGTTAGTGATATGCAAGTGTTGTTAAACTTTTAGCAAGGAATTAAAGAACATTCAGAACTATAGTTCGAAACGTTGAATGCATCCAGTATTTTGAGCCATTATTCACATTTTAAATCCGAACCTGAAGAGTATATCAGTGTTAATAATGACAAGTCACTTCCCACATGAAACGAGTACTTGGTGTTTATGCTACCAGCTGCATTTAATTGTCAAAATGTCAATCATATACAATAACTGCCTGTAAATGGCAAAAATTCCAAATTTAGAGTAACGAGGCAACAATAGTCATATAGTTTATGTTGGACATAATGCACTAAACAAATGGACTTATGGTGATGATGATGGTGATACCTATGATGATCGTGGTACTATTAACGGTCCACATGAACTTGAGTTACCGTATGTGTGACTTTAATGTGGGTTTTACCTCGTCTACATACTCCTCAACACTCGTTTGTAAAAAACCAAAATCATTTGCGCTTGGTAATGACTTGAAATAGACGTTCATTTAGGAGATAAACACAGCAAGTTGGAAAATCAGCGGAATATAATGATATAATAAAATTGACCAATCATAATTATGACTTGCTTAATAGTCGAGCGCTAGATGAAGGACTTATCCTGGGTCTTTATTGAACTTCATGTAAGACATTATTTATCTCCTTTTTGCTAATCATTCTTTAAGATTATTTCTGTTTGTTTTACCTTTCACCTATTCACACTGATTTCAACAGTCTGTTTAGAACACACTTCTATAGATATGGAACATTTAGTCCAAACGGGAGTCCCTTTAACGACCATATGCGTCAGGTTATAGTTAATTGTATAGGATTAGAGTGATGTTGTACTAACCGTTAAAAGGAAGTGCAAAAACACCAAGGAACGAAAAGCTGTGTGAACGGTCAGTTCCGGGGGTTTTCTGATGACCATTTGGTTAATAAGGTCTTTCGTTTCATAGCATTTGTGTTTTGTGTTGAAAAGGAACTTCTAATGACTGGTCACTTCCGGCTTTATTCTACTTTTGGAAGTGCGTTGATAAGTGAAGACTGTTGTGTCCATTATTTCTGTTTAATGTTTCGTGCCTGTAAGAGATTTAGGGAATTCAGAAAGAACTCCCATATTTCATTATTTATTTCTGGGACTTAATGCAAAAACCACTAACGCTTTTAGATCATTGAAAGGTTTCTATCCTGTAACGTTATCATCTTACCGTTATCGTTATACAGTTACTATTGGTACCTTAGATTTATTCCTATTACGTTCTTAAACTTGTTGTTATGAAATTTCGACATATACAACTTATAGTTGCTCATGTCTTTAAGTTATTTTGCACTGTATTTTGACAATATTTTATAATCCTTATTACCTTAATTTGAAAGCTTATTTTACAAATCAGATGCTAAAAACGCCACACAATAAATCGACATAAGTTAAAGATCATATGTTACCATATATAATTTTAACTTACGTGCCATAGTTCGTCGTCGAGTTAAAAGTTGAAAAAATCCGATGATTAATTCAAACTGATACATACAGAAATTTAAAAAAGTAAATATGATAACAAAAGTTACAAATCAGAAATCTGGTACACAAGACTGTTTTTAAGTAAAAATGTTTTTGATAAGACACACATATTCTAACAATTCAGTTAGGCGGACGACTGAGGGCTTGAAATGAAACACGATGAACAAAAACATGCTTTTCAATTTGCTGATGATAAGCTTTCCGTGATACAGCCGTTATGAATATCAATTTACAAGACATTTTTCTTAGCGCACGTGTGTATATTGAAAGATAACGCGCTGTAGACGACTGGCAGGGATCAGGTTACATGTTAGAAATGTTTTATAAAAGATTTAACTTGTAAAACGTGATTACGTGGGTTGTAACGGGAGAACTTCCTCTTTGTTTATTCGTATCTAACACAAGAGGAAAACAAATAAATCAAATATGTTGACTAACGATGTCAATTTACTAGCTATCAATTTTTCAAACTGTCCGTTTAGTTGAGACGCCCAGTTCAAATCACATTGTTTTAAAAAACATGGCTTATCATGTTTTGCTCCTTTAAACATATATTTGCGTTGAAAAGAATTTAAAACGTCTTTTAGCTGTTTTTGGTCTCAAGTGCCTAGAATTGAAATCAAGAATCAATTCAGAATGAACACAGCATAAAAAACGTCATAATAATTATGTCTGTCGTTTTGAATCAATCAGCAAATCAATTAGCAATTTCATACTAAAGTTTAATTTAATTGTGAAGCATTTACCATCTCATCACATCTCATTGCCTTTTAACCGTGAATTACAGCCAGTCAACATAAACAGGTATCAAGATCATCATTCTAATCACGGTAATGCGTTTCATGATCAGCAATCAATATGATGATCATGTTCCTTATCGTGATCAACATCATCTTAAACCGGTTAACCTTAATCATCATTACCATCGTCATCATTATCAATCAGCTTCATCACATCATCATAATCATTAATACGATTTTATCATCACTCGGTTTGACTATGATCTTGATCGTCAAAAAGGGCAAAATCACGATTGTCATTTTCAAGGTGGTCATAATACCCTATTTGTTTTAAAGTATTTCCTATGTTATTACCATGAACACCCTGAACCATTATAACAACCACCGATGCGGTAGATTAAAGAAACGCGAAACTTTTCTTATATTAATGAACTTTTAGAAATTATCTTAATATATAAGTAAGCTTGAGTTCATCTGTCAAACTCAATTAATTGTTTATCGCCCCGAAACTTTGGCGGAAAGTGTTATCTTATACCCTCATATAAAGCTTCACCAACCTACCCAGTCAAGATATTTGACGTGAATATACTACCAAGCTTGATATTTGGCAGTGGAGTATGGGGTTTCTCGCAGCTGAAAATGTTTTTAATGTTCAAGAATGAAATCTGAAAACAGGTTTTGAGACTTCGAAGGAACTCCAAAAGATTTTGCCCCTGCTGATCTTGGTGGATATTCTTTGAAGTAATTATTTATTGTAAAAGTATCTTGTATCGAAAATCAATTTGGTCTTGCAGAGAAAGGACGCTATTGTTGGGCATTGTCAGTGAAACTTTTTAAAAACCGTTTGATTTTTATTATGTATGGTTTTACCGGGATATTTGAATTGTCAAATTTGTTATGTTTTTGTTTAAGCAAAGATGCATTGTTAACAACAACCACTATTCGAAGGGGAATATTTCATGCTTTTCAAAACTTGAATTTCTAAGTAATATATATAAGAAAACGTCTCTTATGACTTTTCATCAGTCATATCAGTGTGAAAAATTGCGCATAACTTCAATGTCATGTTTATTCCTGGTTACGGTAGACGCCTTGGTCTTGAGCGAAGTGATAGCCTTTGCCCTCTTGGCATCTTTCTAATTGTCGAAAATGAATTTAATTGTTGCCTTGAATGTCAATACCATAATTAGATAAATGAAATACAATTCCAAAATATTACCATAATTTGTCCACACATCAGAAGTTATTTCAATTGTCCGTATCTAAGAATTAATTCATCTTTATAATCATGGAAAGAAATGGTATCAAGCTTCTATGAAATGAAATGCGTTTATGGGTCGGGAATATCTCAACATCCTGATATGATTTTATTGGCGCTTTAATTGTCAACACTATATAAAATCCATAGTATGCCTGAGGCCCCTGTACTGCAATAAACCTCTCACCATCGTGATTCCCATCCTCAATATTAGAACTTTATTTGATATAACCATATAACGAAAGTTTGTATTGCAAATTTATATTCATATTTCAATAAGTTTGAAGACATCCTGATAATCATTCAGAACACAGCAAAAATCTTCCTTGCAGATTCAGGAGAAGGACTGAAGCTAAAAGGAACACCAAAAGACTCCACCCCGGGGCCGGCTCACTACCTCGTGCCGGGGCCTGAGACTGAGGGTAAGGACCTCCGGGAACCCCACTCCATCACCCCAAAACAACTCGAGAAGACTGTCAACCTTATCAAAGAGTCCATGTTTCTTGTGGCGTCTGAACAAGATAAACTCAGAGAGGTAAGACAACACTGACGTGTTCAGTCATTTACTCACTGGAAAAAAGGTTTTCACCATTTATGTTGTGGCTAAAATGAGGATTGACACTAAACATCAAATTTAAAGTACATAAGCCAAAATATTTATGTTTTTTGAAAATAAAAAAATGTTTGAATGTGGCGACCTTGCTTATGGTCACATGACACAGAGGTCAAGTCACTTGACCACCAGGGAAAAACACTTTGAAACCAACAAAAGTCACATCACACACAAAAATAGACAAAAGGTGACCGACAGACACCAACATAAGACATATCTCCAGAATTACTTCATGTATATTTGCAATGTATTTTCACGGGACGGTGGGTTATTGGACGTGGGTAAAAAGGAGTATTTTTGCCACATGAAAGGTGATATCTGCTTGCATTAAAAAACCGTTCCTTATCTTATGTTTTATTTTAAGATCTATATTTTTCTTATGTTTTGCCGTCTTATTGAGATGAAATCAATGCTGCACTATGGTATATAGTTTATAGCAATGTCTAACGTAGAAAACGTAATTAAGATCTTGCTTTAATGAGATTGTAATGTTTGTGCCGATCTTGTTACACATAAGGGAAACCTTCAGTCACTTATCACATCATCAAATATCGCAAGCAACGCTTTTTAATTTTTGGCGATAGAGTAGTAAATCTAGTAAGTTTATAAAATGTTAACATTTTCAATTTGGTTTTAATTATTAACAAAATGAGAAAATCTAATTTATTAAGTTCCTTTGGTTGAGTTGGTTAAAATTTAAGGCTTTAAGGCAGAAAACTTTAAGTTGTGGTTTTATCATAGCACTCGGTGACTTGGACACCAAATCTATGAACAGTCCTAAACATTTGATAACCTTTACGAAATTGATCCCAAATCAGTTTAGCTTTAGCGTTTTGTTTTTATTTCTGTTCGACATTTCAGACGTTACATTTTGCATGACCTAAGCTTTTACCTTACTATCTGAGCAAACTTTTGTTATGCAACTTGAGATCAGACGCTTGATCATTTGCCTATTGTTTTTTATTGTCGACTGTGCTAAAACGAAGAACACAGCGCATAAATGTTAATGTGAATTTGTGATTTATTAACTTGTGTCCTTAATTTGTTTAAACTTTCGTAGACCTTATCATATTTCAATATCTGAGATTCATTAGTTTATCGGAAGAAATATTTTCTTTTGACAATTTCTTAATTGTTAACATGCGCGACGTTTCGCAGTATATTGCTCTATCCTTCATCAGGTAGCCTGCAGGGGTAACACGTATATATTCTGTAATGAACAGAAAAGAAACCTGATATCAGTTTTGATGAAACCCAATTTTTGAGATTAGACACACAAAAAAGTACTTGTATAAATACATAATGCGAATTTGAAAACCTAAGGAATTCAAATTCTCAAACAGGAAAACATACATAGGCGAGTCGTTTTCATCAAAGAGTTTGATAGATAGAAATTAGATTTGTAATACTAAACGATGAGATCTTTGCATACAAATTTTTGCAAAAATATTAATTGCCAATTTGATTTACTGACGTGGTATACACAAACAATTACAATTAAGTCATAAGCAACTCGTGGATAATCGAAAAGGCCAACGAGCTATCAAAAGCATTATGTTAACTGTTGAATGGAATGGTTGGGAGTGTGTGTCATACGGAGTTTATTTAGGCTCTTATACCCGATTTTAATCAGCGAGTCTCAAGCACATAGTAGGTAGATATACTGGATACGATGTATAGCATTGCCCTTTGACCTCGTTGGCAATGACAACCATTCATAAAAGTATAAATGATTCTCGTCACATTAGGAAATCTCTTTTTAACACGACTGAAACAACTTGTCATTGACGACATCGTTTTTCCTAGATGTCCTCTTCTTACTTCGTTGATTCGAATACCGCTAGGGGCTCGGCAACTTTGACTGCAGTAGAGAAGTGTTCTACACGCAGTCAGGTTTGGGTGCAATGCTACACTGAATTTCAGCGCAGTACCACCAATGGTTCGTTAGCTCGCAGGTTTCACCGCAATGCATAGCCACAAATGTGTTGCGGGTTTTCTGCCTTTACTAATACTAGCAGCCGTGATATAAGTGAAGTACTCTTGAAAGAGACTTTAAAACCAATATCACCTTACCTCACCTTCTATTTCGTCTTCGCGCTTCGACACGCACCCTATTTGAAGGGCATATAATACACACTTCATTTTTACGTTAGTTACTGCGCCCAAGAAAGCTAGTAGAAATTTAGATCAAACATCACTGGAGTTTGTTCTCGAAGCTCTCCTCGGCTGACACCTCGGATAGTTATCTTATACAGAGTGCCCATTATGATCCCCGATACAACTCGGACATTTGGGAACATGCTATTTATTGCCTTTTGATCTTTTCACCGATTCTAGATTTTGTGGTACGATAAATATTTAGACTCAAAGGATATGTTAACGTTACAGACGTTGTTTTCCTGAAAACTTTCGCTCTTCACATTCCAAATTTAGGAGTCTATGCATTTTTACTCAGTCAGCAGAGAACATGAAAAAATAACTCACCAACAGTCCATTCAAAGACTGCCAAAAGCCTAGAGAGCCAATGGGTTTTAATCTAAAAAATCTTGTTGATTAAATTTGGTATTTATGATAATCAGTCTTCCTTCAAAGACACCTGAGAGACATATATATTATTCATATCAAATTATTTAAATACCGTTGCACGTAAGACATCACTATAGTGTGTAGTTTAGTGTTATGTCCAAAAATCAGTACCGCCATCATGATGGGACCCAATTGGACAATATCTTAGTACCAATACAATAGTAGGCAACTAAGTGTGCTTGGTTAATACCACTGTTGAGTAATTAATACAATATCAAACTCCCTTCGACGATAAAATGTTTTAACAATGAATGGAGGGTAGTTTTGTTTATTTTTTCATGCCTTGACTTTGTACACCGTATTTCTGATGCTCTGTTCAGGAGTTCACGAAAGTCATGACAGAACTGTCCACAGCAAGACAAGAACTCTCTGACGTCAGGCACGACTTGAATCAGTCACGACTGGAAATGATGCCAGCGGTTGAACGCGCTGACAAACAACTCAAGGTCCAAGGGAGACAACTCGAGGATCTAGCCACCAACGTCAGCAGCCTCGACATGTCACTAAGTGGTTGGTAGAAGTCCGTGTTCTTTGAAAACTATTACTTGTTTTCTGAAACGGTGTTCAGTTGTTCACGTTATTTCACTTTCGAAACCAATACCATGGATTTCAAGCAAGCACAGTTTAAGATGAATGTTTTTGTTTTCTCTCTAATGAAATGATGTCAAGTTTTACGATAATTTTGATGGAAAGAGTTTACAACCGACATTTTTGCACGGGTCGCAGTTGTTCCGTAAAATCATACAAAACCTCATAAGAATTCAATACTCGATTTACAATCGTCACGCCAAATGGCTCTATCAAGCTCTCCCCACAGGGGTGCTACAAACTCCCTGATTGTCCGTCACCGGTTGTCTCGTATCAGCAATTACTAATACTAATATCATTCAGACCCTCTCCGGTATTCTCATTCGGGCGGGGCCAATTGCTCGATTGTCACTTGTTTCTTTTTGCTGTATATTTAATTTATTCACAGCATTCCACAGCAGTTTCTACGAGTTGTCTCACCTTAACCGCTCCCTGGTTGTTGCCCTGAAGGAGACCAAACACACGACCCGCAGAGTGACTAGTCTGAGCCAGGACGTAAGGACCCTGAAGCGAGACGTGGGCAGTCTTCAGTCCAACTGGAACAAGACGATGAAGGAAGCGGCCAGGAGATTACAGAGGAGCTACACGGTTGGCAAGGATGTCAACAAGCTTCAGAAACAGTTCCATGGTAAAGACCCCGGTTAATGCTCTTTTTATACTTGTTTAAAATATTGCAACGTTTAAAGAAGAATATGTTATTGAAATTTGTAAAACTTGATTAAACGGGTATCGAGACTGCTTACAGGGCTTCTAAGGTTGAATTCATGGTTTAGATCTCTGTCACACCTTCGTTAATAAAACACCTAGTAAATAAAAACAGGCTTCCAATCACCTTGTAAAGGAGTGGATGATGATTGATTCAGAAACATGATTGGTCTTTTCAAATGCCATACCCCTAATGTTGATATAATGATGCAATCTTGGCGATAAAAGCATGTTCATGGTTAAGTAAGTTTTATTTAGTGAAGTCATAATTACGATTACTTTCTTTCATATTTGGCTACAGAATCGGTAACAAGAACATGCCAATACGCCAACTGTATGCGTGGTAATTGCTGGACTTCGTATATTAAACTGAGGTGTAACAATGCTAGAATTCAAATCAATCATTTGTTGAAAAGTTAACATTATGTTTGGGAATAATCTATGTAACGACCTAGGCAGTATTTGAAGTTTTTGAAAATAAACACTGTTATAGAACGACACCAATTTGATACTTTTATCAATAGTTCAAATGAACAGCAAGAAAATGAATAAGGTTGTATACATGAAGGTCAGTTATAAATGCCCTTCAAAGACACAATGCCGTAGCTACTATCGTGTGGAAGTTAAGTGAATTAAGTAAATATGAATGAATACGAGTGTTTAATACATTCAGAAGGGCAGTTTAATAGAAAGGGTTCACACAATGTTTACGTACGCTTCACCAAATCCCAATCTATATTTTGGTGAGTTTTTCCTCTTACAAAAGGTGGTACAAAAATCCTCAATAGTCTTTTTGTGGTCAGACATGTTGGATGACTAAACGATCGTGGTTTGAATTCTTGTATTTTAGGTCAAATTTTGTCATTGTTATAACATTATCTTTCGCATCACAGTACTGTTGAGTTCTTGACCATTGCAGTTCATCAATTGATACTACAAATATCTGCAGATACATGTAAGCATGAAATGTATATATTTGTAAGAGCCAGTTTAAAAGCCCAAAGTACATGTACAATAATCTGGATTATATTTCCTTTACATATGAAAAAAAAAGAAAAAAATACATATTTCTTTCAGCGATACTCTGCGAAATTTGATTTTCACGCTAATTGCGATCCAATATTTTTATTGTAATATTTGGACTGACAAACATGCTTTTACTTGCATTGTCTTTCTCTTATACATGTAAAATTGTTATTGTTTCAGCAATGAAATCAAGAGTTGTTAAAATAAATGGAATGAAATGTAAGTATGGGTAAATACTTTCATCTTGTGTAAGACGGATAATTCTAATTATAAATAGATAAGGCTTTCGATATCATACCACCAATAAGACCTTAAAAACATGATTTTAAAACTATCATTTACTTTTTTGGGCTGCTTCGAGTCAGGGTTAAAAAGGGTAACACTAATAAAGATGAAAGAAACGCACAACAAAATTGCTTAACGTTTTAAAGAGAGAAAAATCATAGAAAATCAGCTAAACGTGCAACATCTAAAAATAGTATTTATTGTTGATTTTTTTATAATAATTCTTGATGGCCACTTCCTACTCCACCAGCGTATTTGAATCGTCAGTGCTCCTTCCAATACCCTGATCTCCTTCGGGCCAAGAGGCTGTTATTGCTAGCTTTTTAACCAGCCAGAGAAACGACTCGCATCAAGCAATAGCATCAAAATCTGGATGACAAATCCGTTGAGATATTATCTGTATGCTACTTGTATGCCGATATTTCTTTGGTTGAAAGAATAACATGCTTACCATAGCCAACTCAACCAGCTGTCGGCGAAATGAGGCTTTTGACTTGAAGGAGATCAGGGTATTCGAAGGATTACATACACTTATGGACCGGGATGTCATGACCAAGCCAGTACCCCCTTTGAACCAAGTCCGAGGAAAGTTTTGATAACGTATATTCTCTATTATTGACAGGCGACTCTGGGCGAATCATGTTCATGAACTACCCCTTCTCATTTGGCAAATGGCCGCTAACACGAGTAGTGACCTTCAAGCAGCCCTTCAGCCGGAGACCTCAAGTGACGTACGGGATGACGCAGCTTGACGTAAACTACCGCTACAACACAAGGGCTCGAGTCAGGGTCCTGAAAGTCAACACTCACAACCTCACGCTGGCGTGCGACAGCTGGTACGACACACGCCTCTATAGGATGGAAGTGTCATGGATGGCGTGCTCGTCGTAGGGATGAGGCTCGACACGAGTTCGATAAGAGTTCTTCCAGAAATAAAAGTTCGACATGCGGATTGTTGGATGCATTTAGGGTCGGAATTGTTTTGAGAATTGACATGCAAAGTTAGAAATATATCTTACGAATAGTAGGGTAGGACCATATGATTGTTGGGTAATGCTATACATTATAGTTCAACACACGAGTTCGACAATAATTTGAATGAAATACATTCAAAGGAGGCATAGTCTCTGTGTAGTTACATTTTTGTTAAGATATGGACTTACATGTCGAATATAAGATTCGACTTTCATGTGTCTATGCTGGAGAACGGACCTTTTTCAAGATTGGACAAGTTCTGCTGTATGACTGAAGATTTTCGTTCTCACTCATACCTTGTATTGACTCAATGTTGCTCTGATGTAATCAGCACATCATAGAAATTAATAGAATAATATTGTGAATGCATGGGGTATGATCCTTTGAAATATACTAATTGTGTTGAAGACACATTAGCAATATATTAATAAATATCTATGAGAGATTAATGTGTATTTTCAACGGAGGCAGAGAAATAGTTTAAATATCTATTGGACTTTCTTCCATATTGTACTTACCTAGACAAACAAAACCATGCTATTTGAGATCTGGTCAATAAATGATACTTCAGATGTAATATTCGGGAGCATTCCTTAATTTGCAAAGTCAGCAATCATTGCCAACGCAATCCATCTTTTAAAAAAGACGAGTTAAAGTTATGTTTACTCGCTGCTTACTTTGCTGTTTGCTATCGATAATTTTAATTTTGATGGCAGCTTAGAAATAAAAGTTTGTAAACCCACAACGACAACACGGATAAGTATGTTCTTATAAAAATAAAGATCAAAAGATATGTCACCAAATTGCAATGATTATTTCAAAACAACGAAAGAAGAAGAAAAAGAAGAAGAAACGCGGGATAGAATATTTCTTACAAATTCACTATTTCAACTCAAATTCGACAGTAATATAATCAGTTTTGCACTATAACAATGCACAGTCCAACACGTTTTACGCATCTTCTGTTAGGTCGGTGGAAAACCTTGGGGAAGCATTGTTAAGCTTTTATCATTGATGTTACCTGTAATATATTTGACAAACATAGCTTCTTGTTATAAAGCTTGTTTATTCTGGACAGTTACAGACTTAGTGCTGACTCAGAGCACATGGCATACAGCAGCAGGAAGTAATCAGAGTTATTCCCCTTGATGCTATTGGTTGTTACTGTTAGAAGCAACTTATAATATATATATGAATTAAGACATGAGCGTCTGTTGACACATTATGTTACATTACCATCAAAAATGAAATATATATATATGTATCATCCCAACTTGGAATCCTGTCACATCCTAAGATGGGACGCGTCCCAACTTAGGACGCCATCTTAAGATGGGATGGGAGTTATTTAATCATGCTAATAATATTCTTATTAATATATGAAGTTTGTTAATGACATATCTTTAAAAATCATTTGGGTATATATGTTTCGTACCTGCATAGAAAAATCAACTTTATATTCGTTTACTTGACTTACTGGCTTAGATTTATCTCTCATCGTCTACAAGCTATTGAACATAAATACATTGTATACAAAAACTGATTTTAACGTACATTTCATAGCTAATTGAATTAAGTTTGTGTCGCATTATATCACAAAAATGAAATATTGAAAAAGCATTACTTTCTGCATTTTTTAAACAACCATACAAATTTAATCGATGTAAACAGAGGGAAAACACCAATCAAGGAAACAAAAGCATTCCTTGTTAGATAAAAAGGTGTTTATTTACATGTTGAAACAATACGAAGTGTACATTTATTTGGCTAATATCCGTTTTAAAAAAAAAGGAATGTGATGAATATTGACCGAGTTTCATATGAAAGTAAAAGAAATTCGAGTAAATAATATCTATACATCATTTTGACTCACCTGATACAGAGAAATAAATATTCCATCCACAGTCCTTGTATAGCCAAAATATAAATGTATCCTAAAACTTTATTCATGAAAGACTGAATCGATGGATAACCTTGACATGTAAGAGGACCTGAGTTTGACACAGAGTCATTCATGACAACCAGCAGTCGGCCGTGAATGGGCACCAATTACAGTCATACAAATGGCTAAAACAACAAATATTAATGCCAGTATATTCATGTTGTATCAATATTATTATCAAAGAAATGACCAATGAGGAGTCAAATAATCATGGTGTCAGCTGACAGTGTCCTCCAGTGAATGAATGCAAACAAACCGTCCAAAGGATATTGTCAGGTTTAAACTTAACGTTATATGTGTTAACTTTAGTCTGAAGCAGGCAAACAGAGGCTTTCATTTGACGAAGATCTACTATCTTTTTCTGCTTTGGGTTTGTCAAATACTCATTTACTCAATGGGTTTTGTGAGAAACATTTTACAGCTGCTGAATAAAAGTTTGTATCAATGGTAACAATATCCTTTGTATAATCATCATTTTTTGTCATTTTGAAATTGTCACCACTTCTTAACAGAAGAATTTACAGACCATACTTTCGGAGCATTATGTTAAGGGTTCATATCTACACTTTATAGACTAGGTACATATATATAATGTGCATAAGACAGTTCTGGCATCACCCAAAAAGGCATGGGGAAATTAATTTATTTTAGATTTTCATATGTTGGCAATAAAATATAACTCAACAACATTTCGGGCAAACTTTCGACAAAATACTTAACAATGGTTAACTTTATGATATCTGTTACGTTATTTACCAAAAATATTTTGAAATTAAAATTTTAGAAGAAAGTTATAAAAATATAGTTTTTGCATTTAAGACCCCAGTGTTTAAAAACTATGCCAAATGCGTTCTAGTGGGAATATGAACATGAAATTTAAGCATGTGATACGAACATGATGTTTCGTCAACTCCTAAAAAAATCATAACGTTTTGCAGGAAGATGATTGAATAAGGCCGATTTAGGTTAAGACCCATTTACATGATGTTTACACTAAGTTTGGAAGTAATGTTACTAACTTTTATTGACCAGCTTTAAATAGAATAGCAGGAACAATCACAATTTCCAAAAAAGGTAATTACTTTTCAGAAATTGCTCACGTTTGTTTCTATTAGTTTTTAGGTGTTTTTCCATAGAAGTAATACTCAACATGTATTATTGTGGTTTGGGTCTTGAGAAAATAAAAGTGACATTTTGCATTGTACAGTATGGGTATATATGTACAGAGAGGCATAACATGATATTTCAATAGTTTCGCAACATCTAAGAATATTTAAACATTTCATTTCTTTACCAATATAATCTCTGTTCTTTATGAAAATTTAAAAGAAATCCGCCGATTAAGTAACACGCGACGAATTAATAAACACAAACTTGATGACATGCATATGACATTCGTTTCTTCGTCGTGTCTCTCCTGGTTATGTTCATGTAACATGTTATGGAATTAAAACTTACACTAATTTGTACTAATTTGTACATGTTAAACCTATTTTCGTATTATCTGAAACATGTCCAAAGAGCGAGTTACCGCTCAAGAAAATCACATGAACATGTGGTAAACAGTTTCATAATAATACAATTACACTTTCCTAGGATACATATTACCAATGCTCTTAAAACCCTTTAACGAGGCATTGTGAGATATGTATTGTGTCTGATACGACAAAGACTTAAACACTGTGTTGAGCGGTATTTGTCTTATGTATCTCGGGAATGAATCAAGTCCTTGAACAAGTCGGACAACTGACCAATCGGCACGTAATAGGACAAGTATGTCCGCCTGTCTCGGGGAACGGCTTTATACAAATAGAGAGTTAGCGGGAAGATGCACGCTCTTTATCCCACTGTTAAGCTAACTTCCACCTGTTGTGACAGGTAATAAGGCCAAAGCTAAAAGAAAGATGGTTGTGAAAATCTATTCAAATGAAGCCATAATAGAGTGCGTTAAACAATTAAAACGTTACATGTTCCTTTGAGATACAATGCGACGTCTGTTGTACTGTATCTCAACGACTTACACGTAATACCATTTTACTTGTGCCTAAGGTTCTGGCAATAGATACATCGTATTATGGCTATTGAAGCCATAATTGAGAGTACATTAATCATATTAAACGTTACATTTTCCTTTGATTTGCAATAAGACATCAGTTCCACTGTACCACAACGATATGTATTTCGAGAATCACTTCATCTTTTCTTCATTTCGTTCGTTATATCGCTTATAGGTATGTGCTAACACATTCGGATTTTTAAAGCAAAGATTTCTATGTCCCTATTTCATTTTCGACTTCTAAACTTTGAATATATGGCAATTAAACCTGAAGATGTCCAAAAATTAGAATTATTGTGACATATTTCTGTTAATGACAGCATCTATGACTTACAGCACCATTCACTCTTACGACAATACAATGTTTACACTCTAAAAAAACGAAGCGAAACAGTAGTGACTTTCAGATGAATTTGAAATTACACCTGTTTCATTGTGGTCACGTGAGAAGTGAGAGAGGCTTACATTGTAAATTGAAAGATGGACGAGCCATAACGTAAGTACACCTTGAAAATTATTAGAAGGTTTGTGATAACCACATATTCGTTGAATTATTTAACATTTAATCTTTCTTCAATTTGTAAACACACCTGAAAGAAAACTGTTTTAAAGCACAATCATAAAATGTTTTAGAAATCTCAGAATAATTCCCTGAATAAAAATAAATTCTATACATAAAAGCGTAAACACTATCTTTTGTGTCTAACTTTCCTCAGCAAAAACATTTTCTTCGTCTTCCGAAAAACAGAAAAATATTGTTGTTGGCCTTAACCCAGCTCCATACTCCACGTGTATGTAGGTTATTGTCTTCTGTTATGACCCGAGCACCTCTAGGATAATGAATTATGGAATATGGATTTTACTTTTACTGTTCATACACTACCGTGAAGGTAAGTAACATATTTATTTAGATGCCTATTTTTTCATACTCTGCTGCTTCTTAAATCACGCCTCTTAAGATATATATATATATTTTTTTTATATAATGTTTTGTTCATTGGACGTCATAACGTTCTGTCTGAGTTATAAGACACAATTTGTATGTTTGTAGGTACATTATGTTGTTCACACACCAACATATGATAAAATATATATACATGTTTGACCTATCTAATTGATTGAGTTAAGAATATATATCGGCTTAATGTTTTAATAGATATAGCATGATATTCAATGAAGCTAATGGTGAAAAACTTTCTGTATAAAATTCGATTTCTTTCATAGCAACGTATAAACTTTAGCGTGCGAAACTAGCTAGGAGAATACATCCCATCAGGAAGAGCGTATCCCTTTGATGCAAACTAATAAAAATGCATTAGTACATACAGGTTTAAGGACAGAGGTATACAAAGTATATCAAATATACAACTGTACAGATAACTTCTCTGAAAGCTTAAAGGACAGATATTTTAACAAAGTATATCAAGTATACAACTGTACAGATAACTTCTCTAAAAGTTTAAAGGACAGAGATTCTGACCAAGTATATAAAAAAATACAACTGTACAGATAACTTCTCTGAAAGCTTAAAGGACAGATATTTTAACAAAGTTTATCAAGTATACAACTGTACAGATAACTTCTCTAAAAGTTTAAAGGACAGAGATTCTGACCAAGTATATAAAAAAATACAACTGTACAGATAACTTCTCTAAAAGTTTAAAGGTCAGAGAGTCTAACAAAGTATATCAAATATACAACTGTACAGGTAACTTCTCTAAAAACTTAAAGGTCAGAGAATCTAACAAAGTATATACAAGTGTACAGATAGCGTCTTCAAAGATTAAAAGGTCAGAGAAAAATAACTAAAGGAAGGAGATATAACTACATTAATTTCTATTGCTTATTTGAAATCATGCAATCATATCTGAAAATGTTTCCATGTTATTGTCAAACACTTCATATAAGCTTTCTTTAAACTAAACAATAAATCCCTCTATAACTTGTTTAAATGATTCAGTTGTACCATGTACCATGAGGATTTAAAACATATCATGTATTAACTACTACTTGATCAAATCTGCAAAAAACACTTCTCCATTTTGTGTAAAACATCTACGAAGATGATCTCCTTTTTGAGTTGTCGACCCTTAATAATTTTGACGATCTGATTTCTTCATTTGGCACATCACAGGGAATAATAATTCTTATTTGAAGACAATTAACATTATGTGTTGTGTCTAACCTTTTGCACTAAGACATGTATCGATGTTATCCTATACAATGAATAAAATTTGCTATACATTGATGTTTTCGGTTTCGGATGCATCATCAAATTCTAAATGTCTCGGCTTGATAAAAAAATTTAAGAGCATGCAACGATGTAATTTAATACAATGAATAAAATTTGATATACATCGATGCATCATCAAATTCTAAATGTCTCGGCTTGAGCGAAACTTTAAGAGACATATAATAGTTCACTTTTTTATGAACTTTTCACAATAACTTCTACTTAAGTTTTAATGTTTATCTTATAGCATTCTTTTCATTTTGAGAGTTTATCGTTGAAATTCGCTGACATATATGAAAGTTGTAATCTATATCCGCTTTTTGTCTTACATTTTTATCTTACCTTGATATTTCATTTAAACTTGAAACAGGAACCATTCAAATTGTATAAACTTCCCCTAACTTAACAAGGAAAAGATTATAAAATTTACATAACATATTTATTTCCTAATCAATTAAACAATAAAGGAGTAAAGATTTTTGATAATAATACTTTTCTTAAGAATGCTACAAGAACATCTGACAAATAAAATGTTCATCCTTAAATTAATATGTTTATAACATTGCTTCTCTAAAGGAAAAGTAACGAATGAATTGTCTTTATTTCCTCTAATAGTGTCGGAGAGTACATTGACATATAACACGAACAAAAAATGCATAATTATGTACAACTCAAATATCAATTTGAAAGAAAATTAGTTTCACATGTATTGTACATTGAAGGTTATTGAATTAAACACAAATCAAAGGTAAAGCATGCTCTGTAGATTCCAAGAACTTATATTTCTTGCAACAATGTCAATAAACCGAGCTCAAGTGTGTATATCTATTTTGTCTATGATTTGAGTGATGCCACATTTTTCCAATTTTCCAAAATATATATATATATATATATATATATATATATATATCGCAGTAGTAGTAGAAGGTATCAGATATAACGAACACTGCTGGCCATTTGAGTGTGGACACCTTTTAATCATTTAAGGTAGGGAATGGGTTCGCGAAGCTTAACCAATAAAATTAAGTTAAAACAGTCAACTGCTTCTTGAAATGTAAAAATATTGCCTTGCAACTAAATCAACGTGACATAGCTCATGTAACAGTAAAGAAGGCATAATGAGAAAGGGAAACAAAAAGCTAATTAAGTTTATAAATCGTTATGCCGAAGGCAGAACTTTCATAAAGTTTACAGAATATTATCTTGTTTGTAATGAAGTTGAAACGTAACGACTTTTTTCATGATGACTTTGACCGTACCTTCTGGCAAACTATGAAGAACATCATACATACTCAAAAGATGAGCATAAAGTTTCTTTAGAAGCGATAATTTCATTATTTATCAAAGGCTAATAAATATTTTATACGATAAATTGAAATAATATTTTCCCAATAATAAAGGTTACAATAACCTTTGTTATCATATGTAAACAACCTACAATAAATTGGTTTGCCTTTAAAGAAATTCAGGTGTCGAATTCGAACGAAATAAAAACGATGTACATTCATTTTCATGACAACTTAATTCTCAATAGAGGTTTATGTTTAAAAAGAATACTTTCTTTGAACTAAAAAATTCGAACAACCCAGCGATGTGTAAACCAAACTTATTCTCAAATGAAATTATTACTTATTTTACAACTGCCGAAGTTGGATTAATATGTCAAATCTAGTCTTTTTATCTTTATAAATCTTAGCACTTTTGATACATAGAAGATATTTTAAGAAACATTATTAATGTTGTTATTCTAACGGCAGGTACCGAACGTTCCTGAAAAAGTAAAGTGTACAGTCGCAATTTGAAAAAGTATAGAATTTGGATATAATTTTTATAGGCCTAAGATCTTCATAAGATCATAACTTAAAATTGGCTAAAACGAGCCTTGGGGCTAAGAAAGGCTGTGTACATCTGAAGTGAGAAAGATCAGTCAAATATTTTTATTTCCAGCCTTTTCCCAATCATGGAAAATATCGACCTCATGTTTCGGCACGAAGGGGTTGAACTGTTCATACCACCACTTCGCCTGCAGTCCTGGTGATCACATTGCTGTCAATGGAGCTGAATACTTCTACAAGGACAATGTGAGATGTGGTATGGGTGTGGGAAACTGTGACGTCCATAGACAATCATGCTGTACCCCTCAACAGAACGATTGTTCCCTACCCTACACCAGGGCCGATCAGGAGAGACTGAAGAGGTGCCTCAGGTCTCCTTCGTGTAACTTCAAGACCCCTTGGAACACCCGGAAGTGTGTGTCAGGTGGAAGCATGGTCCAGTTTTCAAGTTACTCCGTCATCTTCTATGAGTGTGTCAAGGGTGAGTATTGTGGAATCCTAAAATCCTGAAATTGACAAAAATATAATTTTCAAAAGATCATCGTGATTATTCGAGAAATAATTATACTTTTTCAACTTTTTACTTAAAATTTCAAAAAGGGATAATACAAAGACAACGTTCCTTATACGCCTACGGAGATAACAAATTAGTGCGGGCAGATCGCTTGTTATCCTCAGTAACCTCAAGATGAATGATAATCAATGAATTACCGTGACTGGTAAAAGTGGCCAATTCACAGTGGTAACTTTCAGGTCTCAACCTCGAAGATGTACTGAAAAGTAAGTTAAGTGTTAAACAAACCTTTTGATTGGTGGATTAGTTCCAGCGGTTACTCTTGATTGGATTTGCATAAGGTAGTTCACAGAGTTTAAGGCTGAGCTGAGCTGAAAATGAGGCGTATGTGTTCTGTAAAGAAGACTCAAAGTGCAAGATGCATGTTCGAATAAATTTTAGCTTTTGGAAAGCTTACGGAAATGAATTAGGCCGATTGAATGATAACTTTGAAACGGCGTCGCTGATTACACAACTAATTTTGATTGCATCCAATCAGCGTTCTAAATTTCTAGATTAAGAAACGTTCGTATTAAGACGGAGGTTGTATAGGAATCAATGACGGAGCTTCCTCTGTGGGGAGAGAATGACCCAGAAGATATTCGAAAACATAAATAAATATATTTCCACAGAATTCTTTTGAAATTTAGTTTTAAAAGTAACTGTTTCATTTGTAACTATATTTTATATTGCCTTGAAATTTATCTGTAATTCTTAGGTTTAGCATGAACAATATTGACTATTTGACAGCATTGATACCATTGTTTAAAAAAACGGCTAAAAAGTTCAAGAGAATCAAAATATTGCACGACATATCAAGATAATAATTTTCTTTTAATCCCAGAGGCTGAAACAATAAATTTCTGTGATGGTACAATGGAGGGCAACTCAATTTCAATCATGTACGATCCAACTACAGCGCCGAAATCTGACATGACATGCGCATGTCTTACTTCCGGTACGAGTGAAGGCCACACCCCTCTATTCATCGAAGCTCTTGACGTTCATCTGGGTAATCTGTCCGCACCATGTTCCGCCCTCACTGTGAACTGCAAGGATCGGGAATTTGTATACAACTGCAACTCGAACAGGATCCACCCCTCTCAAATGTTGCTCCCTGTCAATGCTACCCTTCCTATCAGGTCCGAGTTACAGATCTTCAAGGATAATCCTCCTCATCGGGTGTGGATACGAATTCAGGGTACATGTAATCAATGGCATATAATATTCGTAAATTCATGTTATAGTTTGAAGATGCAGAAAAAGTGGGAAAACGTTAATGATGAAAGGTGATAACCCATATTCTAATCATGTTCAATTGCATTCATCCACTGCCATACAAAGAAAAATGCATGTTGGCAATATGTAAACGTACAAGAGCAGGCAGATTTTCCGTTGTCCACTCCCTTATCTCCGGTTTCATTAATGAAGATCAAGTACTTGAAACCCAGTTTATTTACATTCAATATTGATAAGAATATTAAATCCCATAAGATAATTCTCAACTCCACGATTGTTTTTTACTTAATTTTCAATAGAGTATGTTTCGTTACTGAATACTTCATTTGAGCAAAATATTAAAGCTTAGTTTTTTTCTATCATGCTGTAATAATATTATTCATTTTACAATTGCAGCAAAGAAGCCAATCAGAATTACATGTCGAACATATTCAAATGAGGTACCTCCCCAAATCCATATCAATGTGACTGAACCGCGACCATCTTCCTGTAAGTATTATATAAGCCTTCTCATGGACACCTTAGTATGCCAGCGTTTTGTTATTTATCTAACAAACTGTCATCGTTTGTAAATGTATTTTTTCCTGTTAAGGCTTATGAAGATACTTCCGACATTCTTTGTTATAATGTTAGGCATTGTTACCCAATTAGATTCGAAGGAAACACCGAAATACAGGCTACCTTACTTTCGAGATTTCAGAAAAGGAGAACACCATATATATACATACTACATAGATAGACTTGCGTCTTAGATATCAAATATATCAAGACGATATCAAGGTTTGAAAAATACAACTTGCCCAGAATGCTTTCTAAATTTTAAAAGGTTTGATGATCTATTTGATAAAAGAAAGTGCAGGAGAGAGATTATCAGTCTGATTAAAATCGACCGTGTTCCGAGGAATAAAAGTTTTTTAAATTTAACTCTAGCGGGATTTGAACGTGTCTATCAGGGGCTGTCTCCACAACGGTCTGAAAGCATCCTCCTTGCTCGCACGTTCTTACACCAATGTAGCGCAGACAAAACCTAGGCATTAGCGGACCAATCGCATCATCCCGAAAGCTTTTGCCTCTGTCATTGTGATTGGCTATTTGAGATTGCGTCAGAACGTGCGAGCAAGGAGGGTGCTTTCAGACCGTTGTGGAGAGGAAAGCACCTGGTAGTAGTCAATATTTAAAAACTTTTATTCCTCGGAACACGGTCGATTTTAATCAAACTGAGAGATTATTTTCTTTCTCACACTTGTTGCCAATTGTCTTTACAAATATGCATTTCTTACATGAAGCTTTAGAAGTTGACTCGCGTCGATGGCATTTGTATTTTCTTTCGGGATTGATCTTCATCGCAGGGTGAGCCGTGAATTTGATATCATCAAAGTATTGTGATAGCATGCAGTTGATAAGGTGACGTCGCTGTGCAAAATCTAACTTTAAAATAATATCGTCAAAAAAATATCGCGTTATCGAAAACGGCTATCTCCAACTGAACACAGTTCTAAATGATAATTGCATGTAGGCTTATATTAGAAAATCACACTGAAACGTCGCCTCTAATGATAGATGTAAACATGAGTTGTTTAAAGAAACAAATACCCAAGTCTTTTTATCGAGTGTTGATATTTTGATAACAGAAGACACTGGATGAAATTCTATTTACAATCCAATATCATTACATTAAATTGCATGTCCATGAGCATGCACGAGTGTATGGATGAGGCGCTCTGTAAATAGCCACTATTATTATTATTATTATTATTATTATTATTATTATTATTATTAAAAGTTGACATCTATGAACGCAGAACTGTCATCAGACTCTCAATGCATTGATATATATTGTATATCAGTTAAATCATGGTGTTTTTAAAAATCTACTGTAAAACATAGATATCTCATATAGCCTTGGAAAAGTCTATCGAATTTTCAGCTACAAGCTTTTGTGTGTTGTAGCTTCGTTTGAACGGACCATTTGGGCTGTTATTGGAGGGAGTGTTGGAGGGTTGTTGTGCGTGATCACACTGACTGTTGTGTGTGTAATGTGTATCAGGTGGGTACTCTCTTCCTTTTCTGGTTGTATGTATCAAATTATCAGCTTCTGTATATGGTGGCTGAACTAAATGCATTGTGTTTATTCCTGATTGAAAAATAATCACATTACCTATGTTTAACATGTACAACCATTCTTCACGTGAGAAATCAATTCTCTTTTTAAAAATATATATATGAATATACATGTTAAATATTTTCAAGTAAATGAATAACAAAATTAAAGTGAATATAGGAAGGTTTCCTTGACGATAATCATGCATATTTCTTCATAGCTCGTCCTCTTTGTTAAAATACAATATCTTCCCAGGGAAGGAAAACCAACACTAATCACTCGGTATTAAGAACCAAACTTACTTACTTACAGAAAGATAAAAAGGAGAGATTTTAGCTATTAATGAATAATGTCTTTGTGATTGAGCAGGTAAATTATCAAAAAGCTAATAGTAAATTATCAAAAAGCTAATAGTTACCAAAAAGTTGAAATTTTGTTTGCGTAAGACTTGGACATCTCAAAGATATAGAAAGAAAATAACTGATCCGATTCCACCCTACTTCATCAACGTAATTGAATCCGCTGATCGAGCTCCTTCAATATACCCTGATATCCTTTAGGCCAAAAGCCTCGTATCGCTAGCTATCTAACCAACCAATGAGACGACTCGCATCCAGCAACAGCGGCACAACCCGGATGGAAATTTCCGTTAAGTTAACGACTGTTCATTGGCTTAAACAATAACAGGTGAGCACAGCCACGAACCTCAAGCCGCGCCAGCCGTACGGAGGATTTGGCTCGAAATATATCAGGGTATATGGAAGGAGCTAGATCAGCGGATTATTTACACTGATGTAGCAGGATGATCCAATTCTGGCAGAATGATCAGTTTACATAAGCAAAGAGAACAATCAGTGGAATATTTGCTTTCATCAAAGCAATCTTAAGCATCAATAACGTTTACTCAAAGGGTAATGCCAGATAACTAACTATTTTTATATGAAGCAATGAAATAAATTGGTTCATCATCTATATATCTATCAAAGTTATTAGTTTGTTGGATCGACTATATGACCACCCACTTGCTATACATTAAGCTGAAGGCAGTACTCTTTTGGTACTCAATCAATACAGAATAGTCATATAACATATCTTTTAACTTACTTATTTTATATCAATAATGGTATCAGATATGCAACGTGACCATGTTAATGTTTTCAAAGTATCCTTTTTCAAACCAAATATCTTCATCATTTTAAGAGACAACGGGATATATGATCATTCCAATCATACTTGAATGGCAATACCATTATGAAAGACTAACTCGTTTTTAGTTCATAGACACTAAATTTTGTATGCATTGTCGTAATGAAAGAGCAACACATGATGAAAAATATTTTTTTTGATATGTCAAAAATAAATGGCATGGAACTTGTTTCATCGTATTAAAAATGCTGTGGTAATGCACTTTGATAACACAAACCAAAGCACAACCCGATATTCCTTGTTTTTTTAAGCGTACAATTCTTCAAAATTATATACGTTTTAAGCGGGCATCCTGCGGCTGATAGAGTGTGACAATCCCCTAATTGTGTTGTTAGCGCTTCAATTTGCATGGTCTTTTGCTGGTTTCTCGTCATCATTGAAGAATGTAAATTTGTTCTTTCCATGTTGCTTGATTTCGTCATTTTGTTTGCTAGTTTATTAAAATTGATACGAGGCAAATACTGAGAAAACAATCAGAAGATTGTAGGAGACAAGCGGATGTTAGAAAGCTTTAATAGAGTGCGATTTTCAGCAAGGGGTTCAATTACTTTTTAGGAACTTAAAGTATAAACAGCAAATCATTCAATATATGCATTACGATTTCGTAACAGGAGACATCGGAGCGAGAAAGCTGGACCTGATGACATAACGAATCATGAATACTTTGAAATAGAACCGTCCAGTATTTTACCTACAGAGGCTTCAACAGATGACGTTGAATACTACGAGATAAGGGACGACTCATCCAAAACGGAAACAGATCACTACTACTCCAGTGCAGACAGTTTAGGAAGACACGCACACACTACGCATGCGATAAGTCCATACGTCATATCCGGTTACGACCATCTTCGTCTGAAGTCGTGTGATACTGTCCCATCAGCGCCGAACTATGGACGTTTAAACCACGGCGCGGAGACTAGTGATTCATGCGGGTACATGGATGTGAACGATAAGAGACAAGTTGTCTTCATTGAAGAACGTGATAGAAACTCATTTGCTGTTTAAAGGTGCTGGAGCTGAATATTAAAGGTTTTTTTGTCGCGTAATCAGTGTAATTTAAACCCCATTGTAAGATGGTTTTACACTACGGTAAATGGTTCATAATGGCAATCAGTTTCAAAGTAAATACAACTTTGTACGTGGTATATGTTGATACTCATATCAACAAAACACCGCCCTTTTAATCAACATAGGTATTGAATGTCCTGAACTGGTAAGTGATTAATGTTCTTGTTTTTTTTTGAAAGGTTGAAATAAAGGACAGTTTGTTTAAATGTGTTGAAATATCCATAGTTAATACCATTGTTAAGTATAAGAAATATTTATCTTCACGCAATATGGAAAAATAACGAGACCATTTTACCTATTGCACCATGAGAAGTCAAGAGTTTTGTTATAGTAATGATATCAAGCAATGTCGTTCGTGAAGAAGGTACCAAGGTATTCTAAAGTATAAAATATCTTAGGAATTAAAGCTATACAAATTCTTCATTCGTATCAAAGAAACATTTCGTTTGCATTTTTCAATAGAGTAATATAGTTAGGATTACATACCACAATTTTTTTTGAGTAGGTGAAAATAGATTGACAGTCGAAAACATCACCTTATTTCTAAAATTGTGTTTAGTGATGTCATCTGTATTTTTAAAAATAATTTTCAACATTGTTTTTTTCACTGCATGAAGGCCGATTTCTGGTTAGGAAAGACCACCGCCAACGTTTTCTGTAATTGTCGTCATGGATGAAACACATCAAGTCGTCAGGTCAGCAAGGTCAGCAAATCGTTATGTTCTCATGCACCATAGAAGTTTATAAAAAACGTATCAGAGTTTATCGACTGCCGAATGGACATATACTAGTTACTAAACTTTGATCTGAAGTAACAAATTACAATGTTAAAATGTTACAGTGATTGTTAAGCTTTCAAGTCCGGTCACCGATTGAACAAATCATACGTTTGAACAACTCACGTTTCAGAATGACATGTTAGAATCCAACCACATCTTCCCGTTTTACTGAACAAGTTTTGATTAAGATTTTCCGTGAAGACTGAAACAGCTAACAAGTGACATCATATGGCTTAAATATTTTGGGTTCACGTCAAATGCATCATTTTTGAAGTGATGACACACGAGATGCTCATACATGACATTTTATTGGTTGAAGAAATATTGCATAAAAAGATTTGAAGCCCTAGACTGGAAAGCCAACATTTTGACACCTACTCAATTTATTTTTCAAAGGTACAGAAGCGGTTGTTTCACCTTTAACTGTTAGATTTTTGTTGTTTTTGGAAAGAAGGATAATAATCGCCAACTATTGCTTTTTTAAGGTAACTGTTACAGTTAGATTTAAGTTTCTTTTGGTCTTAAATGCAGACTAAATAATCAAATTTTCGTTATGTGTCATAACGTAGAATGTAAGCATCCTATCTAAAACGAAACATTTCTGTAAAAGATAGACTTTTCAAAATATTATTAACATTAACCGAACAAGAAAAGTTTAATATCAAACTAGCACACTCACATGCCAACAAAATACAAATCACTCAAACTTCGTATTTGTATTTGAGATACGTGTATTTCTTTGGTCCTAATTTGCATACACCATTTTATTTTTTGTTAACAAAATCTATTTGTTCCCAAAGTTTCACATACATTGCTTTCATACATAATTATCAGTTTCCTTCAAAGCATGAATTTCGTCAATCACTGTAAAGATTGATAACAGCATTGAATCTCACATTGTTTCTAACACTGTCAAAGGCGGGTAAATCATATTAAGTACCATAAGTTTACACTTCTCTGTGGTGATGATGGATACTCGGGATGTATGTCATGTGTAACTTGAGTTGTGAACATACTTTTTGGACGCACGCGTTGAAGGTTGAGAAGCCTGCTGAATCAACATTTAATTTTACTAAATAGGCATTTATCGTGTATGACGATGTGTTATTGATTTCTAAACACAACGTCTATTGTATGCTAGACAATAAAAGGTAACTCGAATTCTGAATCAAGGATGACAAGTGTATCTAACGTTGAAAACAAATATGCCTGAGACCATGAAGTTAATGATCAACGACAATCACCTTGAAACAAGACAACCCTGTGATATTCTAAGTTTCTTTTTCTCAAGTGTACCGTTGATGATGGAGCGGTCCTGACAAACATTCACGCAGAAGTTCAATTCACAGACACATACATTTAAAACAGGAAATAAGTGACACTTTCTCACTTATATAGATACTTTACTTACCCATTGTCTCGTGTAAAGTTTGTGTCATTGATCCAATTCCAAATCCAATTCAAATTACAGCTGCATATAAAAAGTTTGTTCACCTACTAATGTATCTTAATGCAAATATCATGTAATTTGGGTTTCGTTTCAACGTCAATAAAATAACCCCAGCAAAACTGACAAAGGATCTCTAATTATCACTTTGTAAAAATGACCGTTTTCAAACTTATTGGGGGATTTTCTAGATTTCCGTAGGCATGATTAAATAGTTAGAAGGGGTCATATTTTCGAAATTCCGATCTCCTTAAATATCGATTAAAATATTCCATTTCGACTCTCTTGAGATAAAATTCAGCTAACTTCTATTGACTTGATACAAACGATCAAATACGACTTGTGTTAAAAGCTTTTGATCACTTATAAAGGATTTTGTAGAGAAAAATAAAAATTACTGTTTTTAGAAATTTTGCCCGCCTTGTCACTTCACATTCTCTCGTACATTCTATACGTATAGGAATTTATGACGGAGCTACGTCTGTGGGGAGAGAATGGTCACTTCATTGACCTGCTAAAAACTGTTACGTTTAACTGTTGGGTATGACATACGATTGCGTTAAGGTGCAATGGATCTTCACTTCTATATTGAAATTTCAAAATTATCCGTTTCTTTTTCGCAATGTTACGATGCTTCAAAGACATGCAAAATTATATGATATTTGCACTACGATAAGCAGATATGTGAACAAATTTCAGATTATATGCAAGCGGAGTTTATGTCATTAATCGTACGTAGGAACACACATTGAAATTCGAACGCCAAATAATCATTAGCTATCGTGTTGACAAACTTTATTTTGACAATTTTGGTGAAATCCCACGAAATTGACGAGTTTTCAGGAGCAGGAGTCGTTTCACTTTAAAATAATTGTAACGTTTTTTACAATCATGTTTCATTAGATATTACAGATACACGACCTAGTCGATAATTTTACGATTTCACGAACGAAGGTTAAACATTACCATTCTTGAAAATTCCTTCTTGACTTTCATCTATTTTCTCTTACGTAAAATTAATAAAGCAACGTACATGCAAAATTAGTTTACGTTGCTACCAGTCTAAACAGCCTCTCTTCACCCATTGTTGATGGTGATAACGTGCACATTAAGAAATTCAAGGAATCTTTAAATATTCATTTTAATCTTTTTCAATGATTTCACCAGATCAATTCGATCATTCAATAGAAATAAGGTAAGGTTATTACAAAATAACAAAATCTTTTTCTAAAATTTTTTATTTCCGCTGTAACTTTATGTATGTTTACAAGTAAACAATCTTTGTTTTAATGTTCTAATTATAAAAAACCCCATAAAACAGTAGGTAAAAATGTATTTGAACTAACTTCGAAGAACATAAAGTGCTTATCAAATACGAACAAAATTTAAAAATTAAAGTTGAAATTTTGCTGATCTGAAAAAATGAAAATAGTATTAGCTGAACGGTATATGCTGAAAAGAATCAAGTGATATCTTTTCGCGAAAGCATTTGATTTATGTCCATACCAAACCAGTAACAGGAAGAAGGAGATGCGAGATATTGACTGAAACCACATAAAAATATCAGTTGATTGGCTAAAACAGAATCCAAAACAACTAATAGGACACTTTTAAGGCAATTAAATGAAAGATGTAGCTCATAAGCAAAAACATAAGCTTGAAATCAACTGTAAACAAGTAATACACACTCAAAAACTGGAGAAGACAAATACCGATATATGATACCAATCGTGATAATTTATGAGATATCTAGTGATACAATTTGATACTTCTATGAACACTGAAAAAAAGACAGAGATTTATAGTGACTTAAGGTGTTTTCAGTCGACATATACTCAAATGCAATAAAAATTATTAAATTATGTAAAAAAAATACCAATATCAAGTTAGACACGTGTAAGATAATTGATTTTGCTTTTATTTTTTTTATTCTTATTAACATAATAAATAATTGTTATTCGTAAGCCTGAATAAAAACATTGATATTCAAAATATAAATCTATTCTCATGTATAACTTTAAAAACGAAAGTTCTAATGTCAACATCATGTCTATTAACACATTCTATTTACTTATAGTTCTTATCAAATATATAACTGTTATGTATAACTTTTTCTCCCTAAATATTTAAAAAGATATGGTAATGGCAAGCATAGTGTTAGCTCGATGTACAAACTCATTTAAAACCATGAAAAAAAGTTTGAAAATAACCGTACTCAAAAAGTAAACCATAATTGCAAAACATCATATTTATCTTTCATTGTCAAGTACATCATGACGTCAAAGGTTATTTTTACATGTACACGAATATTTATCAAAATTGTTACAGCACTTTGACGTCATAAACTGAACTAATTATTCTTTCTAAAGAGTATATCTTAATGAAGAAGTAAACGTTATGTTCTGTTGAGTGTTTTTTCAACAGTTATACTATTGAAAAGGTGAATTTGTTAATACTTTCACCAATGAACTATTTATCTCGTCGTTAATTTGTTACTTGCTCAGTAGGTAAACCAAAGGTTTTCTAACAAACATAAACTTTGTTTAGCTTATCCACGTAAAATGTTTTAGAAGTGAAGTCTGATTACCTCTTTAATAAATACGTTTGTCATAACAAGAAGATGTGAAGCGTATATCAAATTCGAATTTTTTTGTTATATTGTGAAACAATGATCATTTAAATAATAACGCCATTGAACCAAAATCAATTGGTCAGTGGTATTTAAGGAAGTTTGAAAAAACCTTTTCGAGCATCGAATGTTTTTGTCGAAAAATATCAATTGCTTGCATAATAGCAAGAACTGTTTGCGTTTGATTTAGCGAATTAAGGTGCATCAAAAGTAACATAGTTCTGCTTTTAGCACACGATTAACAATGAGTTCGAGCAAATACTTTGCTATATTTATCTCTTGTCATAAGATGAGATGCATTTAAAAAAAAAAACATTCCTGGTAACAGCGCCCATAACATAACATCAATACACAAATGTACATTTACAAATAGTCAATGTTCATACTATGACATTTGCACTAAAACTGTGCTCATTGTATGGAAGTAATCAATTGGTATTTGGTATTGGAACATACATGTAATTGACTCAATTAACCAGAACAAATGAGTAGGGAAAAGCCATATACAAAGATGAAACGTTTTTGTTTAAGACAAAATTGTTTTAACTTAAAACATGTGTACGTATCAAAAACAATTGAGAGATATCCAGCTTTACAAAAAAAACCCACTGACATATCTTTCATACATTAGTATTGTACCCTGTAATATGAAACATTTACTGCTTTTGAACAAGCCTTTGTTTCATGAACCACCATTATTGAAATAATTGTACAGTAATTTTATCAGAAGAAAATCTCCAATAAAGTTTACCAATACCTTAAACGTTCACGGTCGATTATAAATTCATAAGTAAGCAGGGTGTATTTAACCGGTTTTAGTGGTACTTAAAGGTTGAAGCTCTACACCGATTAACTCAAACGAATAAAAATATAAAGTTTAATTTAGATGTTGGGGTGAAAGTTTCATACAGTTCCATAATAAAAAATGTCAGTCGCATACTAGTAATTCAAGGAACAATGGAAATTTAATTTAGCATTATCGTACATACGAATTATGCTGATAGTAAAATGAGAAGTTTTCGATGATGATCTGCAGAAAGACAGAAAGTTCATTGTACATTTCACGATTCCAGCTTTTATTTTCAGTGACATTTGTAATCTATATAAAAAAATTCAAAATCATATACTTTTGGAAAAACAGATCATAAATAAAAGAAAAATAATCGAAATGGAGATGTTAATATCGTAGCATATCGTTGAATAAACTTGATCGACAAAAGAAAACATGAAAACTACATTAATTTGTAATCTCGCTTATGAGAGGTATCCCTTTTTAAAAACGGTTATAGACTTTATTATTTGTTGACACATTAGTTTGAATAAAATATTACTTTACATGGAAACATATACATGTAATATAATATCGAATATTAATTACAAAAGATCCCGTTTTCATCAAGTTTTGTGGGGATCTTTTGGATTAATTAGTTGGTACTTAAACATTAAAGCTCGCACATTACAGCTATTGGCAAGTTGTTATTACTTGGTTTAAGTTAACAATTTACCTCATATATATTGATGAATTTCACACGATTGCACGATTGTGTTCACAGCGACATTCACCAGTGTAAGAGTGGGTAACAGTTAGCATTGGAAGCCATTTATGCTAGTTTTATGCTAGTTTTTTGGGCAGAATCTTTGGATAAAATAAACGAAGAACAAGCGGGATTCAGAGAAGGATATTCAACCATCGATAACATTTTCACTTTACAAACCTTGATTCAAAAGTATTTGAAAACAAAGGGGGGTAAATTTTATGTATTTTTTGTTGATTTTGCAAAAGCGTTTGACACTATTGAAAGACACAAACTATGGAAGCTATTGAGATCGCATAGTCTTAGTAAGAAAATGAACAAATTATTATGTAGTATTTACGAGAATGTCAAAGTATGTGTGCGGAATAATAATGATATGTCTGATACCTTTACTAGTCACAGGGGTGCATACTAAGCCCGTTTTTATTCACGATCTTCATTAACGAATTAGCCATTCAGATTAGGAAGAATTGTACCCATGGTATACAGCTTCATCCAGATATATTGGAATTATTTTTATTATTATTTGCAGATGATATTATCCTTTTTTCCCCAACCGTAATTGGTCTTCAAAGGCAAATATATGAACTAGAAAAGTATTCTGATGAATGGAAACTAAAAGTGAATAGATCTAAATCAAAAGTTATGGTATTCAAAAATGGGGGGAAATTATCAAAAACGGAAAAATGGTATTTCAAAGAAGAGCGACTGGAGACAACTTCACTTTATAAATATTTGGGTGTATTATTCAGCAAAAACCTTACATGGAACAATCATTTCAACCAGGCAGCAACACAAGCTAAAAAGGTATTTATTGCTATCTGTAAACAAACCCATATCTTAGGCGATCTCTCGTACCAAACCTTTTTTAAAATCTTTGATAGTAAAATAAAACCAATATTATTGTATGGGTCGGAAATATGGGGTTTACAAAATATAGATATAATTGAAAAGGTTCATCTATTTGCATGTAAAAAATATCTAGGAGTAAAATTAAGTACACCTAGTGTTATGGTTTATGGAGAACTAGGAAGGTTTCCACTTTATATCTACGCCTCTATAAATGCAGTCAAATATTGGTTGAAACTTTTAGCTATGTCTCATAAAAGAATACCAAAAAAATGTTATAATATGATGTTATTGTATGACAAGAATGGACAAAGAAATTGGGTATCTCAGGTTAGAAACTTTTTATTTGCTACTGGCTTTGGAAATATATGGAATGATCAATATGTAGAATTTCAATCACTATTCATTAATTCCCTAACTGTTCGACTTAAAGACATTTATCTTCAAACATGGTGTGATAAAACTCATTTGTCAAGTAAATGTTTTTACTATTCACAATTTAAACACGACTTATTCAAAGAAACCTACTTGTCATGTATTGATATAAGAAAATTTAGGCGGTCTCCAGCACGCTTTCGATGCTCTTCACACGATTTATTAATCGAAACTGGTAGATATAAAAATGTTAAAAAGGAAGACCGAATATGTACACTTTGTACTTTAAATGAAATAGAAGACGAATACCATTTTCTTTTTATTTGTCCAGTATATAATGCATTACGATGTAAGTATATTAAACAGTACTACTATGTCCATCCAAGTATTATAAAATTCTGTAATCTTATGAACAGTAAAAATCAAATTACACTACAAAATCTGGCTATGTACATCTACAATGCAATGAAGTACAGAACATATGTTTTATCACTAAAGTGTTAACTACTTTTGTATATATGTACTATAGGCCTGAGGCCTCTTCAGTACCGAAATAAAGATTGACATTGGAAGCCATTTATGCTTTATAAATACACAAACCTACATTTCCAATTATAGAACGTTCGCATTGACGATGGCAAATGTACCTTGTATGTAGGGAATGCATGGGAAGTGATTTAATTGTTACAGAAAACATAATCCATCAATCAAATAAAACGTAGGTAGAACAATTTTACATTTTAAACCAGTTTTGATATTTTGTATTTTATAAATCATATCCAGACTTAGATTGGAACTTTAATACTCGGTCGCTTCTGTTGGTCTTCCACCACTGCACTCAGTACCTTATCGTGGAGTGGTGGTTTGCGTGCCTCAGAGACCCTGAGAGCTATGCCAGCTAGAGCGAACATGCTCATAGCAGGGTCACCCATGCTTGACAGGTCGACGGGTAGAAGCCAGGCCAAATTTGAGTCCTTCTGAAACCTGCTTTCTATCTCTCATTATGTGTTTCTTTTCGTCATTTCCCTCATCCTTCCGATCCTCTTATACCTGATATTTCCACTCGCTTCGAAAGGTGACCCTACCACGAGCATGTAAGCTCCGGCTGATATAGTTCTAGGGGCCTCTGAAGCACCCAAACCATCACACCACGATAAGGTATGAGTCATGTGGTTCACAAATGGCGTTTTGATTTAAATATGTTGCGTACATATTTACTCAAAACCTGTTGCGAAATGTGTTAAAATGCTAAACACATCAATTACTACGTTTTGTAAATTAAAACATGTTTCAAATATATACACATTGCACTATAGGGAGAACGAAAGAAATGAGTTATCATATAATAAAAACAGACAGGACGAGAACAAGCAAGTGTTAAATTTTTTTCGGAAATGAAAAAGAAAATTCAAACATTACTCAAGGATTTATATATATAAGTATATTCAAATGCAATTATTCCGAAATGAAAAATATTTTGGGAGTTTGTAAAACATGTAGAATGACTCATATATAAAATAAAAAAATATTTAAGGCTGACAAAAATTATGATGACTTTGAAATGCGTCACAATTCTATTTTGCTACCACTGACATTTCAAATTTCTTTTATATTCAATCTCGTTTGTATCATTCTTGTAAAAATTAGAGCATATTCATATTTCATTATTTTAATAATGATATTTATTTGTCTTACGTCAAGCGTCTTTATTCATTGAGCTCCAACAAATGAGTGTAAACCATCATGTACCTTGTAAAACGTGAAATACATTTCTGACACATCTAACGCTTACTCGTAATCAAATTTAAAGGCACTAGTGCACGCTTAAAATTACGGTTTAAATTGGCCATTTTAACTTTTACGAGGACTTATGCATTCACTGAACTAGTACTGTATGCAGCTATTGAATTTACCCAAACTCTGAACTGAGAACAAATCATGAAATATGTTTTATGAAAGCAATGTTGTAAATTAACCTATTTAATAACACATTATTAGCATTGTTATTAGATTGACCGTTTCTGTTTACGTAACATTATATACTTCCGGCCTTTAAAAATCCACTTTACTCCCGTAAATATTTGTTAAAAACTACGAGGTAGATTACTTGCGTGCGGAAAGTAAGTAATATCGAGAGATATGCAGTATCTGTGCATTCGTTGTGTTCACGAAATATTGGCGTGCACTAGTGCGTTTAAAGCGTATTTGAATCAGCTGAGCTTCCAAACACCGGGCCCGGATTCACCAAATCTTTAAGAATTTTCTTAAGCCTACAAAGAATTCTTAGTTTCCATGGCAACCAATAACATACTTAGTTTTTTTCTTAAGCAACATTTATCAAACATCTCATAGCGTAAGTTTGTTCTTCACATTAAGAATCCTTCATAAGTTACCTATATATTTAAGAATTTTCTCAGATAAAACAAAGATGGATGCCAATTCTTTTATTCACATTGATCGCTCGAACATTTTAGAAAAATACACAGAAATGAGCTTACAACAAAAATCCGATTATTATCTTATATCTGATGAAATATCACCATTAACCAAAAGAAATAAGCCTTTACCAGCCACAGATAAAGTTGTTTTCACACTGCGTTATTTTGCCACCGGTAAAATGCAATGCAATGCCCACTACTTAGGTGTGTCACAGTCCTCTGTAAGTAGAGCTACAAATAATGTCATTAACGCTCTATCAGCCCCTGGCAATTTATTCATTTTCCTACGAATGCAGCCAACGTCAGGCGGAATCAACTTGGTTTTTATGGAATCGCTAATTTCCCTGGAGTAGATGTAAAAGATGAAACTCACATTAAGATAATTGCACCTTCCCTGCACAAACCTGCTTATGTGAATACATCACAGCATAAACACATGATGCTCGATGTTGCCAATGACTCGAGAATTTTGACAGGGAGCGGTGTCTTTGCTCTATTCTCCCGCCACTTCAAGCCTGCAGGTTGTCACTTGTTGGGAGATAGTGGATACCCCTGCCCAGACGGGGACCCACAGAGACTGGCTCCTCACCCCGTAACAGCGTCCAAATCCCGGGTCTCAGACATCTTACAACAAGTAAATATTGTGTCTGATTACTGCCATGTTTCGAACGTGGTCAAATTAGAGGAGAAATAAAAAGGGATATTTCAACCAATTATCTTGTCATTGAGTCCCTGTGGTTGAAACGTGTGTAGCTCGAATATCCACTTAAGCTCGAGTGATCTACGGGCTTTGGTGGTAGTCTCCCACTCAGGGTTTTGTCTGAGTTGAGCAATAATATGGTATCGGAGATCGCTCTTGGAATGTTCCGGGAGATTGAAGTGATGAGCGACTGGTTTGTCTCTCTTAAGGGTTATGTCTGCAAAGTGTTCAGATAACCTAATTTTGAAATTCCTTTTTGTCTCTCCCACATACTGTTTCTTGCAGGTGTTGCAAGTGAGTAGGTAGACTACATTCTTGATTGTGCAAGTGTAGTTTTTTGTGGGATATTTACGGCCTGTGTGTGTGCAAACAAAATGGTTTTGTTTAGACAATTTAAAGCAGATTTTGGAATTGTCTTTGTCACACACGTCATCTAGAAAGTTGACTGTCTTACCCCAATTTGCGGAGGTGGACGCGGGTAGGTTAGATTGGATCTAACCAGTAGGTCTTTCAGGTTCTTATTTCGCCTGAAGGCCGTGATGGGGGGAGACGGGAAGATTTTAGTGCAAATATCAGATCCGCTGAGGAGTCCCCAGCGTTTTCTGATGATTTGTTTGAGCTCCATGTTCATAGGGTTATAGTCGCAAACTAACGCCTGAGACGAGTTGTCTTTTGGGTGTTTAGGTCCTGGCTGGAGGAGATCCCTCCTGTCTTTCAAGTCAGACTTGGGTTTGTTTTGCTTTAGAATCTTCTTGGGATAGCCCCGTTTGAGATAGTAGTTAATGAGATTCAGGGCGTGTTTCTCATATTCTTTATCAGAAGAGCAGATTCTTCTGAGTCGCAAGAATTGACTGAATAGTCCTTTCGTTTTTACATGTGCCGAGTGACATGAAGTGTAAAGCAAATAGGAGTGAGTGTCAGTGGGTTTGCAGAATAGAGTGAACTCAAGTGTTGAGTTTGTTCTCATTTGAAACCCAAGTATCTAGGAAAGAGACTTTTGCGCGGGAAAATTCTGCAGTGAATTTAATGGTGGGGTGAGCAGAGTTGAGATATTGAATGAATTTTTCAAGTCTCTCTGTCCCCAATGTCCATATAAGGAAGATGTCATCAATAAATCTGATATATAGATCAGGTTTATCGGGATAATTGGAGAGTAGTTGTTCTTCCAATTCGCCCATGAAAATGTTGGCATAATAAGGGGCCAGTTTAGTGCCCATAGCCGTGCCACCGACTTGTAGATAATGGCTGCCATTGAACACGAAGTTGTCGGACCTGAGTAAATTCTACCGGGAGACAACTAGACACCCAGCCGGCGCCATCAGTGACCCCTTCCTGTCTGCCGACAGCCTCATAGACTTGTCCACTGTCAACTTTTCTGGAGGACTCCCGACCAGGGACATCCCATTGGAGACAGACCCCTCGGCCACACCTCCTAATGACCCACGCCTCTCTTCTGACAAGACGAAGCCCGCGGCTGCCACTCCTACCCGGACGGACACGCCCACACGGCCCGCTACCCCTAATAAGGTACAAACTTTTATACCTGGTCATGGTAGATGCCCTTACTTAATTTTAAAAGGTGCTGCTCCTATACCTCCACTTCATAGCTCTCCGGGATCTGGCACTGAACGGACGCCCTCTCCAGCTCTCACGAGCATCGGTTATTGGAACCACACTGTCGCTGTTGCCGCGGACTACCGCCCCTCTCGCCACGGATACAACCTCTACTTGGATTTGTACCACCTCACCATGCCACCACAAACAGCCGACCTTATCTCTTTGGATAAAGCTCTGCCTCGACACCTCCTGTACGCCTTTCAACCATGTCTTTCCTACCGCATCTCGGACTTTAATACCAACTATAACTACCTCAAAGATAACATCACCTTAACTATCAACTTTAATCTTGCTCAACCTAAAAGTAAGTTCCGTCCCCCCCGTACTGCACCTAATTTCAACCCACGTAATGAACAACCACCCCAACAACCCCCCCCTCAGTATAACCCCCCCCCACGTAATCCACCCCCTGCTCAACAACCCCCCGTTCAACACCCCCCCAACCCCTCCAACCCCCCCGGGAACAACCTACTATTTTCCCCACCCATCATGATTCCCCCTCCCTACCCCCACCTATAGATACTCCAACCCAACATCAAGCCACCGCCCAAACTCTAACCCACCCAAGTACTTTAAACAAACCAACAACCAAACGTCCCAGGGTAGGATCCACCCCTTCACCCCCCCCCCGACCTCAATCCTCTGCCTCCAGCAACCTTAGCAATTACTCATGTAGCCACATGGACCAAGACCTAACTCCACCTCCCGCATCTGAACCCATGGCACAATTACCCACACCCAACTTAACCACCCAACCTCTACCCCCCCCCCTCAGCTCAATCCGTACCCCCCCACACCAAAACCGGCTCCAGACCAGGAAAATCCACCTACCAACGCGGATCTCGATCCCGACCTATCAAAATCAGCTCCAAATCAGCAGAATCAACTAAACGCATCAAGCACTGCCACGGATCTCGATCCGATACTATCAAGTTCAGCTATCACTGACACTCATGCTACACCTGCTGCACGCTTAAGCCGACCCCGGCCACGAGGGACCCGTGACAAGGAAGCCAAGCAAGCGCTCAAGGATGCTGCTAAACAACATCAAACACCAGATCTTCTCCGTATACGGAATCTCAATGGCAGGAATTATTACATACAACCAGAAACAGAAATAGTGGGCAATTTCTCCATCCTCACAAAAGAATTTAATACTGACAATAAACTACAACATATTTTAGTTAAAGACTGCCAACACCTACTAGACATCATGGACTCTCTCAACTTTCCTATCACTTTCAAGCAGAAAACACTGGCCAGATATCTCCACTTTGCTCAACCTAACCAGCTTTCCTATGACACAACGATGAAAGCCTCTTACATTATGTTTCAACCTTAAACACCAACCTCATCCATCTCCCCCCCCACCCTCCCCTTATTTTATTTTAATTTTATATTTTATTTTTTATTTATCCCTCTCGCCACGGATACATACCTCGCCACGGACTTACATCTCGTCACCATGCTACCAACAGCCGACCTCATCCCACTGGATAAGGCTCTCCCTCGCCACCTGATACACGCTTTCCAACCGTGTCTTTCATACAGGATCTCGGACTTCAATACTAACTTCGACTACCTAAAGGATAATATTACCATAACCATCAACTTCGACCTCTCTCAGCCCAAAAGTAAGTCCCGTCCCCCCCCGCACTGCACCCAATCTAAACCCACGTAATCAACAACCACCCCCTCAACCCAATCCCCCCCCCCACGTAATTTACCCCCTGTTCAACAACCCCCCCATCCCCCCCCGGGAACCACCCGCCATTATTTTCCCTACCCACCACGACTCCCCCTCCCTACCCCCACCTATAAAAACCCAATCCAACAGCTACCTACTACCCAAATCCCAACCCAACCAGTAACTTTTAATAAACCTAACACTAAACGCCCCAGGGTAGGATCTACCCCCCCCCCCCCCCCCGACCTCAATCCACCACCCCCAGCAATCATTCAAATCTGTGGGGTGCCCGACCTCCCGGGGGGGGGGGGGGGGGGGGGGGGGTCGCGCTTCCTTGCTGCCTTGCGCTGCTGCTTGCTTGGGGCCACCAAAGGAGGACTACACTATCGGTTTGGCTGTGTCGATTCACAAAGTACCACTCTACTACTACTCCTTTAACTGCACGGGCGCCCGAGCTCTATGTTCACTGAACTTAGAGCTATCATTTTCCTTTATACCATATATCCATATGGTACATATAATAGATCATTTAACCTTAGGTGTCTATTTTCACTTATATATATTAGCCTCCTCACGAGAATATATCTGGTTAGAGAACCAACTGCTAGATGTTACATAATCCGTGTTCATCTATCCATCTCTCTAGTAACTACTATCATTCCATAGTATTTTACTATAATTTTTTTATACGTGAATCTGTTAGCTTACTTGTTCACTGAACCTAGAGCCCTATGTGTCATAATCTGCCACTACTCAGTTGATTTATTTCTCTAATAATATCTCCTTCTATATATTCGCTCTATTACGAATATACTAGTAACTATGCTAACACAATCCGCCAGATGTTTCACACAGTTGTTCATCTATTCACTCTGTTAAAAACACACTTATAGTGCGTCACTTTAACTGTACATAAAAAACAACATAACACAATCCGGTTTTTTTATGTTTTATGTACAACAGCAGTCAGCCTCTCAAGTATCTGAAAAATATAAAACACAAATATATTAATAAAAACAAATCTGTTTTATTTAGAACACATACTGCTTCACACTTACTCTTTTGGTATCCTCTATAAGAGTTGTCTACATATGTAAAGTAATCATACTAGTCATATGTCTTACTACAACCTAAGATCTTTATGGGCTTGTTTAAGTTAAAAAAAACACAATTTTTAGCTTCCACCGGCACCACCGGTTAAACACCGGTAAAAACACCGGCAACACCGACTGTTTGCAAGTGACCACCGGCAAATCGCCGAGAATCACCGATCGCACCGTGGATGAGTAGAGTATATAAGGCACACCCCTTACCTTGCTATCTTTGTCTGACGAGTTCAATCAAGAACGAAACTAGTTACCACTTAGGTAGCCAATCAAGCCTCTCTTCGCCTAATCCGGTCTCTTTTATACATCTCGTGGTCAAATTAGAGTTATTCCCCTTTCAAAATTGACTATAAAACTGTAACTGGGTTTCATCAAAACTGAAATCGTCTTTAAACATGAAAAATTCCATTTTATTATGGAAATGTGTAATGAGACGTTATTGAGATACGAAGATCGTTATCATAAACATGAATTTTATCAAGGGTGAGTGAGTGAGTAAGGGTTTAACGTGCTTTGAACAATATTTCAGTTATTAAACACGTGGATGACAAGCATCCACAAGAGACTGGACAGACAAGGGAGAAAGGGATCGAAAGGATAAGGGAAAAGCCGGAAAGAAAGGCATCGTGAGAGATAGAAAACAGGTTTTAGAAGGACTCAAATTTAGTCTGGCTTCTACCCGTCCCTACCAGGAGCATGGAAGCTCCATCTGGCATAGCTCGCAGGGTCTCTGAAGCACGCAAACCACCACGCCACGTTAAGGTATTGAGTCCAGGATTAGTAAATTATTCTTATGATGATCCTTACATTTATTTGTTTGACCTAATAAACAGCAGCTGTTAAATAATTTATACTAACTTAGTTAATGAATTAAAACACAAATTGAGAGTAAAATATCCTTTCAGAATTTTAAAATTTCAATATATATATTAAAAGAAATCTAAGAATTGTGTTTTCCTTAATAGAGCTCAGAAGAAGTGTGGTGAAGTGAGGAATAGGCCAGCTGAAATGTCGGTTTCATGTGTTGCATGGAGAAGTAAGGTTAACACCACAAAAAACTTGCAAGGTATTATCAACTCTTTTGTTGATTGGGGGCATTCATGTTTTAATGTATGTATGTATAAAATAATTTTTAATCAATCTCTCAAAGTATTTGTAATTCTATAAACTTTTTACTAAATTCCGCCATGAATCTTATATAAGTATACTTGCCAAAAATTTAAAAATAATTATTGGCTCAGATAAACCTTAAAGCCCAAAATGTGGCAAAATTGGTATTTTTAGGTGACATATTACATAACATAGGCCTTCCGAAACTGCACGTAGTGGGCTTAACTACGGATTTTAACTCTTTTCAAAAGACATTCAACTCGAATTTAAAAAGGGCTTAAGCACGAAAATAGTCAAAACAGTCAAAAGTGTTACATATTCATTGTTATATTTAGAAATGAAAATACGATTAGAAAAATAGTGTCAAATTTGAAGAATTCGAGAGGTTCAGCAACTTTTTTTCAAACCAACGCTATGCATTTGTTACCTGCTACATCAGCGTACTTGAATCCGCTGATTCAGCTCCTTCTATATAACCTGATCTCTTTCGAGCCAAATCCCTCGTACGGCTGGCGCGGCTTGATGTTCGTGCCTGTGCTCACCTGTTATTGCCAAGCCAATGGCAACCGTGAAGCGAATTTTATCATGCCCAGTTGTCAGGCTATCAACAATTTTAGTTCCCTGAAAGTCTTATGTGTTTCTCCAGCCATGTCAATATAACAAGGTGTTTCATCCATATTGAAAATTCTGGACTTCTCTACACCTGTTGTTAATTGTTGCACACCACAGAGATGGTCTTAGCTAATTGTCCTTTTAATGGTCAAGTCCCGTTGAGTGAGTGAATTTTCAGGAAGTAATGCCATTGTAGAACTTACAAAGCCAGGAATCGCTGATCTTGAGTGAATGCTCAATTTCCATCTCACCCATCAGTACTAAGTCACAATCTCTCATGTTGATGTTTATCGGCGCTAATTTCTTTAAACCAACGAAAGAGTCTTTCCAACTCCGGATCCTGTGGTTTACGGCCCGGATTGCCCATACCACACTGCGTGAGGACGTTTGCTACATGTACTGGCCGTTACGGTTTACGTTGCTATGTTCACCGCAACGGCGCGCTATGGTTTTGTTAGTTTTTCCCGATGATGTACATCTCAATATATTGTGTGTAAGTGAAGCTTTTTAAACTTCCCCCTCCACCACTTGACTCGATACCTTATCGTGGTGTGGTGGTTTGCGTGCTTCAGAGACCCAGAGAGCTACATGTATGCCAGCCGGAGTTTATATGCGCCTGGTAGGGACTCCAAAGCTGGACAGGTCGAACTGGTAGAAGCCAGACCAAATTTGAGTCGTTCTAAAACCTGTTGTCTATCTCTCACTATGCCTTTCTTTCCGTCATTTTCCTCATCCTGTCGATCCCTTTCTCCCTGATCTGTCCACTCTCTGTTGGATGCTTGTCATTTACGTGTTTAATAACTGAAATATTGTTCAAAGCACGTTAAACCTCAACTCGCTCGCTCGTTACTCTTCCCTCAGATGAATTTATTGTTATTTGTAAAAAGTAAAGATGTAATAGATCTGAAAATCTGTCTTAATGAAAGTTGAATTATTAAAGTATTCGTCGTTATATGATGAACCGTGGCATGGAAGGGAAAATGACTGTTTTTATGGTCTAGATAACATACATTTGACTAATTTATCTGGCATTAGAAAACAAGTATTACAGAATGGTGTGTGTAAATTGACATGGATTATTTCAATCAAATAATGAATTTATATGGACATACATAATATCACGTGTTACGGGAGCTAGCTGTCAAGAAAACGGTTTTTAGCGGTACATTTTCTTTGATGAAACGGTTTGCTTCATATACTGGATAATGTTATCTATACTATGAATAATGGAATCCAGCAGCTAAATGAACGCAATTTCCCATGAAGTACAGGAGCCATGACTGATGTTAAAAGTGACTTTTAATAAAATAATCGAACATTTCTGAAAATGAACTGATCTCTTTTGGATGCTTGTCATCCACGTGTTTAACAACTGAAATATTGTTCAAAACACGTTAAACCCCAACTCACTTACTGATGAGTCGTACGTTTATCTTCACTGACGGGCAAGTTGCAGTATGTAACAAAGAATTTCAAAGTTGTGACATGGACGAATTAGTTCGGCTTTTACCTTTAATAGTAGACACTTTCAAAGATGTAGGGACGCTTGCGTAAGAGGGTCAAGCGGGGAAAATCGCGTCAGAGCGGCAAAAATCGCTTTTTTGCGATTCAAAAATTTTAACGCCGACGCGCTGCTTGAATGGACGTACACAAACTAAAATTAAATTTAGCGTTACTTTTGCAAATGACAACAGTATTTCAGTTGTTCTTCACGTGGATGAAATAGGAGTATATGGCAGAATAGGAATTTATGACGGAGCTACCTCTGTTTGGAGATAATGGTTTCTACAAGCCTAATTACATTACTTGTTGAGAATTTACGGTATTTCATTATTTAGGATATTTGTACCTCAAGGCTCTTCACTATTTGACCCAGTCATGTGTTTTTGTCTGGTGGACATCTGATAATTGAATCAAATATCAATGTGTTCGAATGAGAGCAACGTTGCATTAAAATCCTGTTAATGATTTGACAGAAACATTTAAAAGTAAATTGAAAGATTGATCAGCAACTGGAATTAGAATTTTTTTTATTTTATGAAATTGATACATCGGTTGCCTTTCATGAATAATTATTCGTGACAAGGGTAACGTCGTCAATTTCGTGATAAGAAGTTGTGACCCTGAAAATCTTGACTACCTTATGCCACCACTTGACTCAATACCTTATCTTTGTGTCGTGGTTTGCGTGTTTCCGAGACCCATAGAGCTGTGCCAGCCGGAGCTCACATGCTCCTGGTAGGGACACCCAAGCTTGATATGTCGACGGTTAGAAGCCAGACAAAATTTGAGTCGTTCAAAACCCGCTGTCTCTATCTCTCACTATGCCTTTCTTTTCTTTTCCCTTATGGTTCTCTGTCTCTCACTTAACATTTCTTTCCGTCTTTTCCCTTCTCCTATCGATCCCTCATCTGTCCACTCTCTTGTGGATGCTTGTCATCCACGTGTTTAATAATTGAAATGTTGTTCATAGCACGTTAAATTCCAACTCGCTCACTCTTTTGCCTCGTGGTTTCAATCCCTTTCTCCCTGATCTGTCTACTGTCTTTTGGATACTGTCATTCACGTGTTTTTAAAAAAAAAATAACTGAACATTGTTCTAAACACGTTAAAGACTAACTCCCTCATAGTGCTCCTCTGGCTTTGAGATCATTGTGAGTTGATGAATCTTTCACGAAGACAGGTCTCTCATCGTTTCACTGTCAATGAAAACCTCATCCACCTTTTGCAATCCACCCCTACCTAAAATTGGAATTGTCAACGTCGGCCTTTTGAAATCCGATACTGGTAATTCCTATGACACAGAGGACACCCACCAGCAAGCTGTTCACAGAGCAACGGTGTGGATGCCATGAAGTAATGTCGTGCGACTGATTTTGGGTCTTGTTGTGCCTTTGTGCCTTCAAGACCATCAACAAAGCATCAACTGACTGGAGATTTTATCTAACCACCGATTCAACAGAAGTCATCTCACAGATAAGGGTTCATGGAATTGTTTACTCTGGCCATGTAACACATCCTGCAAATCTCTCAGTCTATCATCTCAGAATGCCAATATGTCTGTGGTAATCTACAAAGTATAGTATGTTTTTGCCGGCCCGTGATGCTGCCATATTTAGGCGACGCTCAGCACACCTATCCCTGTAACTGCTGAATTGGTCGTTGCAGTTTGACCCCAAGCCCATTTAGTCTACCAGTCATAACAGGAGCCGCATCTGTACCAAGCAAGTGAGGTTATGAAATTTTTATCATCATTTTCATGGATAATGTTTTCCCCCTGCAGGAAATTCAGGATGGATGTTTCTATTCTAGCCGCTGTACAATCTGATATGTTCATTGCCTGTAAAGCAAACGCTCTCAAGTCCAATGTTTGTGGTCGAGATAGTGGAAAAGCTTGGTAACTTACCCCCCACTTTTAAGTCGCATGTTTCGTCTAACACTACACCAATGGCGGGACTACTTTCTAATGTGTCATTTTGTTGTGCTTTCCAAACAGTTAAAATCGATTCTTCGATTTCGTCAATGACATCTGGGTTTTTATAATAAGGTTTCTACACCAGTGTTTAATAACTGAAATATTGTTGAAAGCACGTTAAACCCCAACTCAATTTTCATCGTCTTGCAAGGGTGATTTCGTATCCGTAGTCCTTGGAGCGAGTGCATTGGTACTTAACGTGTTTTGAACAGTATTTCAGTTATTAAACACGTGGATGACTAGCATCCAAAAGAGTGGACAGATCAATGAGAAAGGGATCGAAAGGATGAGGGAAAAGGCGGAAAGAAAGGCATTGTGAGTATATATCCGATGTAATAACTACACCTTTAACGACGACACTGCCCGTCTACATGGAACAAGGGTGATGGAACAGTACCTTCAAATTGAAACAATTGAGTGGATGTAGTGGCCTGTTCACTCGCCGTATCTTAATCCAATAGATCATGTATGGAGCCTTCTCGGTAAAGCATTGCTAGACCGTGTGTTCTATTGAAATATTAGGTCATTGCCTGACAAGATATTAACATCTCTGGTGCGGATTTTTATTTACTTGACACATGTATCACTTGTCGCTGTCTTCAAACTACCTTTGTTCTACTTTATCAATTACACACGTAAGATAGATTCCAGAATAGATGTACGATCATTAACTTAATAGGAAAAAACCCTATAAAAAACAACAGAAATAGAGAAATGAGTCTGTAGAGAAAACCACTTTGATAGAATCTAATCAATCCGATCAATCTAATTAATTAATATTAAAGTCATAATTGTTTGATAAATTGTCATTAATTAGCCTTGTCAATAATAATACATGATGCTTTGTGGACACGGGCGAGGATTGGGAAAACTCCTGCAAAGGTTAAGTAGAATTCATATCTGTTCACATCATTTGAGAAAGTTGACGATATTTATCGAAGATAAAAATCTTCAAAAATTGCGAAAAATAATTCTATACTAATATGGATTTTATCATTTAAGGATGACAACTCTAAAATTAAATTCGACCGATAATGTTTACAACCGAATAACCTTTTAATAGTTGATCGGTTTATAAATAAAGCTTTTCAAAGTATTGATGGTAGAGTACGTCACATTACACTACATTGCCGTGTACACTACAAAATATGTAACGAAGAGGTAAAGATTTTGGTTTTATAAAATCATGTAATAAAAAATATTATATTTCTTTATGAATACTGAGTAACATGAACCGTTTACAAGTAATGATTAAATTTTAATCGTCGTGATGCTATTGAATATCTATTGTGTTATTATTTTTAATACTGTAGATATATTTTCCTACACTCCATATACCATAATATGACAATATATATTCGTGTAATATTTTCTTTTAAGATAAAATTTCTTCGAATCATTGTTGTCAAAATGCTAGCCATCTTAGTATAACTGTACAATGTCATGCAGAAGGGAGTGAAAATGCAATAATTATGCGTATATTTTAGGGGATGAGTCGTCCATTTCTGCGCTTTGATTTTGAATTTCCGTTTAATTTACGGTCTTAAAATTTAATCGTTTATCGAACAACTACACGGTGATCGCATAATATTATGGTGAATGGATTGGCAATCAAAGTGTTAGTTACTTTCAGTGAAGAAATAGAAATATACACACCAGTAAACATATCATTAACTCTTATTACTTGGAATAATGGTGGTGGTGTCCAAATACTTTAACAGTGTTCAATACAACCTCGGTCACACTGGGCTTTCGTTCCGATACTCTTGGATACTCTCCGATACACCCCTGGGAAACGTCCAGTCTGATTAAAATCGACCGTGTTCCGAGGAATAAAAGTGACAAAATGTTCACTTCCCCAAGATTCGAACTCGATATGTCTAGGCCATCCTCTGCACGACGGTCTGTAGCGCACGTTCTTACGTAAACTCAGCTTCTGATACCGAATGCTTTTGCCGCGGGCATTGTGATTGGTTAGCTGAGTTCACTGATTTTAATCAGACTGGGGAAACGTCATAAAGAAAATTTGTACTGAAATTACCCGCCTTTATCAAATAGGGTCTTCTCGGCTTAGTCATGTTGTTATTTTGTCATCTCACAATTAACCTGTATAGATGATATTTACATGTAGAAATGCCCCTGATATCTTTTAAACGTAAATCGTTAGGTAAAATATGTATATGTAGTATGCTCTTCCAGGAATTGACCTTTTCCAGGCTTTGGCAACAAACTGGCCCATTCTCATGAAGGAGGCGATTTAAATTGAAATATGCCCAATCCAGGGCAATCGGCAGGGATTCTGGGAATTCGCAAGGATTAAGGGATATCCTAACGAGATAATCCCTTACATGACTTCATTAATATTAATCATGTCATAACAGGTACTGTTAATGAATGAGTTATCCTTTAGCGTCGCCATATCAGCCATTAGTATCTAACTCATAACATTATCTTGATACATTGTTACACATCATTGCATGCATTATTAATAATGGAATTAATAACACTAAATAATGGAACAAACATTAAACTTAGATTTTTAACCTTCTTATCGTATTACTGGATATTATGTCAGTGACTTTTACTCTGTCCTAAAATGTATTTTGAAATAATCTTAATTTACATCAAACACATTCATGCAACAAAATCCAGTAATGTGGCAACACTAAAACTTATTTATAAGGACGTAATAACACGACATAAAACATGCAATGTACATTGAGCAAAACTGTCTACGTTTAAAAAACCCCCGGAAACTATTGAGTGTTTGTTGTTGCGTCTCAGTAGGCACAAATTATTAAAATAAAGAACTATGCAAGACTCTGCTGTTCAGCTTGAAAATAAAATATGTTTTAAATTCAAGTCTTTTGACCTATTGTAAATGGATTTTAAAGGACATTTGAGCGTGGTATGAATCATATATGATATGAAGAATTCGAGATAAAAACGATAATTTGAAGAATTATAGCACGTTTTTTGAAAAGTTTGTCAAATGATGTTGAAAGTATCAAATTTCGTGGACTAAACATTTTTGGAATACCAATTGCGTGAAAACAATATTCAAAAATGAGTTTGATCAACTGTATACAGTTTTATTAAAAATATCAGATAACTTCCTTGAGCAGATAATCGACAATGAGTTTAAGCAAACACTTTGCTTTTCATATCATATTAGATGAACTGATGACACTACATACCACGTCCATTCCATGTACAATTCGTGAAAGCTATTAACGGCAGAACCATTGATTGACATCAATACACAATTGTACATTTTCAATCAGTTAAGTGCGTTCTCTTACAATCGTAAAACAAAAAAGAACCATGTTTAGTGGATATAAGTATTCCATTTGCATTTGAAACGACCTACAAATAAACTGAACTGAATTTAAAGCACATCAGTTGTAAAATGTGCCATGTTTAGAAAACGCATAAGGAAATCAAAATGTATTACTTCAACTTAAAAAACAAAACGTGTTGATAATGCTTTGAAACATTGATTTTACCATTCCATTTGATGTACAAGATACAAAGTATATAGATAGATGGTTATATACGAGGTGTTAAGCCTCAGCTTTTGATTACTTGATCAAGTTCAAGTCAAATATTATAAAAGTAAAATGAGTTTGACTAAAGTCAGTAATTACATGTAAATATAATCACTGACTGTTCCTTAGTTCATCACATGCATCAACGTTATTCCACCCTGAATTGTATTACTCACATATACAATGTAGTTAAACTAACTTTATCATAGATTCAAGTGCTCTGATGTACACGACTACAAGCATTTCAAAATTGTATTTATGTCACAAATACTATGTGATGAATTTGTTTGTGTAAAAATACTATTGAAAGAAATACACTCGAACAAATTGGTTGTAAGAGTCAATTTCTGAAGCCTTCTTCCCTTATATTTGGAACAAGTCCGTATTTTTGTCAGTTTTGCAGGTATTAATGGCAAATATCAACTGACTGGTCTAACAGTCGTTCATAAAGTAATAATGATACTGGCGACTTCAGCATGAGGATCTGAGAAAGTTCCTTTGGTAATATAAAGAACAGCTTGGTGTTAAGATAATGAACGCTTAGTAAATGGCTTGACCACAGAATAACTCCAATCCCTATAGTGCATGAATTAAGTGAGATTTTTCAATATGTCAACATGCAGGTTCTTAAATGGCCAGCTATAACAATTGACATAAAACTCAAAGAACACTTCTTTTCCATCTAGGGAAACCTGCACGGCGATGTCATCATCAACATAGGTGACAAAGGCACTACATTCTGGTGACATCACAAGCACTCAACCAATGGCCAAGCCTAGGTGTCTTGAAATGTCTGTGAATACATGGATACAGTCGCAAACCGTTAAAAACGAGACTTTTTATTGAGTTGCAAATTAACTTTAAGTTAATAAAAGGGTAGTTTACAAAGTTATTGTCAACTTTATTTGATTAAAATAAAAAACCCTTTATTTTCGAGAAATATCGTTCACAAAATACATGTAAGTAATAGTTATGCATTAACTAACACATATATAACACTGTGCCTATGTCATTATGCATGCCCAGCTAGTGATTGATTTGTTAGTATTTGTTTTATTCATTACATTTTAGGTATTACAAACATTTATTAGTTGATGAGACATCATATTGTCATAGTGATTTAATTTTACGTTTGTTGTCATTTTGACAGTTGTTGCGTATTGAACAACAGGGTCCAAAGAAATGTGTAAATCAAATATTACGTAATAACAATATGTCATCTAAATGCTAAACCTGTACATAGAACCTGTGTTGTAAATATAATGTTTTGATCGATTGACAGTATTTATTAGATAAATGATTGTTTCTGCTTTTTTGCATCTAAGGACCATTAGTAGAAAATTGATAGAATGGAGAGTGAAGATTGTATTCTTTATTTTGACGTGTGGGTGTAAACATAGAGTAGATGATATGCAACATACAATGCAATTTTTTAAATGTAACAAAGTGTAATCATAAGACAAATTAAAAAACGTCACATCCAATTGAACTGAAATGAATTGCATTACATGTCTAAAAATAAGTGTTCGTATTTATTTAAAGGAGCAGTGAGTATTTTGTTTTGGTCAAATTTGTCAAACTTAAAAACTTGTTATTATGTCGAGAATTACCTACTGTAACTGAAAACTACCATTGTAATGCTTGTCAGCTCAGTATAGTGAGAATATGTATCGAAAACGCAAAAAGACTAAAAGTACTGGTTTCAAAACGCTACAAAACAAAGAGTCAGGTACAAATTGTATAATAAACTGAACAATTGAACATGACAGAAAGTACATTACTGCCCTTGGCAAGTTATTAATAAGTTATTACATTTATACTGATACATCTTAATCTAAATAGATTGCACTACATAATCTGTCAATTTCCGGTTGTGGTAACAATCAAAAGTAGAAACAGCTTATGCTTAATAAAAACACCAACCTTAATATTCAAGCACTAAATATTTGCAGAATGAAAATTGCTGAAGTACCAGTGTATTTAAGAATAATTTTCCATCTCGCTACATCAGCGTGTTTGTATTCGAGTACAGCTCCTTCAAATACCCTCAGAAACACCCGTATCGACAGGTTACTCAAGCCTAATTATAGCCTTTAACGTTTCCACCATTAAAAAACATTTAAAACCATGTACTACTGTCTAGAAGGGCATGTCGTGTAAGAGGTATAGAACACAGCCTGAGAGCTTGGAAGTAATAAATCACGAACAATATATATGTCAATATGAACATTAATAGCTCGGTAATGGAACCGCAATATTTCTCATACCAGCAAACTGCCTGTGGTTAGCAGCGCTATCTTTCGAAAGTGATTGACGCTCGTACGACTTTCATCCAGATGGTGCCACTATCGATGGATGCGTGCGAGTCATTTCATTGGCTGGTTATATATAGCGATACGAGAGTTTAGACCCGAAGGATATCAGGGTATATGAAGGAGCTATACGTGGATAACAATACGCTGATGTAGCAGGATGGTGATTGTCATGCATTAGAATTATTTATAGACCATTTACTCGATCACCTCATGCAAATCAATAAATCAAACTGCCTCTCAGACGTATGTTTTACTTTTCGTTTCAGCCAATACCAAATATTCATTTTATCTAAAGTTAGGATTTAGCGCTGTGTCTGTCATTGTCCAACCGATCAATGCTGGGCTTTGTAGTCAGGAACTCTTGATATTTTATTTGATAGACTGATTAATTGTGCTTTTTGAATATTCATATTTTCAGAAATTCAATTTCCATATTCCAGTTAAGGTTCCTGCATTAAATAGCTGAAAATGTCATTGCAAGATATTCCATATTTTAAAGACTGTTTTTTTATGTTTGGGTTTTCATTTTGAAATAGTTCTAAGTATTTTTATATAAAAGACTTAATTTACATACTTTAGTGAAAGTGATCACGTTTTAAATATGGTGTATGAATGTTGGCATATTTCAATTCTGTAGAATATCAAGTAAATAGTTTGGTAACTTATATGAAAATTGATCAATTTTCTCAATTAACGGAAGGTTCATTCTCATAATACACGTATAAGACAGTAAAAAGGTTTCAATTAATTCACACAAGAGCCTATACTTGTGCGGCAACGTAAATGACGTGTATTTGAAAACTGGTTGTGATCATAACTGTACAAATAACAATATTGTTAATTGAGGGTCATTAATATACATAAAATATAATTGCCTTATGGTTTTTAATTGTGACTAATGACAGGCTTTAAAAAATCTCAATATTCACAAATTCATTTGCAAAAATTACAGGATATTTGAGTGACGCTTCCTACGTCATCATTTCACAACCAATTGTAAAATCAAGGAAGGTAAGACATTACAGGAAAGAGAGAGTTACAAATCTTATGTGTAGATTGAAACTGTCACTGAAATATAGTCAAATACATTTGAAAAATCTTTTTCTTTCAAAATGATAATTACATATGTACTATTTTCAATTAATGTTATTATTTGTGTAAATATTGAGCTTAAATGATTGGAAGTATGAAATAATTCACATAGGACATAGTAAATCGTAATCAGAATCATTGAAAATTGTAAAAAAGGATAGCCTTTTTGAATGAATTGACATTCTGTGTAGACACTACACAACATGAAACAAGTATAAATTACTGTGTTTATCCAAAACAATGACAACTTCATGAATGTGAAACTTGTTGTGAAACTGGTCATCCTCTTGTTTGCTATTTAAGAAAATTATGTTATATTTCAACAAAGATGATATAAATGTATAGAAATATTGACACCAAGTTAACAAATACTGTAAAAAGTCTGTAAAACGTATGATCTGTAGGGAGGGGGTCACCTTTTTCACCTGATAGGTCTCTTAGTATACTTGTAATTGGATCAGCGTCCGAACATATAAGGTATAACAAATATGGTTATTGTTACAAAAATCAGAGTTGCTGGAAAAGCAGGGAATATCAATGTCTACCGTTAAAGAGCCACTCTGTGATTTTCATAACATATTATTAATCTTTGATACGAACCTAAATGTAAAATTTGGTGATATAAAATCAAAACATCTAAACTTTTCATGTCCAAAAGACATATTACAAATAATGGTTTTCCATGAAAATCTAAAACAGCCTTATAAATGCACCGAGGTGTAGATATCACGTCCAATATACATGGATGCTAGTTATATAACCTAAAATACGCTATAAACTCCTAACTATCCTGCTGGCTGTTTTAGATAAGTCTGCAAAATTACATTTGAGTATTTGACGCGCGCTACTGTCCGGTTTTCGATCATAATTGCGACGTTCTACCTTCATATTGTCACTGTAAAAAAACAATAAACTTTAAAATGTGTCTTTTTGGTAACAGTCGATACTTTGCGATCAAATTACACCATTGATTAAGTTTGGCAAATATGACTCCAACAACTCACGGAGTGGCTCTTTAAGCAAGCTCGGCTTATCCCCCGTGGAACAGAAAACAACGCTGTGTTTCTCCCATAAAGCACCGTATTATCTACGATCAACTCTTCTTTAAATTTTGAATTATGATATATAAAATAACCGTAAGGTAAAATTGTAAATCTTGTCCCTGGGGACGATGTACATATGTGTTTTAACATTACCTCAGGCATTAGAGAATAAAACAATTCGTCATTGGCACTGTGTTTGTCATTGATCCAGTCTAGACAATAACCTGTGGTTCAAAATCTTTCTTTTTTTAAAATTTTTACTTGGAAAGGTTTCTAGGTTATTAAAATGTCTTGTATCCAGTTATTGTGAGTTAAGTTTAAAGAAACATATATCTTTGGAATGTCGTTGGTCTGAATAGGGTCATCAAAACAGCGTTGATATAAATTTTGTCTACTGTTAGCCGTTATGAATCTTAAAGGCAAACTTGATTACTACATTAAATTTATTAATAAATTGATAAGTTAAGCTTTATTAACCTTAGGGGGACACAGCAATTTGTTAGCGAGGTACCGACCAAAATGACAAAATGATTTGTTTTCAGTATTGTTGCTTCAAGTATTTTGTAGAATGTTTATATTGACAGGTTTATTAAGAAAGGTGTTTCATTATTTTATGTGAAATAGTGTTCATGTAAAGTTGGATATTATGTCTGTGACTATAACTTTTTCCTAAAACGATGTCTTGATACTCTTTAATATCAAACAGATGCATTAAACAACTTAACATCCACGTATGTGGCAACAACTGAAGTTATTTATATGTACGCAGTAAAATGACGTAGAACATGAATTGCGAATTAAGCAAAAATGTATACGTCTTAAAAAAATAAAAGTCGAAGTATCTATATAGGTTCAAAGAAAGAAACATGCAATAGTTTGCTTTTCAGCATAACAATATGAGAAATTACTTGTTATCACCGTTTTCGGGTTGTGATTTATGACTGTAAAATATGATGCTTTAATTGCAAATTTGTTTTATTTATTTGTATGGATATCATAATCGTGATAAAACCAGACACTCAAATCGTTAATGGAATATTTATTGTTTCAATTCTTTGAAAAATTTGACAGACTGATATACTATTTGCGAACTAAATATCTGCCTTTTGCTGAATTAAAATCCTAAACTTTTATTTTCGAAATAATAATTTTTGTTCAACGTCAAATGTGGCTTATTACTAATGATTAATGAAACTTTTATTCCGAAGTAAATAAGGCCACCGCCCGTACAAACACAAATAACATAACGTATGGAGCACCAATAGTTGTGATATGCAAGTATTTGGTCGGAATAAACTTAAGTCATGTTGAGAAACTTATCACCTTTTTTTGTAATTCCGAGGAAAACATAATTTGCAAGACTGTTAATGATCAAGTTATCAAAACTTTTAAAAAGTGATATATATTTTTGCAGAGATGGTGATGCACAATAATAGTATGGAGGAATACTTCTCCTTAAATTTGATAAAAACGGACATTGTAATAAAAAGTGAAATTCAGTTTTTTTGCACAGGGTCTATACATAAAGGGCATTGTCTATCTTCTGGTTTTATATTTTATGTTTTACCCCTCCATCCAACAACTTAAATCATCAAATTATGATTTGAGCAACTGAATTTACACAGACCAATGTTGTAAGCATAAACAATGACATTCATGTGGGATTCCGTTATCTGTTGATAAAGCTTAGCTTAGTAACGTATCTTAGAATACTGCTGAAGATTTTAAATCCATGACTGTTTTTCAACATCAATACATCATTGTTTGAACATTAAACGAAATTCTTTGACATTCTGTAGCTTATTACGTGAGTGAAGATAATTGCCTATACCTATGTCAATGTGCAGTTGATTTTATTGTTATTATTTCCTCGTTTTTCTTTCAATCTATTTTATATCATATCGTTATCACGTGACTTTACAGACAATGTAAAAAGGCAATAGTTCAAATTGCATGGGTGCTAAAAATTTCACAGTAAAAATTTTTAGTGATAAAAAATTATGAATTAATTAACGTTTTCTTATCCTGTTACTGTGTTTTCCAAATAATTACGTTTTGAACAACAGATCGAGCCTTAGAAAAGTTTAAATCGTCTTTGACATTACAACAGTATGTCGTCTAAATGATAAGCCTGTACACAGAACTTGCGTTGTAAATACATGTAGAATATGTTGATTGGTCGAACATTTTGTTAGATAACAGATTGTCTCTGCCTCTGTGTATCAAAGGACCACAAGTCGTAAATGGATAGAATGGAGAGTAAAGGACTTTGTTATTCGTCATTTTGACGTGTAGTGTAAAACAACCTATCTGCTTTGAGTAGATGATATGCAACATACAGTGGACACTGACCGTATCTGACACTTGAATGTATCAAGGTTTTAGCATATGATCGAGTTGATCAAATCCAAATTCTACACGAAGAATTGCATTACATGTTTCTAGTAAGTGTTTGTATGTCAAATTTTCAAGATCCTTTTTAAATTGGCACTTTATAGAGGATATTATATAAGTGCTTAATTACATACTATGTTTACGACAGGAGTTCCTAAATATTAATATTTCCCGAGCGATAGCGAGGGATAAACTGATATTAAGGCACGAGTGTTGAAGACATAATATGTCATGGATACGAGTATGATATTCCCTTTATTACCGAAGTCGGGAAATCAATGAAAATAATGAAATCAACACCCAAGTATCGGCGGATTTCCCACCGTAAGCAGTATATTGAACGCCACGTCATAGAGGAACAGTGACGTCAAAGCAGTGTTACTGACGTGACGTTACAATGAAAAAGTGATATTATACCCTAGCGCATCGTATTGAAAATATGAACGCCCATTTGATTGCCCTCGTATTTCATAAACATGTATATTAGCGATTTATTTGATTAGTTAAGTTAAATAAAATCAATGACGAATAGAGATATAAATGCCGTGGCAAATCGTTGTACAAAAAGGACATATTGAATAAAATGCTTACATTAAAAACTGTTCAAATAACAACTATTAGGAATTTCGCTAAAATAGGCTAAAAATATATTAACTGTATTCAAACGATACATTGATTCGAGGTGACATAACTCAATCATTAATTCCTTGCAGGTTATCTATTTGCGGAAGGTCTATTCATTAGGTACATCTGGTATAATTAACTGAACTATTGAACACGAATGAAAGCACATTATTGCCTTTGGCAAGTTGTCATTCATAACATAAGCATACAAGTTACTACATTTATACTGATACATGTATATTTAAATCGATGGCACTACATACCCTGCCAACTTTTCCCATGTGGTTACAATTAGTTTTAGAAACATCTTATGATTTATCAATACATAAACCTAAATTTTCAATCAGTGAATGTTTGCATTGTGAAAATTGCTTAAGTACCTATGTATGTAAGAAATGATTGTCATGTATTATAATTATTTATAGATCATTTACTAGATCATCTCATGCAAATCAATCAATCAATTTGTGCCGTTGATATGTATGAGCCACTATTATCATGTTCATTTCAACCTAACTTATGATTACGCGCTGTGTCTGTCACCGTCTGTGCCATCAATATTGGGCTTTGTAGTCTGACACTATTGATATTTTACTTGATGTGACAGATGAATTGTTGTGCGTTTTGAAGTTATTCATATCTTCAGAAATTCAATTTACGTCTTCGAACAAAGGTTTCTGACTTGAATAGCCGAGAATTTCTTTTACAAGACATTCCATTTTCAATATAAGACTGTCCTTGATGTTTTTGTTTTCTTTTGTAAAGTAGTTCTATGATATTTAAAAAAAATAGAATAAGGCGATCTCATGAAAATGACGATAAAAATTTCCAAATGCGAGATAATGATCTTTTGAAGAAAAAGAAGAAGATTTTCATTTTTCTACCTCGATTGATTAAAAGGCGTTCACACGAAAATAGCCACCAGGAATTTTCCTTGATACTTGACTTTATCTCCTGCAACAACGGATGGTCGGGTTGAGTAATAACATGTTTTGACCCTCTGAAGATAAAACACAAACAACCGATTTTTTCACTTCAAACGTTTAAATTGAGTATAAAACGTTCTGATGCTCTCATAAAATGTCCAATTCTTCTTCAGTTTTCAGGCACAGAAGTCAAGGCCACTACTTTATCTCCTAAATCGGAAACCTTATATACTACATGTATATAAGGTTAAGGGCAACCATATAGATAAGCTGCTATATTCATCAGACACGTATTTCAGATTGTTTTTTTTTAATAAATAGACAGTCTTAAAGATAGGTGAGGTGAGTTGAGGTGAGTTGGGGTTTAACGCCGCTTTTCAAGATTATTTCACTTATATCGCGGCTGCTAGTATTATTTCAGGGAGAAAGCCTGCAACACCATTGTGCACTGCGGTGAAACCTGCGAGCATCGGCTGGAACTAGCGAACCATGGGTGGTACTGCGCTGAATTTCAGTGTAGCATTGCACCCAAACCTGACTGCGTGTAGAAAAGTTCTCTACTGCAGACAATGTTGCCGAGCCCCTGGCAGGATTCGAACAGCGGGCCTCTTGATCCGAAGCCGGACGCGCTAACCACTGCGCTATCCCGCCCCCATTAAAGACAGGCATATCGTTGCAAAAGCATAATATAGACATGAAAAATATATCGTTATCTACAGATTTGAAGCCAATGGCAGACACAGTCAACATTTTGAAGCTGTCGCCGGATAAAAGAACAGGCATTCTGACAGCAAATCAAATAAAAACATCTAGCAACAAGAGATAGAACAGTACTATAACTAAACAGTACATGTATACCTATTACACATAATATTTCAACAATAACAAATTGGTAAAATAGATTATATTGATCCTGAACATCTGCATTGATTTGAAAACATCGATTTTCACTAGGCAGGGACGCATCACTTGTTACCGAACCGTGCGTGTCAACGACGTTCGATCTTTACTTAAAACAGTGAATAAACCAATAGCACAGCGTTCAATGTTGACAACTCATCATAGTTTTCATAAACATTGACTCCGGAAGGATCTATCATTATCCAGTAAAAACCCCCATCGTGATTAATAATGCAAAGGTTATCCTTCGGTCCATGTCAATCGACGATGTGAAATAATGCTCACAGGAAGTAAGAACGATAAATATCAAAGATCAATATCTTAAATATGTGACAAAATCCTTTTTGCAAAATATTTCATATTATCATATTATATATATAAATATATATATTTAGGAGGCTGTCATCGTAAATATTGCCGTAAAAGTATTTCAAATTGGTACATAATCAATATTTCATAGCATTTTTTACTTTAGAAGGATATAGATAACCGTAATGAAACACCTTCTAAATCGGTTAAAAGAAAGGTCTTTTGGAGTATGGACACCATTTTTAGTCTATAAGAAGTATGATCGCAGGATGAACGTAATTAACCTACGTTTAATGAAAACATTATAAAAGATGAACATGTCTTTTAAAGATATAAGAATTTCAAATGGGAATGGGGGTATTTTTTTTACCTCACTAGTCTTTGGCTCCGTCACTGCATAAGGTTATAAATGATAAATTCATGTATGAGCATATACTTTTAATCGTTAATCAAAATGATATAAGAATTTCAAATTGGAATGGGGATATTTTGAGGGTAGGTGTAATCTTTAAACGGCCTTTTTTTACCTCACTAGTCTTTGGCTCCGTCACTGCACAAGGTTATAAATGACAAATTCATGTATGAGCATATACTTTCAATCGTTAATCAAAATGATATAAGAATTTCAAATTGGGAATGGGGATATTTTGTGGGCAGGTTTCATCTTTTAAACGGCTTTTTTTTAACCTCACTAGTCTTTGGCTCCGTCACTGCACAAGGTTATAAATGATAAATTCATGTATGAGCATATACTTATCAAAATGTCGATCATCTGGTATACCTGCTCCAACTTTATAACCTTATAATCAATAGCATCTCCCGTTCGCTCCTTCTGGTATGAGAGTTTCATGTATAAATTAGGTACACTCATTAACGTTACAGGTTAAAAAACCCCATCCAAAATGCTAATGAAATATACATAAAACACAATCAAAATTATAATATAATTCAGTTTAGGTAGCTGTTTTAAATTCTTTAAAATTAGTATTTTATTTTGTCGAATGGTTCCCGTTCCTTACGGAAAGATGAAATACTATAATTGGTGATATATATTTTCCTAAAAAGTCACATTTGATACCTTATTTTCTTCTTTTCTACAGATATTGTGTACCAATTCACAATGCTCGTAATCGCCCTATCCTAGATTTTGAGGAAGACTGTTGCCCAATCCTTGCTATTGGTTGGTGCCTTGCTTAATCTTGCTGATTCGTCAGCTAATCCCAGGGAAGAGCAGTATCTTCAAGGGAGTTGGTTCATGAAACGGGAAACCACACACTTATTCATCTAATACTAACTATTACATGCACTTGCATTGCTTCATTATTTTGAAGTATAACAAATTAAAAATTGATTCAGTAAAATCTTTAAACATTTTGCTTCTGCACGATGGAATATGTTTTCTGAAGTTTACCAAAGAGAAATAAAACAATCCGTCACTGACACTGCTTGCTATTGATTCAGTCTAGACAATTACCTGTTGGACTGATCTTATCACTTTTTTTCTGGTAACTTATCTAGATTATTGAATTGTCTTATATTTTGTTTATTCAATTTTTCTTTGGAAAGGCTTTTTGATTTTTAGAAAACAATGGGTCTGAATAGAATAACAGGGAACAGTATCATGCGATCGTTGTTTACTGTTAATTACCAATCATTATCTGGTTTCCATGATTTCTATATTAATCAAAAGTAAAGGGAGTGATTCAATCAAAATATTGTTTTGATCATTTATACAGTATTCTGTTGTTATTAATACAATAAGATACGCTTTATCAACTTTGGAGACAGCGATTCCAATCAAATTATTCGAAATGTCGATGAAGTATTTTGTTGAATGGCAGATTAATTAAGATAAGTCTTTCTTATACGCCAATGTCATTATATTACACAAAATAAATAAAGGATTAGCCTCATTCATGCGCATGTATGTATGTATATATGTATGTATGTATATATGTATGTATGTATGTATGTATGTATGTATGTATGTATGTATGTGTGTGTGTATGTATGTATGTATGTATGTATGTATGTATGTATGTATGTATGTATGTATGTGTAAAGTGTAAAATTTTGGCTTCTGTGAAAATGTATTGTGTATAAGGTTATTAGTATTGTAGGTGAGCTTAATAGGATATGCTTTTATTAGAAGAAGATAAATCGCTGGTTTTTCATCATTTGAACATTTACATCAACAATTGCATCTACTTTTAAACTCACACCTACATAAACCCGGGACACCTCGATGGTATGATATATTCCAAACAAAACGTAAGCTATCATTTCAACATTCAAACCAGAAAATGATAAGAAAGCTTTGTGTTATGAAGAATGCGAAACCGAAAATGATAAAAAACATTTTGGTTTGACATTTTCAGACAATTGGAAATACAATGGGCAAATAGATACATTAGTGTTGTAGTTTTCTAAAATGATTTATTCCTTATTCGTAAGACTTTTGACTCCTATTGATATTAGAAAGGAACATAACGTTGTGCTATACCTTAGTGCAGATTGAAATATCACGTATGTATTTGATCCTATGTCTTTAGATGTATAATATGCCTTTAAATATGAACATTTACCAACGACACAAAAGTTAAATACATATATGAAGAACTCCAAGTTTTGGCAATATTCATCATACTAATTAATTACTTTCTCATTAAAATATGTAAGTGAGATAAGATACTGTGGCAAATGTTCGTAAGGTATTAAAGTGATCTCAAAAAAGGAAAAGAATTGGAAACAATTGTAAGACAATCTTCTTTGATGAATAAAAGGAGTTCTTAAGCCAACTAAATTTATTCAAAGGTGATAATTGGGAAAATTTCAAGAAATTCGATTCAAAAAAACGTACGAGTGCTTTTATAGTCGGTTACAAGTGGAATTGTTATCATTCTTGAGAAATAATTCTCGATTCATATATAAAATGAGACACTTCAACATTTTTTGTAATAATAGTGATGCTGTAACATAGATTTAGTAAATAGTGGGAGTAAGAACTTTTATTTTTGCAAAATCAGGCCATTTGGAAAACAGTCCTATAGCATACATAAGATAGTGAGAGCACTTCTCTTGACATGTGCAAACTACTTTGTATAATGTGCCTACCTTTCCTGTCTTTCACAACCTTCAATGTGACATGCATGTTGTTACTTATTTGTTTCTACATTGATCGTATATCAATATCAATTCGTACCGATTACCTACAGCAGCCTTCCTGTTTCACAATTACTGTCATTGTGTCTTCCCTAGCATATTACATTTATCGACATTCTTGTGCATGGTGCATTTCTAAAAGTCTACATTATCGAATAATTTAACCACTTGAAAGTCCCTATAAAGAGGTAATAAAATTCTACAAACACAACCTGTCTATGGGTAAGTTGTGGACATAATTCTTCTTTCGTCTTTAATTACGAAACACCCACACAGAAAGTGTCTCATGTAAGTAGTACGAAGAGGATTAATAAATGTGTTCAACTTAAATTCAAATTAAGGGACAAACCCTCTTATGCGAGTTAGCATCAGAAAATCACTATTGATTCTGATTGTACAGAATGGAGTACCTTCCCTCGGGTCGCTTAACAACCCTAATTTCCCCGATCTGTACAGAAAACGACAGGCTTCCCACGATGTGAACGCCTTCATGTCATGCTTATTTACTCAAAGATTGAAAGAGTTTCGTTCTCGAAATCATGATTCAATAGGAGAATTTATATTTTTTATTACCGGGCAGCTGTAGGGGATTCCTGGCCCTAAAGTCGATAACCATATACCTTACCATCGTCAAGAGGAGATAATGACAATTATCGGATGCTCGAATAGTCAAATGTTTGTGAAGGAGAAAATGATTTTCATAAGTATAAAATAGATCTCGACATACAAGTAGTTAAAAGCTTTAGATTTATATTTACAAATGATATAGACTAAACTGTTCCTTATAATTGAATGGATAATTAGGGAAGGCCTATGGTGTTTAACGACAAAAAATCCTATCATATCTATTTAAAATCTACTCTCTCTTTCTCCCCCTCCTCCTACTAACCCTCTGTATGTACACTATTAAATCACAGTTCACTTTATACTACAATAAACTGTAAATAGGTGAGGTGAGGTGATACTGGGTTTAACGCCGCTTTCAAGAGTATTTCACTTATATCGCGGCTGCTAGTATTATTGCAGGGAGAAAGCCCGCAACACCATTGTGGTAATGCACTGCTGTTAAACCTGCGAGCATCGGCTGGAACTAGCGAACCATGGGTGGTACTGCACTGAAATTCAGTGAAGCACTGCACCCAAACCTGACTGCGTGTAGAACAGTTCTCTACTGCAGACAAATTGCCGAGCCCCTGGCGGGAAAACTGTAAATAAAAAATCTTGCTAATTGAGGTAATTAAATAGTATCAGTTGACAGATAACAAAACCTGTACATCGCCCTAATTTGAATATAAAAAACTAGCTAATTGAGTAGATTGATAACAACATATCAGCAAGTCATGTAGTGCGTGTAAACTGCCATTGATTAGGATATGTTCAGTGTACACGGTTCCCTGCCATGAGACAATAATTGTGAGCAAACCACCCATGTCATTGATAATCGATACGAACTATTCAAACAAACCCGTGCACATGCAGAGTGTAAGATATGACAACGTTAGAAGTAAGACAATTCGTAACAGATTCCGTGTGTCGATGGTTAAACTAATCCAGTCGTCGTCGTTGGAAGTCATGTGTGGGTTGAACCGATCGATTCACAGGGTTTCTTCAGTCCTGCAAGGAAAATATATTGATAAATGCTAGGCTTTTTTCAGTTTTCAGTACTGCAAAGTCTATTAACCCTTAAGAAAATATATTGATAAATGCTAGGCTTTTTTCAGTATTCAGTGCTGCAAAGTCTATTAACCCTTAGGAAAGGATATTGATAGATGCAAGGCTTGTTGACAATGATATACATATATGTATGACTAACGCCTATTGTGTTACAGAAAATGGATAAAGATAGCTTAGGAGTTGACCTGTGGTTCATACGCCTTTTTGCACTACATGATAAGATATAAAAGTTTTAAGTAATATATATATATTTCGCACATAGAATCAGAATATAGTTTTTTTTAAAAACCAAACTACATGAGTTGTTTTTTTTTTTAAAGACACCTGTTGAAAGATTAATTATAATTTGGTTCCTCACTATCTGGAAACTAGTTAAAACTAGATGTAATGATCCGTCAATACATCTAGAGAATTACTGATTGAGGTCATGTTCAGCTGACCTTTGACAAATTTCGAACCGATCGATGAATTGAGGACAGGAAGTCAGCTTCCAACCAATCAAAGACGACTTTCTTTAGCATATTGGTTAATGTCACATGCTGACGTTTACCCTACGTTTGTCTTTCTTTATCCTTTAAAACTTATTTTGAAATATTTTGACCTTATTTGTTGTTTTACTTGTGCACAAATGAAAAATAAAGAATGCACATATATTCCGTCTAAGGATAGCTGCACAGAATTGATTCTGTCATCATATGTTTCAACACAATTCACTGTGCTACTAAAGGTTACATTGGAATTTGTAATCGAGGTGCTGAAGAACGGCGAAACAATTGCTCGACACGGAATAGGTTGTAATTCTCTAGATGTAATAACGGACTTCGGGACATCGGCTAGTTTTAATCAGATTGATTTACTTACTTCTTATTCCTTCAGTAAATTGTACAACACAGGCTGAACTTTTATTTATTTTGGAAAGCGTGTTCTCCTTTATCCTTTTTATTCGAAATTATGATATATTATAAAAAGGTTACTACGTGTTATTATCGTTCTTTGACTGCTGCCGTCCGGTTGAAAGGCGGGTTTCAAGCTGATGAGAAATATGAATGGTATGAAAAATTACATGTGATAACCGTTAATTCTCATAGAATACCATAAACTTAGCAAATAATTCCATAAAATGATAAAACACCAATAATGCCTTATCATTCATTAGCTATGGCTTTCACCACCTTGCGCACATGGATGTGTCTCAAAAGCGTCCTCATCTTGAATAGTTTTGAATGAATTTTCTTTTTAAAATGTTGGAAAACCAAAGCAACGACAATTTTGATGTACAAATAATATAAAAGTACACGCCCTTTTTCATCTGCAGATCAGTTCCTCACCGTGAATGTGTTGAACATTAGCTTTCTAGATTAACTTTGCATGATTGAAAAGACAAAAAGGCCTGGTTTTGTTTTTGGAAGTGAGTTCTTGAAATCTGCAGCATAGTTCATGAATTATTTAGAGCCAAAGGATTCTCTATATACATGTATAACAGTTGTGTGATCTGAGGGTTTGTGCTTGTCAGTTTGTATGAAGGTTTTTTCGCAGAGGTATGATAGGGCGGTACCATGAAAGCTTTAGGAAATGCACAGCTATGCGCATGAGTAGACAACCGGTATAAAGATATAAGTATTGGTATTGGTGTTCTTTTTGCCTGGTTCAATCTTGCTGCTTGGTTCTGGACGTGCTGGTGTGTACATAGAAGATCAACCCTTATCTTTATTGGAATATTGGTAGTCCAGAGTGACCAAGCAATCTGACAAGTGTTCTCTTATGAAACGTTACCTGATATGGGAGATGTTCTTGAAGTACAGATGGCAGATTGTACATAATCTTTGACCTTATGACCATGGTAATTCTCTGATCCAAGTGGTACCAGGGTTCTGAACGGCAAAATTGAATGAAACAGATATGTCACCTATTCAATAGATGTTGTAACCGTAGTACGATTCCTCTGGCTTGCAGGGGACAGAAGGTTCGTCTTTGGATCATTGAGTTTTAGCTTCTGTTAATTATCCTAACATCCTCTGGCTTCGATGAAGCATAGGTTTATTCTGTAGATACTTGAGATTTAGGGTAAGCTTACTCTTAAATTCCATGATTTTTATGAAGTTGGGCAGCATTCACGAGTTTCATAAAAATGTTATTATACAGGACTGAGTTTAGTATTTTATTTATTTCTCGCTGAATTATATAAAAGGAAAAAGCATGAAAATCGCCGGGATAACCATTGTTGCCGCGCCGCTAACATTGTGACGTCATGCTTAACGATTGTGACGTCAATCAACACGCGATGTTATTACACAATGTGTAATAACATTGTAGATTTATTAAACGGCGGTATCTTCAACGGGCGAGTAATAAAGCACATTATTACTCTCCCGTTGAAGATACCGCCGTTTAATAAATCTACAAAGTTATTACACATTGTGTAATAACATCGCGTGTTGATTGACGTCACATGACGTCACAATCGTTAAACATGACGTCACAATGTTAGCGAGGCAACGACAATGGCTATCCTGGCGATCTGTATGATTTTTCTTCGATATAATTCAGCGAGTAATAAATAAAATACTAAACTCAGTCCCGTATAATTACATTTTTATGAAACTCGTGAATGGTATCGGTATCTAACTCGCTTTCGCTCGTTAAATACCAAACCATACACTCGTTTCATAAATATGTTATTAAACGGGACGTCGTTTAGTATTCTCTATTTATTTCACTTGCTGAACTTAAGGCACTTTTTTGTGTCCGGGCCGTATATTACTTTGGTCACATATATATTTGGTAAGCGCTGATTGATTGTCTAGTCCGGGATCAGTAAGGAAAGTTTGATCCGTGGCAAGGGTCCTGGAGCTTTATGTATGTGACCTGGCTCTATTAATCCAATGGTCTATCTCGATTACCCGAGCATAAATAAAGGAGCTACATTGTCGGACCTTTGTCCAGGAGGTCATGTTCCCGAATCATCCCTGCACATAATATAAGGGTGCGCGGTATTATCGGTATATCAGATTATTGTAATACAGGAACAACACGATACGTACCGGTACACTCTTCTGAAAACATCCAATATATCGGAGGTTTTAACATTTATAATTTCCATGTAAAATTGCAGAGAAACTTAACAAAAACAAACGTAAACTGAAAGTTGTAAACAAAGTGTGAACTCACTAGGTGAAAATAGCAAAGAGCACGAGTCCGAAACCAATCACTGATTTATCTCTCTTTACAAAACAGTGGCCAGTTGAGCATTGATCACTGATATAATTGCTGCTATTTAGTCAAGAGAGCATGGGAAAAAAATATGAAAAGTACCATATATTGCTAAATTTTTCTTATTTTCGTTTAGTTAGTCCGATTTTTAAACTACAAGTTTGTATTTGATTGCAAATTATCAATTAAATCGACCATATATTACCACATACAATCGAAGTTCACAACCCAAAGTCCAGTAAAGGCCGATTTTTGTATAACGTTTACTGTATATCGCACGTTATCTGAACTATCAGTAGGCGTTTGTAGCTGATAACTACGCCTATTACACAAGTTAGCTATAAACCTCAGTACCATATGTTTAAACGTGATTGCGTTATGTATCAGGAATCAATAACCTTTATCGAAAAGGAATGTCCATTTAAATTTCGTTTCGACAAAATTACAGATAGAATATGATATTCATATTCAGCTTCAAAGACATTTAGCAATATGGATCTAAAAGCCTATACTAATGGTTACAAATAACAGTTTACGAAAGTCATATCTTTTTCATTTTGAGTCCCATTTCAACATTATTAGGTTTAAATTTTCACATGACAGCAAGTAAGTAGAAAATGTCATGCACTTTGACTTTCAACTTGTTAACTGTTATTTGAATATATCTTCAGTTGAGTGGATTGATATTTGGTTGATTGTATATTGCTGATGAAATACTTATATTGTTGTGTTACTATAATAATGTTGGCAAAAGGATCTTCTTTGATATATTATATTGTTTTTATCTAGGTAATCTTAAACGGTCTACTTTAATGGGATTGATTTTGCTTGATGGAATTTACTCAATCATTTCAATTTCCATTATCATAAAAACAGACATTTATCGACCAGTGAAGGAAATTAATATATCCTCAAGTTATTGTTATGTAACAATTTCCCCCTACATTAATCATGTTTGACGGTGATTAAGACAACTCATTTAGCAATAAGTTGATTTCTGACATAGATAACAGAAAAGATACGAAAATCATTATAATTTGAAACGCATACGTACGAATGCGTGCTCATGTAGACAACCCTTTTGAACTAATGATTGCCAACAGTATGTCATCAAATTTTTGTTTAAAGACGTAATTCATTTTTTCCCCTCGGGCAACAAGTGACAGTGGCTTTTAATTTTACACGACACTAAATCTGATATTTTTATTCGATGATTATTAGTATATTTATATATAATTAGAGAGACAATACTTTCAAACAGAAAACAAACTCTTTCAGAATTATATATATTATACTTCAAAAGGCGCCGATCGATCACACAGCCCCGAAAACGCTTTTACCATATCACCGAAAATGACTTTATTGCGCATGCCCGAAATGGTAGTGACGACAGAGAACATGATGGAAATACATGTATATATCAGTAACCTAAATTTATGAACATTCATTATATTTGTTACATAACTGGGAGGTATTTTGCCAAAAGAGTCCTGATATCTGACTTTTTCGTAAAACCGTTTTCTAAACAATATTAAAATCTTCACTTTTCATTTAACGCTAGCTAGAAAACAAACTGAAATATTGAAATCAATCTACAACGTTTACTAAAGCAACAAATAACTTATCTTAGGGTTTACAGTATCACACTTTTCCCATCCCATGTTATGAAATATGTTATAGTTTAAGAAAATAAATAATATCGTGTTACCCAACACGTTTTTAAATAACAATTTTAATAAATATGAAGTAAACTAAGTATACGAGTGTTTAAGTTACCTCTGTATCCAAGAAAATCATTCCTCTTTATTTTCCCTTAAATGTCTAATAGTTGCTGGTAAACCTCCCTCGTCCTTCAAAATATCCAAAATTGACAACTTGTGAACATTTCACGGACCACATGAAGTTCTCGAGCTCAGAACATGTATTACGTGCATCGCCCTTTGACACGCATGGAGCACGTGCTCGTACACACATTTAATGTACTAGACACTTAATTCATTCATTGTGCTTTGATAGGAAACAAGCATGTGCTCAAACACATCTTATTGTATTCGACACTTCATTCGTTGCCCTTTGACACACATGGAGCACGTGCTCGTACACACATTTAATGTACTAGACACTTAATTCATTCATTGTGCTTTGATAGGAAACAAGCATGTGCTCAAACACATCTTATTGTATTCGACACTTCATTCGTTGCCCTTTGACACACATGGAGCACGTGCTCGTATACACATTTAATGTACTAGACACTTCATTCATTGTGCTTTGATAGGAAACAAGCACGTGTTCGTACATACCATATTGTACTATTCACTTCAGCCATGGTCATTTGACAGGCAAGAAATATATACTCTAACACACTCATTTCTTGATTCATACATCAATGAAAGAATAAAAAAATGTTCGAGAAATTTACTTCATTTAAAAGGATTAAATTTTGTGGTTAATCTTACTCGGACCAAATTTGATGTAAGTTGTATCGGGACTGTTTGTCCTCTACTCTGAAACTATCGTACTGACTATTATTTGATAAACTTGATAAACTTGATAAACTTGTTAAAATTCTCCATGGTTTAGAGCGAAGGTAACAAATAATCTAAATTCCGTTAAGATGTACTTGGCTTGCTAGAAAATCATAGATATTGACATAAAAACGACAATACAACACACTTTATGTGTTAATACATATTATAGTGTTTTAACCGCTTGGTCCTGTAAATGATAATCGGTTTGAATTATGTTCTATATATCTTGTTACATCTTCGCAACCACCACATATCTATCGATGTACCTGCTACAAATGCCCTTATCTATTTATGGCGTAAAACACAATTCTTGGCATACCAAATTGCAAACTCTTTTTGCTTGATTCTTCGCAACATTACTTTTGCCTTAAGTTTGATAATGTCAAAGTTTACTTTAAAGAGGTAGTAGCACGTTTACGGGTAGATAAAATAATCACAAGAAAACCAAAATAAACGTTTCTAGTTGTATTTTAATCTAAAGAAGCAGCTTTAAACGAACGTACCATGAGCGGTTAAGATATGCATATCAGTTCCCCTGCCTCAAATGAAAACAAGGTGTCCACATAAAAATGGCCGCTAGTGTTTTTTAAGTGATATTTGATTATTTCCTCTACGACTACTGATAGTTTGGTTCATGTAATGAGATGTTTTGACCCTCTGAAGATAATACATTAACAAATACGTATTCGGGAAGATTTAAAGGACCTTTTTCAGATTTCTGCTTAGCTAAATTACAACTCCAATCTGATCTATGTGAAATTTTAACGGCGACAGAAACAAACTATTCGTGATCAGTGAAAACCCTTGAGTCAACGAATAACCCTAAAAGTTATCATTTACATCGATGACTTACGTCAAGAAAATTTTTGAATCACCTTGCATAACCTCATGTTTGATATAATCCTTTAATATCAATTTGAAGACACATCGTTCTAATGCGCAGCGTCCTGTTACATCGGCGTATTTGTGTACCGCAGAGTTCCCACAATAACTTAACATCTATCAGGCCAAATGCTTCGTAGTATTTCAAGATAATGTAATATTGCAGAGACCTAGAAAGGAATATTTCGAACTCAACGGTTCTGTCATCCAGGTAGTTCCGCTGAAGGTAGATCGAAGTCATTTCATTTGCTGATTACAAACAACTCGACGCGAGGAATGTGCATAATATAATTCACGGTATTGTAGGAGCTTTGATAGACAAAAAGACTGTTGTAGCTGTATGACATACTGACTGCACTGTTCCCTACAATAGGCTATTCCAGTGCCAATGCTCTGTGTAATAACAGATTACTATGTCGTATCTCTCCACAAAAAGGGCTTTGTTACAGGGCGGCGTCCGTAGCTTCTTCTATTTTCGAAACAATAAGTAGAAATTATAACAAAATGGTGATTTGATCAATACATCATTATTCTTTATAAAATTCGTGCAGTGATGGAATCATGCGTCTTCAATAAAATGTTACGAAAAAACATTTACCACTTCACCACGATCTCTTTCTGACAGTGAATTGATCGTGCTTCCAGTTTATTTCTCTTATGTCTTCATTGATGTTACGGAGTTGAAATTTATAAGGCAAAACGTTTTCCATTATAATATATCTAATACATCTTGTGGCCAATCATTCAGTTTATCTCTGTTATCAGATGTGTTAAGGAAAGAGATTGTTAAGATAGAATTGAATGATGATTTATCAGTTTTTGTATCTCAGTGTTATGAGAGTGAATCATAATGATGTTAGGCGCATATTGAGATTGCCAATATTAATGAAAAATATTAATGTTTCTGATAGTTGCATATTATCATTCCTCACTTAAAGTCCATGCATGTAATCAAATCAATTTAATGAAGTACTTTGTCAGCTTTATCATCTAGAAATGTTTTTGCCTCTAGCCGCAAAGCGTAAGGTGGATTGGCAGCAGCGTCCGTCTGTCCCTTTAATTTTGATACCTTATCTCATGAACCATTTTACTAACTGTCTAGAAATTTGGTAACAACCAGTTTCGGGGATGAAGTCCTTGGAGACAACATTCCAATGTAAGTTTTATCTAACACTTTTCAGACTCTTGTAAAACCGATGGCTCATGAACATCTGCGCAAAATTCTTTAATAGTATTATAAGTCGACATTTAGGCAATACTTCTTTCCCAACATTTGCCGTTTCCTCAAAGACATGTATAACACCGGACACAATTACCGCCATATATCTTTATCAGATGTCATGTTTAGCATATGGGAAATATTAAAACATGAAATTCAATAAAAGTTTCAGAAGTTTAGATGTTGTTCCAAAAGAGTGGGTGAAATGCGACGAGGAATTCTCTCCCAAAAGGGGTTGCTCCGTCATGAATTTGTATAGGAATTCATGACGGAGCTACCTCTGTTGGGATAGTTTGGATTCAAGGGTACTTGTACACTTTTCCATCATAGTCTATGCAGAGAATGGCACTTGAAAACGATTTTAAGACATAACCAACTCAGATCATGACAACTTGACAATGTTTGCTTGTTTAACGCTTTAGTTGTGGTCCTGCTGAGAAACTGTTTTTGACAGTAAGTCAACCGGAAGTAACAGTCTTAATTGCGCGTGGTCACGTGCTACTGTCCCATCCTTTTCACAAACAAACTAACCCGGTAATTGTTGATATGTGGGAATAGAAGATTTTTCCGACGCGGTCTTGAATCACACCCAGCTAAAGCATGCCAATTGCTTTCTCAAGCTGGCGATAATCTTTGCATTTTTGTGGTATTTAGAATGAGTCAGGTCAAATGAGACAGTTTGTTGTCTTTTAATAAAACTTATGGACTCGGACCTAACTTTCCATGATTTCAATGGACTGTCACATTGATGATCGCTTCAGCATAATTTGGAGATCACCGTCAAGTTTTAGAAAATAATATATTTCTACGTCTAAAAAATAATGTAGGCGTTTCTTTTGCCCGAGAGTTTACATAACGCACTTCCAGTGCCATTAGATCTGCTTTACGGGAGATGTTGCTACATAGAAGACGAAAAGGTTCTCAAAATGACATCGGATATCAATATGATATACCTTGCTTGACAACTGAAAAAGAATAAGAATGTGGCATCACAGCTCAATCCGCTTCTCTTTATTCACAATATCTGTACATGATCCAAATCATTTAGTATCACCTTTGTCAGTCCGTACACATATAATACCAACACTCAAATTGGAAGAAAATATACAGAACTGTCAGACAAATAAAGCAATCTTTTGAAGATTTTTTTTTACAGAAGAAAGGGGTCAATGAAACAAAATAAAATGAAAATATATGAATAACAAGGTTGCAGGTTTGTTCAAGAATTCAATTATCAGCGGTTTCTAGAAAAAATATCCACTACATCTCCACATGCTATATTAGTATAGTAAAGATCCGGAGAGGCATTATACCTTGGTAAAGTATAGGTGATGTAACTGAGGCCCACACTACAATGTAAACTATATACACAGATGTGTCAATCCCAGCACTGCAACGTAGGATCTGCAAATAACCACCAACTTCCTGTCGAGTTTAAGATTCCGATCCAAGCTTCAAATGTTGCCGGTCTTCCATACATTTTTATCCCTGTATGAAAGATTCGAAAAATGGCGTCGTTAAGATTTTGAACTGTAGTTCCATAGGGGTCTTTGTTGTTTCATGTTCTCAATTCTAGGCTTGGATCGTTCTTGTCACGATTCGTAGAAGCGGATTGAGACGTGAATTAAAGTGCAGTATTCTAATTGCCTTGGGCGTCTTAAGCCAAATCCTCGGCAGCAAGTCGTATTTTTCTCTGAAGCATCTGAAATGACAAAACGAAAACTCATTAGATATTTCTTTTCCCATCACAGGATTTGAAAAGGGAAAGAATTTAACACGATATAAATGATAAATTTGTTTTACTAATGATGAATTTTGTGATACAGGACAGGATATTTGTCAGAAATGTCACGACCATTAATTTCCAGAGCACATTTGAAAAAAGAAAGTAATTGTTATTGATATGATAATGAATGGTACAATTCATTTCCATAAATGGGAAAATATTGTTATCTTTCAATTTTTATTTGCCTCGAAACATTTGTAATACTTGATAGTGAGATAGACTAACATTCTTGGTCCATGACATAATTATTGAACTATTGCAATCTGTGCCCTAATGATGTAACCTTTGAAATGTCATGGTAGAAGGGACACGATTAATACAAAGTCACAGAATAGACATTACTGCTAACTAATTGGTATGTTGATTGCCAAAATCCGAAATATCACTGGCATACACGGAAACAAGTTACTATACATGTCTCTGAGGAAGATTCCCTGGTGTATGAGAAAAGTAAGATTTAGAGAATATCACCCAAGTGTCTTTTGATATCTATCAACACGAGTTTATTTAAGTTTCAGTTTACCTTCATCTACGAGTGTTGTATATTTTATATCAAAAGACATGAGGGTGAAATTCTGATTATCATCCAAAATCCTTTTTCATTTCCATTCCTTGAAAAATATTTATATCTGAACACTGCACTTCTCTAAGACTCTCAGTGCGGTGATGCCATAGCAATGTGACGTCATCATTGTGATGTCATAACTCGATGATGTAAAACGATTGTGATGTCATGAACTTGACTGTATCATGGCATTGTTCAAAATCTACTGTCAAAACCGTAGGAGATATCTTGATCTTCCACAAGCGATATCTCCTGTGGAACACAGTTTTGGATGATAAATAAACATTTTGTATGAATGTTAAATAAATTCTATGATATTTCTTCTATAGGAGTATGTTTTTATATTTTTAAGTTGAAATAATATAGTCTTCTCTTTGAACACTAACACGCCACCTTAACGCTAAGTATTTCAATAACAAAACGGGCCTCAGGTAACATAGGTTATACGCTCGTTAATCCTTAAGGTTTTCCTGCTGTCTTTATTTGATTACTCTAATGAAATCATTATTGGTCTTTTGACCACCTCATTATCAAAAAGGTGTTCTCATAAAAAAACCATTAACTAAAGACCATGGTTAAAATTGACCTTTGAGCTGTCATCGTTCCGTTTCATTACATGTAATTATTTAGTTTGCGAATGATCACAGCTGTTAAAACTGGATAAAACGTGAAATGAAAAGCGCAAGCATTATCTTTTCCGCCAAACTATATCATAGCTAACGGACTTTCGTTACATCGGAATTTGTCTATTCGTTGCCATGTTTGTCAATGGAATGAATTATTCAAGTTTTGACGAAAGTCAGAAGAAAAACATTCTTTGCATAGAGTATATTAGTAGCTAATAATGTTTAAATCTCTGGTATTGCTGACATCATACCATAATCAAATCCTAACAGTCATACAAATAAAACACCAATGCAGAAATATGGTCAGATCTTTGGTTTGAACGATATAAAGCATATCATTAATTTTTTTCTAATACTTTTATAACGCTATGAAATAGTAAAAAATTAACTCAAATAACGGCTTTGCAAACATCATCTAATACGGTATTAAGCTGCCCTATCTTGCTCATAACTGGGAGCCCTACAGCTAACATTGATTTCCTCTCTGATACGGCTCCGACAACCAGCCCATCGTATAATAGCATTAGGCTTAGGAGGCAAAACACAGAGATCCCCGGGCTAAATTGATATGTAATTATGAAATGCAATGGCACTAATCACATCTAACTGTTGTCTGAAACGATAAGAGAGACTCAACCCAAGGCTATGTATCTAAGAGACTTAATAAACAGATAAAACACGGTCTGGGGGAAGAGTGATTGATATTCGTGGATTGGCTGTTTTTCCTATCGTTTGATAATCTGTATTATCCTAAGGAAAAGCTAACATTAGGGAAGGTTATTGTTCAATAATCCCTGATGGGGAAAACGATTTAACTATTTGGTGACATAAATATGTTATTGAGTACATACAGATACACACCAGGTATATCGGAACTTCAATTAGGCTAATATACAAATGTACGTATTTGGACCTAAAGTCCTTTCTGCTAAAGATTCAATGATTTTTCTACATTTAAAAGTTGCTAACGTGCTTTTAGAACTAATTGAATATACGTACCTAAAGAGCATACACTCAGGATGTTATTTGCTAAAGAGCTTATGTTTTCTTCAATCTCTATTAAGGGTACTTCGGAAAAGGAAATGTTTTTTATAATTAGATAAAATCAATCCTGTTTAATAAGATGAATGGTAACGTCTGATCATCGATTTGATTGCAAAATGACATATATGATTCGCCAAAGTAAACTCATGCACACTTTGGTCATCTGTGGATGACATTTTTCATTTACTTTCATTTGTTTTTAAAACATTCTCAAAACAAAATTATAAACTTATTTTCTTATTTAGTGTTACACTTTCAAGATTAAACTCATCTACAAAATCTCCTTTAGAATGCTCTTTACAATAGTAAAGTTAACGTTATATGGCATTAACAAAATCAAACTCCTAATGTTTCAATGCCTACAAACGATTACGTTAATAGCTCGAATTACTCATGTATGAAACATTGTCGCCGATTACACCATTTACTTTGATTGCAATCAAACAGGAATCCCTAGAAATGCTCCACTTGTAACAGAGGTAACGCGAGCAATGATATTCTAATAACCACCGTAGGAAGGGCGTGAGTGAGTGAGTTGGGGTTTAACGTGCTTTCAACATTATTTCAGTTATTAAACACGTGGATGAGAAGGGATCGAAAGGATGAGGGAACAGACGGAAAGAAAGGCAAAGCGAGAGATAGAAAGCAGGTTTTAGAAGGACTTAAATTTGGTCTGGAAGAGAGTGAGGGAACAGTGACACTACATCCTAAAGTATACTCTTGTGCCTAAAATAAATCTAATTTTGTAAACACATTTACACAAAGAATGGATAGGGAACAAGTATTCCAACTTATTGAAACCCTTCCATATGACCATTGCTTAGGTGTAATATAGAAACGTTATTTCATATAATAATGTACCTTCCATGAAATATTGGTAAGAGATTTCAAAATAAGATTTGCAATTACGTCAAGGATTGCCTTTAAGGCAATATATCTTCAGTTAAAAAAACAGCTTTTATTAGTGTCTTGAAAGATGGGCATACGGGTCACACGTTTAACTTGGTTTGATATGCAGGCTGTCATTGAAACATCATCTGATGATATTTTTTTAATAGTTACCTTATCGTTACAGAAACAAAACAAAGCCTTTCAACACACAAGTGACTCCCTGAGGAGACTTACTTTTTTGATGACAGCACTATACGTACTAAACTTCAGAAGAATTACCGCGTCAATTTTCGTATAAGATAAAAAAAAACAAGTTCTAATTCATTTCGAATGATTAAGTATTTTCAAAGCTCCAATAAAGCCTGGTAATGTTCACTATTAAATACGTTTAACCGATTTTCATGAATACATTAAACGCATTTAGTAAAAATATCGAGCACATTCAAAAGGTCTATTTCGACCCACAGTTATGGTTAAACAAACATTAATGAATAAAATAAAAAAGGTTCTTCTATTCTTGGCAGATAGTGGAAATGCTAAATGTAATTTTGTTTATTTTTTGAAAATTATTAACGCAACGTTTGCAAATCATATAAATTCTATTAAACCTAAAAATGATTAACGCCACGTTTGCAAATCATATAAATTCTTTTAAACCTTAAAGGGTCATTAACACAAGGGATCAGCAGTAAATCAAGATTCAATGTTAACAACTCTATGGATCGAACTGCCCATGAAATGAAACAAGTCCCTGTAAAACCACACAGTTAAGCACGTGTTGTAGTGGCATAAAACCCTTTGAATTTGCTCTTGGTTGGAGTGATACTTGTTAACACACAAGTGCGGTACTCGTCATCAGTGAGCACCTTTAACAGGGACGCCTTTCAGTGAATTACTGTTGACGGTTGCATAGAACGGTCGATTTCAATCAATCCAACGCTTAGTTGATTCAAGCGGACAATGCTGAAAGAATCAGCACCACTGGCTGATTATTGCGTTTATAAAACAATTTTTTCGTTTGCGCTTGTCCGTTATGTATTTATTTGTTTCCATCACGATGACTCGATTCAAGCATTTTCATGTCCTGACGATTTGGTAGCGATGATTCATTGGAAAGGACAGCTCGCTTGATGGAAATAACCGCTTTGGCGTGTTCGGGCTGGATACATTGTAAGTTAAGCACAGCAGTGTAAATATACCCAGAGTGAATTGTCATGTACTGTCATTTGAACCAAATGAAAGTTGAAGATTGTCGAGTTTATTCAACAGCAAATGCATGAACGGTAATGCGTTGTTCTAAACACGCGAATAGCTGTCATTATAATGCAAAATCTAACTACAAACTACGAAAGAGTAAACCAAATTTCATCCTTTATTTCTCTCAACTGACAGCATAACACTATTGTTGCTAAATAGTTTTCACTCGTAACCTAATACACAGCCATTTATGAATAAATTGCCAACACTTTTTATCCAATTTGATATTGAATAAGCCATCCTATTCCAAAAGAATTCGTCCAAATGAGCGGGTCTCATTTTTCCAAACTGAACTTGAATGATTTTAGATCATTAGTTGAAGAATATATTAAAGTGCGTGGGTGATCTAGCGGTAATGCAAAAGTCATTAGAAATCAGTTTGTTGACTACTACACGATCCGACCCTACATAGAGCATTAAACTGCTTATGTAATTTTATTAACTCTGCTTGACTAATAAGGCCAATAACCTTAACAAAAAGATGATTGAAAGAATTTGATACTTTACCAAACACATATCAAGTTAAATCTTCGAGTTAGATTCGCAGCAAATGTCTTACATTGATGTACATGTGAAAAAATAGAGGGTGTGTGTATAAAAATATTTATGATGTTACTTATATATTCCTTTATTAGCGCGTCGCTTTCATGACTTCATTTTTTCTTCCTGTCATCCGAATATTCCCTTAATAGTTATGAACATACCCTTTGTCAATATAGATAATGTGTAATTTGAACAAAACGAATTGAATCATTGGTCCTTCACTCACGACCCTCAGTACCTTATCATTATTGATGAATAGAGTTCTATCATCCTAAATCGTATTCCTCTGCCCTGCCATAGTCGAGTATATGACATCATAAATGTTTCACAAAATAAAGTAATGACATCACAATGCTATGACGTCATAAACACGAAGACGTCACAATGCTAAGTCACCGTCATAATGTAAATATCGTGCAGTGTTCGAAACGAAAATGATTTTGGACGAATAGAAATTCACTCTCATGTCCTCTGTTATGAAATATATCTACACTCGTTGACAAAAGTGAATATATCAACTCGTGTTGATAGATTTAATACCGGACGACCAGTAGGTGAGATTCTCTAAATATTAACATATATTAGTTCAAGCTGCATGAATCTATTTGTGAGTAAGAGTTCTATGTTTAACATCAACCAGAAGTAAAGTGATACATACCAAAGTCCTCAGCATGTTGTTAAGTCGATCCACATCCCTCTGTCGGGGAGCCTCTGGCCTCACTGGTATTTCATTCTCATACTCCCTTAACGTTGAGTCGTCTTCATTATCCAGTTGTAACCTTGAGCGCGAGGGAAACCTTTCTGGTAAAAGAAGCTGCCGTAACAAGTTGCTCTCCTTCTCGTTCGCTATTGTTTGTGATAGATTTGGGTCCGACCTCTTTCCACTACCTTCAAAGAAAAATATCATTTCATAAGATTTTATATTTTTAAGTTTTTAAAAATGTGTTTGTTAATATGTAATAAAATAATATGTCTCATAATTCCTATTGATTGTGATAGGTTTGGATCCGACCACTTTCCTCTGTCTTCAAAGAAAAAAAATATCATTCCATAAGAGTTTTTAATAATGACTTGTTGAAAATGTAATGAAATACTATGCATTGTATCATCACTCCTATTGATTGTGATAGGTTTGGATTCGACCACTTTCCACTACCTTCAAGATTTTATGTATTTGACCTTTAATAAAGTATTGTTAAAACAAGGTATCAAGTAATAACATTTGTCAAATAACTTCTTTTGTTTGAGATAGGTTAATTAAGTCCGACCTCTTTCGAACCTTCAAAGAAAAAATCTTTTAAAAAGATTTTGAGTTTTTAAAAATTGCATTGATAATGTCAAATCAAATCACATGGATTATGAAATATTTCCTTTTGGTTGTTATACCTTCGAAAAATATCATTCAATAAAAAGATTCATGTTTTCATTTGATAATGATCAATTAATTAGATATTCAAATATATATTGTTTATTGATTGTAATAGACATGGTCCAACCTCTCTGTACTAATTTCATAGGAAAATAACATTTTATAAGATTTCATATTTGTAAATCTTTAAAATGAAAACGACTTATGTAAAAAAACATAAACTCCTTTGAATGCTTAAGGAAGGCATGCCATACCATAGGATATTTATTGATAACAAAGCTGATATACCCTGATAAAGCGTCATCAACTCTTAAATCATACCCGTAATAAGCTCTTACCTAAAAAAAGCAGATATATCGATATAAATAAGACATTATAATCTCATTTGAATGATTAAATAATGTCTATTATTCTTAATGTATAATAATTATGATTAAATCGAATTCATTTCTAGAGTTCCCTTTTTATTTTAATTGCTAACATCAATGTTCAAAAGGTTTCCACTGACAAATATTACTTTGTTACTTTTAATTAACTTTTAATAACAGTTAATTCTACTGAAGTCTAAAAAACAACATTAAATTAACAAAGTCATAGATAAGAGGTTACAAACCAGCAGGAGTATTCCGCCTCTCTGTATGATATTAGGCCGTATTGTTCTGACATTTAAAATAGAGGTAACCATGTCAAAGAATTTAACCTTATAAAGCTACTGTTTGCCAAACGCGTGCAGATCCATCTGAGCAAGAAACTAATAATGTTGAAGTGATTATCCCCTAAAAGCCTCTCTTATCCTTTCCGAAGGCGCTTAAGTAGTGCTGCTTCCACGAAGAAGTCCGAAAGAAATGCCGATGCCAAGCGAGAAAGATCGGACGACAATATTGTTTCTTGACTAATGGGAAACTCAAGGTGCTTTTTTATGGAAGAACATTTTCCAATTTTCAGAATTTTATTTAACTATTCGACCCTTCAGTGAAATAAAATGTCTCCCAGTTCCTTCTGAGTTAAGTGAATGACATTCAAGAGATGTGTGTCAATTTTACCACCTCCATTGAAGTCGACAGACTACAAAACTTGTATTACCAGACGAGTACCGTCGATATGATTTGGGTTATTTTGCTTCATTTAATGTCGTTCCTTCCACTTAGTACCATTCCTGTCATCGCTTTGTCACAAAGTGTCTCTTCAAAGGATCTGCTTTGATGGTTTCAAGGCAGGGAATATTGTCACAAAGGTCAAGGGTCCTCCTCAGGAATCCATTATGCCCCATTGTTTACACATCCTTTACGGATTTCAAACAGTCCCATTGACTCTCTGCTCATCTATTGGCACCATCGACCAGGGCCAAAATGGAACCAAGAATGGGGAGCCTTGATATTATCGCTGTTATTTTATGTGAAAGCACAACATCATAAAGATAACCGCAGAGAAAGGGTGTAGCGTGCCAATTTCACTTAAATAAGTTACATTTGTATTGGTTAAGATTTAGAAATGATAACACGCCTTTTGGTGCCATGGGGTCTGTAGGCTCTTAATAATTAGTGTTTTACGTCATCTGTTATCATCATTAGGTCGCATATTGTCTTAATACGACAGGCAAATATTACATTATCACTCCATGGAAACAATTATTTAGTTTGAAAAAGAAGAAAACTGTTGTTTTACTACCCTGGTGATATAAATCAAAATGAAAAAATCCTTATTGTGATATCTCTTCGTACTAGATAAGGTGGATGGCTAGAACACCATCCTCTATTCCTGCATAGAATAAGGAATTTACTCTAGCTTCTACTTCCTTTTACTTTGAAAGTCAAGTGTAAAATTGATTAAAGTTGAGATGAATATTTCCGACTACGAAAATCAGATACCTCATCTTACCGAAGCAATCATGACGCCTGTTTATCACGCCTCGTAATATTATGCAATAAAAGCCCACAAGGGAGTCTACAGCGATAGAGCCTCAATTCGATTTCTTCATCTCACAAATACGAAGTCGTTATTTTCGAGATAGTTACGACTTGCACTCAAGTCGATAAGAACGGATTTATTAAGAATATGTCATTTATTTGGGGGATGCTCCATATCTTCCGAGCGATGGTAACTTTTGTAATATTCATCGGAGTTTTGCTGCAAATTGAAGAGTAAAGGTCAGACCAGTCTGTCGTATACGGCTTAATGGATTGATAAAAACATCACTTATGGCTCTCAAGCAAATTTGTTTGTTCAAGAAAGCTAACCCCCATGACATATAACCTTACCTATCCATCTGACGAATTAAACGACGCTTGAGTCTGTGATTGTTGTACACTGATTTACCGTTAAACGAATTGACCATCACTTTAGTTTCGATTTAGACATTATAAGAAGATTACGGGTTAGTCGATATTGGAACAGCATAGACAAATGTCTCCTCGGCACATCGCAATTTTGATTAAAATGTTTTTGTCAATATCTAAGTGATTCATAAAATGATAATTGAGTGCTTTTTTATTTGAATTCTTGTTGAAAAATCATATTTTGACTTAACCCCCCCCCCCCAAACTAATTTTGCAAAATCAACGACGAGTCGGCAGCTATGATAAAAAGATGCACATCGCAGTGATGTTTTAGTTTATATAATTGCTAATATATGCACTCACACTCTTTTCGGACATGCATGGACGTTTTTAAATGAGTAGTCATTTATATCATATTATATACGATTCGAATGTCTAATGGTGACGAAACGTTTTGATAAGTGTAGAGACGTCACATTTCCTTCAAAACAACGGGTAGCTAAACTACGTTACTTCGGCAATAAATAGAATATTATGTTCGTGCCTGTGTCATACTATGTTTACGACATTTCTGCTTGACTATCATTATATCTCTCGCCTTCGCTCGGAGAATATTAATTTACCGGCACTCGTGTCGTAAACACAGTATGACATATACACTAACATTATCTCCTCTATATTTTTCACCTCAAAGAATTCTCAATTTAACTTAAAACACACTTCAGTACCAGTATTGATAATAAATACTGTTTTACACATGTCAAACGAGGATTCATCTGGACATTATCAACTAATGAAGCGATATTGGAACGTCTCCAAGAAAACGAATTAAAAGGCAATATCTGAAGGTAACATTACTGAAAGTCGTTCTTCATACTATACTAACAAACTCGTTTATCTTGGATCAACCGAGTCTTACAGTAACATCAACCAAAATATATTTTACATCTCTATAAAACCAAATTAAAAGTTTTCAAGAGTTATTTCATAACGTCGTTTTACTGCGGCTTGTCATGTGATCAAACGCACTGCAGTATATGTTCATCCATTTCACGTCAATAGGGCACTTTGAAAGAGGAAAACGCTAATGCATGCTAAATGGCGTATGTAATAAGTTGAGTAAAATATTTACATTCGCTTATGGACTTCCTTAAGCCATTCCGCTGATTTCTTTGTCAGTCATGCTCAAACGTCATTGCGACTCTATCACAGAGCTGTATCCCAGATTGAATGACACAGTTAATATACAATCAATTTCGGATGCACGTTAGTTTTGCGTCCTATCTCTCACCACATCTCGTCTACATCTTCGCATCAATACTCTGATGGGGATTTTGCGCTACATCACCAAGCTTCAATAGAGAAGATATTTTTAATCTTACACGGAAGCACACGTTAATGAGGTTCCTTACAAATTTCACTGGATGCGTGCTGTGATACAAGACTAGATTCCTTATCAGCGTGCAAGAAACTGTAATTAATGTAGAGAGACGCTGCTTAGCTTAACTTTCATGTCATTCTTTAAGTCTCCTCAAGATGAGAGTACGGGACAAAGACGGCAATAATCGGATGATATGTTTTATTCCTGACTCTCGCCCTTCTGTATGTATACTGCTATAACCAGTATATGACGATATAATAATGTTCTTATTGATCCTCACGTAATTTCTCCTTCAACATCCTACTTTATATCTTGACGTCGTTGCAGTATCCATTCACGGTCTACTTTAGTATGTCTAGGACACATGACAATTTGAAAAGAGTTTACAGAGCCATAAATGAAGTCAAAAGCGTCTCCATTAAATTGAAATGAAACGTATTTACTTTCTGTTGAAACATGAAGCCGTTTTTTGTTCTATTTTAGCATTTTGAAACAACCTTGACTGTCTGAGAAACTTACTGTATTGAGAAATCCAAATCATATAAAAATAATTTGAGCATCGTTGAGGGGTTGGCCAAAAAAATCGAACGCATAAACTGAAAAACAGACATTTGAAGATAACTGAATAATGAAATTAACATTTAAATAAGTTAGGGATAATGTAAGTTTTATGATAAATATTTCATAAGGTTGTCAATGAAAAGATATTTCATCATCAATAATTTAAAAATGTTCGAACATCCCTAATATTTTTTGTCCGGTATTAATGCATTCATATACATGCTTTCTACTACTATTTTCCATATGTAAATAGTGATTCTTTCACTATGAATATTTTATGACTAATGACTGTGTGCATTTAGCAAGCTTCATATAAATTCGGTAAAGTATTCGTATGCGGTAGATAATGAACCAATGAATTAATATAATGGAAGAAAGACTGTAATCCCACTGCTCAATGTTGAAATAATAGATAATCGATGTTGTATTATCGGCCTAGTAAAATGTAAATTCATTAATCTTCGCAAATGTGAAAAGCTATTTAATCGTATTTCTATGTAATGTAGTTTATTTCACATTTACATTTAGTGCAATGAGGATGAATTACAAGTTATGTCATGGCAAAAAATATTTAATTGATGATCGAGGAATCATTTTGAAAATGGTACATTAACGTTTCACGTCTTGTGCATTATCATGTATTCTACGGCATTCTGATTTTTCGGGGAATTTGTATTTTCAAACACCATAATATTAAGGCAAATGTCTTTCATCGAAATATATAATCAGTAAATGAAACGAATTATCACGAGCATTAGTAGCCGTACCCGGACGACAGGACATTTGAGTTCAAGATATTTTGCCTAAGGCTCCTTGCATATCATTGGCTGAAAGCGTACATGTCATACAAAACCATTAATAGCTGGCAGCGATACGAGGGATTTGCTTTGATTGATCTCAGGGTATAGTAGGAACTCCGCGGAAACAAATATGCTGATCTGACAGCATGTAACAATGCTTTTTATTGCAACATTTCCTTGGTGGAAACATGAAAGATGCACAGCGACAGTTGGTTATGACACCAGGAGAACGAAACAATTATTGCTTGCATCCTTAGTTTCTGAAACGTTCTTTTCTTGAGTGAAACTTTAAAATTTCTGTTTTACTTGTTCTTCGAATGACAACTATTTCTTAACTACTCATATTGTTCGACATTTATCCAATCTGATACATCTGTCAACCAAAAATATTGTGGGTCCAATATGTCTGAAACAAAATCTGAGACTCGTCTAAAGCAACAATTTTGCCTGGTCTCAACTTTAGTTTTCCATGTAAACTTTTTTTAATTGATGTTTAACGATCTTGTCATTCAAGCACCATTTGTAGTCAGGAACACTTTTACATATCCATTTATTCAGTCTTTTGTGCGAGACACATAACTTGATCCCTCACTTTACTAACATTGTTGCCTGCTTTTTAAAAAAGTTGTTTACTAAATAAACTTTATCAATTGATGATAACGATCTTATCACCCAAGTACCACTTGTAGTAAGGAGGCGTCTCTCGACGGTCATGCCATTGCCAACACTGAATAACCTTTCACCATGGGCTACAATTAGCAGGACTTAAGGTCTCTGGTCAGAATAGCCATAGGTTGTGTCTTGATTTTTACATAGTCTTGGCAAAGGTTATACGGTCAAGCTTGCCTTGAGAATTGCAAGGGATTAACACAAGTGTCTGATCAGAGTGACCCAGTGAGACAATGAGCAACAATCACTTTGTTGTGGTATCGAATAGCTACAATCATGCGTAGACTTTGATGTATGGAAAATTTACTAAACGCTTGTTTTGTGACAAAAAAACTAAGAGGAATCATTGCAATAATTCACTTTGTGATAGAAACTATAGAAAAGCGAAAGGCTTAAGAATGTTATAAAATTGTCATCTATCATTATAACGTTAATTTTTCAAGAAACTATTAATTAAGATTGAATGTTTTCTACAAAATACAAGAATTGTAAACGAAAAAACATTTTAGATGTACATCTAATTTCGACTCGATTTATCACATTTTATTACACAACATTTACAAACATTCTTTTAAGAATATCGAAAAGACACACGATAAAATCTGATTCATTCTGAGCACTTAATCGCACTGGTTGGTATAATTTATCAAAATAATCAACATTCAAATTCATGTTTTATTAAAATAACAAATCAAACATTGTATTTTCTAGTTATATATCATTAACACGTTATAGGTTGCGCTGAACGGAATGAAAGACGTTTAAGTTAGATTAGTTTTGAGGAATATCATTTGGTTCTAAAACCATTCTAATTTTTTAACACTGAAAGGTTGAAAATGACTTGTAAGCTATTGAAAAGATGCAATTCAGCATGAAAACAATCGAATGAAAAGCTTGAGGTAGCTAAATGTAATTTGTATTGCATTTAATTCATTTTTTCAAATGAAATATGAGTTCATACGCAGATAAACCTCAACACCATAGACTTTTTCCTAGGTCATCGTTTGAATTGCGACTTAAGGAGCTTAACATATAGAGCTATTCACATTGAAATCTTTTTAAATACGTAACAATAGAAATATTGAACTACTGCATTTGTACATTTCTTGTGATATCTAATTATGATAGAAATAAACAACGCAGTCTCTTTACAATAGTTGATAGAAATAAACAACGCAGTCTCTTAACAATAGTTGATAGGAATAAACAACGCAGTCTCTTTACACTAGTTGATAGGAATAAACAACGCAGTCTCTTTACAGTAGTTGATAGGAATAAACAACGCAGTCTCTTTACAATAGTTGATGGAAATAAACAACGCAGTCTCTTTACACTAGTTGATAGAAATAAACAACGCAGTCTCTTTACACTAGTTGATAGGAATAAACAACGCAGTCTCTTTACAATAGTTGATAGAAATAAACAACGCAGTCTCTTTACACTAGTTGATAGGAATAAACAACGCAGTCTCTTTACAATAGTTGATAGGAATAAACAACGCAGTCTCTTTACACTAGTTGATAGGAATAAACAACGCAGTCTCTTTACAATAGTTAAAAGGAATAAACAACGCAGTCTCTTTACAATAGTTGATGGGAATAAACAACGCAGTCTCTTTACAATAGTTGATAGGAACAAACAACGTAGTCTCTTTACACAAGTTGATAGGAACAAACAAAGCAGTCTCTTTACAATAGTTGATAGGAATAAACAACGCAGTCTCTTTACAATAGTTGATAGGAACAAACAACGCAGTCTCTTTACAATAGTTGATAGGAATAAACAACGCAGTCTCTTTACAATAGTTGATGGAAATAAACAACGCAGTCTCTTTACACTAGTTGATAGGAACAAACAACGCAGTCTCTTTACAATAGTTGATAGGAATAAACAACGCAGTCTCTTTACAATAGTTGATAGGAACAAACAACTAGTCTCTTTACACTAGTTGATAGGAACAAACAACGCAGTCTCTTTACACTAGTTGATGGAAATAAACAACGCAGTCTCTTTACAATAATTAAAAGATTCAAGATGCTGGAACATAGAATGGAAAAATTGCACACAGAACGGAAATAAGTGACGATACATAAAGATATATTAAGTTAATGATTCCTGAAATTGAGCTTGATAGCAATTCGTGTCTAATACTGTACGTGCTGACAAAAATTCAAAATATCTTCCTCGACGTGCATAACTTTTATTCATTCTAAGCCGGTAATTATGTGACCAGTAATACTTTCCAACAGAAATCGAATAACAACAGTATTATTACAGCAGCGGCAGTCTTTACGTCTTCATTTAATTTCAGTTATACATGAAACCTTAAACTTTCCACTATGAACTTGCGCCATAAGTAACCTTTTATACTAGAAGTTGAGTTATTGTCGCGCGCAAACTATGGTACACTGTTCGTTCTTTAGACCTTATTCTTTCATTTTTTAAAATAAAATGAACTGATTAGCATTGAAATGATTTCAAATGATTTTCAGCAACACTCAGTACTTTTCGACGATGTAACACTGTTGATTACATTTGGTATACATTTATGACTCCATCCACTGACCGCAGCTTTCTCTGCTTGTTATACGAACATAATATCGTACCTGAAAAGAACATTCCCTTACGAAATCTTAGCAAATCTAAGCCTTGCTGAGCATCATAAAATGCTTTTATTTTCAATCAAAGCTTCATCGATGACTATCCTATTAGAATCGAAATAGACTGAATTCCATAGATGACAGACTCACGTTTCCCATTCAAGCAACATCGTTGTTTTCACATATTAGAAACTAAATTAAGATTCGATATCTATTAAAGAAACTATTCTCATGCAATATTCTTTGAAAGATTTAATGTGATTAATCCAATTGAATGTCTTCATAATAGGAAGTGACAATGTCAAAAAGTTCTTCAGAATGATTTGACAAGAATTAATCATACTTCGATGATGCCTCTGATTTATCACAGCTCGTTCAACATACGGCATTTGCCTTAGGACCACGCAGTTAGTATTCCTGCACGTAACTCATCGTAATTTTATTGTAGACGAAGCCAATATCATATAGGATGAAAACGTGATTATAATATTAGGATAATCGTCACATATTACACTGCCTTTATTTAAAAATTACTGGATTACACATATTTCTAACACGTTATTGTATATTTCTTGGGGGTTTATGTAGAACGAATGAATTTTTTCTCTATACTCCCTTAGGATAAGCAGTGTCATGTTTTCAAACTTCAGAATGTCTATATCCATGTACCGTAATTTGAAAAAAAATAAATCCACCTGCTTAAGTATCTCAAATGCCAGGCAAAAGATAAACCTAAGATGTCAATACGTACATGTAGATAGATTCAAATATGCTTTAACATAAACTAAATTATAACCCCGAGGTTAACTGTGACAATCTATAAGAGGAACCTGAGTTTTTCATTTTCATTTTAAAGATTTAAAGAGGAGAATAGCACTGCGATACCACGACACACTGCTGTACAATAAAGTCATTTTGTGCTTATCCTGATAAAGGACTTCACCCTTACATTGGAACTGTGATGTTATTAAACAGGGCTAGCAAGAACAGTGTCACTTTTATTAGCTTTTCGAAATTAAATTGTGCAAAAAGTTATTTTCTTGCTTTAGGCCAGACACAATTTTTTTGCATGCGAATCATTATTGCACAATACTCTTATAGGAAAAATCTCCAATTCAAAATGACAGGATAGAATACCAGACATACGGTAAAGCAGCAAAAGTCAAAGAACGTAGAAATCAGCAATACTTAACAATAACGTATAAGAACATGAAAATGTGGTATAACTTTTCGATACTCGATGCAACGGTTCATGCACTATAGTGTATCAATGCCTATCTTATTTGTACATCAAACAACCAAGGTCGTTACAGGAATTCGTGAGTAAATAAAGAGTTCATACAACAATCAAACGGAGAGTGTCAACATCTTACGTAAAAGTTCATACAACGATCATATACAACTTACATGTGCACCAAGTAATACTCCATACAATGACACAAAATGACTTATCAATGCCTCACGTAAGAGTTCATACAAAGGGAAAATTAGTATTGATGATGAAGAAAGTGGCGTCACGATAAAAACAGCGTATCAATGAACAAGTTGGTGTTCAGACAAGATAAAACATCAGAGAATTGATGCCTGTTGTATCCCAATATGGATATTTCACTATTTGACTTTGGTAGAAATACACGTGTAGAATAGCTACTCTAACGGATTTACCCGGTGACGTCGGATAATGAATACACAATTAACTAAGCGAAATTTTTTTTCTGGTAATGTCTTATTGGTTTTGAATTTAAAGATAACAAAATAGTACAGAAGAATAACATGCACATTATCCATTAGTAACTAGTAACTAGTAACTAGTAGATAACTTAAATGAAGGTAGATATGGCCATCATTTTGTGATTGTAGTTATAAGTCACTATGCATGAAAAACATGTCACTGTTTCATTTGTATTTTAGTACCACTCCAGCAGCCTTCTTGCAGCATCCAGGAACTCTGCCCGCTGGTTGTTTTATACATGTAGGTGGATCTTCAGGTAACGGAGGCGACTGTAAAATTCTGTTTATTTCCTATTCTCGATGCAGGATTGCCGTTATGAAGCAGCGTGGCCATCTTTCGTCTGATTGTTTTATTGACTTGATGTTTGAAATGAAGACAAAGATTTTTGGAATGGCTGTGTTGAACCTTCTGGTTGAGATGGTGATGCCACCCCTCGAGGTGATTGTTAGTTCTTAGTCCTGCAATGGTGTTGCGAGTCAATACCGAGATTGGAAAACGTACTCGACCATAGCTGTCCCTGAACTCCCCAAGCATCAGCAACAGGCCCATCGTTTATACAAACCAACAACAACATTCTTGACAACAGCTTACGTGTTGCAGCGCAAGGAACCAAACATAGAAAATCTGGATTGCCCTTGTAGGCACGAACCAGTTCTAAATCCTTAACCTTTTCCCAGAAGCACATATAGTGAAAGAAACATCCTCGGATGGCACTTGCAGGGAGGTCTTCATGAAAATACTTTTGCACAGGATAATGGAGTCCTTCTGGATAATATAGGGCTTAGATGTCTTCCTATTGGGCATTGTAACTTCCTTCAGCTATTGGTACAGTCTGTAGCTTTTACGGCGACAATCCCGAAAAAGGCAAAACAGAATAGGATACATTTTGGCGCCAACCATCAACTGAATCACATAAAACTGGTGCAACAGTGATTGGCAAAAATAAAACGCTGAGCAATATTTATTTTATCCGTCGCAAACACCAAAACTTGTCCTCTCTGCCATTATCCACTGCGAAGAAGCGCAGACTGTCGGTGTAAACAGACTTTTAATCTTGTGGTAGGGCAGGCGTTTTCTTTCATCGTTGACGATACAGGTCAAATTTGAGAGTGCATGGACGGGACAGCAGCGGCATCTTCCCACGGGAAAGTTGATGACATCGTTGTTCAAGATCTGCTGAAAGGCGGTTGTTTGTTTTCACGGGAATGTTTTCGGAATAATAATGCCTATCGTTGCTTCATTTGACAACCTCCAAAAAGTCTAAACACTCAAGATGTAACAGTTCACAGTTTCTAAAAAAAGCTGAAAGTATAACACTTAGTTTGCATTCAAGGATTACATATAATCTTACATGCTCAAAACTTAACAGATTGTCAAACTAACGTGATCATATAATGGTTTTTCATTTTCATCATTCACGAAATATTTTGTATAGAACAATCATAGTTCATGCACCGATTTAATGTTTTAACCTAAATGTCTATCCATAACTATACATATTTTATATTTACATCAATTGGTATCTAGCTATTATAATTGAAAATTTCCGTTTGACGTGAATTTATTCACCAAGACGTCAAACTCAGAAATAACGTTATTGAATGATACCATCAATTATGAAAGGTCAGCTCCCGTGACACTAAATCAATCATTCTGATTTCCGATTCCCTCTTAAAACTTACAATAAAATATAAATATATAGGAGAATTATACAAAATGGAATATCTCATCTATCTAACCTTTGACGAACATCGAATTTTTACAACAGAAGAAAATTTCCTTTTAATATTTACCAACATTCAGTTTCCTTTAAAACAAATACAACAAGTGAATTCTAAAGAGAAACTTGTCGTGAAATCTACCGCCATGAATACGGGCTAATTGTTCACCAAATACCATATTGCATGTGGATCTTGAAAAAACATCGAAAATACAATGAGTTGACCGAACATTGACCAGTCACCTGGCCATGCCATGATACTTTCAGGCCTTAACACACTTTGAGCTTAGATATTAACACATATGTCGCTCAGTGAAAATGAAAAGAATTTGAAAAAGTGCAGCAATCACTAACTTACCTTGGCACATACATACTCTCTTGAGAAATCTCTTGTTACTGAAATGAACTCATGCTGCTCCAAAGTTTTAATAAATGAGTTTTTATGTCAAGTATAAACTTTCTACCACCGAGGATACACCAATCGACTGAGGTTACATACAACTAGGTAACTCAAAATTCAGAAGTCTTTCATATTATCAGATTAGTTTCATATTTTTGATATTCTTATATTTTCAATATAATCATCTTTTAGTCAAACTAAAGGCATTCAATACATGCGTTCTTTTGAAGCAACACTCCTACCTTTAGTGAAACATTTTCTTACTCAGATATACAATACTTAGCTAGTTGTTTTTGTAAAACTCATTGAAATACTGTTTTGATAACAACGTTTGATAAGTCAGTTCAGTAAAGCAATATTCCTTTTGAGCTATACAATATACTTTCGTACATTTCGTTTTTCCTCTAAATTGAGAATACCGATGCCTCTATAAACCCTATAAGTCTTTAAATTTCACAGCTGCAGTATATTGTCTGACCTTTAAATGGTAATTTGTAAAAGGGCTTTACGATAAAACTCTGTGGGTCTATTTAAAACAATCGTGTCGATGGAGGAAAGTTAGTGAAGGTTATGAAAATATAGGCATTTACTCTACGGAAGTGCTTTTTTTGTGAATGTATAACTGCATCACTAATTATTAGAATATCATTTAATATTAATTATCACGCTCAATGGGTAAGAAACACACTTGGAAATTTTTGTACTTCTTTTAAAAGGCTGCTTTTAAACTTCATTTTGTGCATGTTTAGCAAATTAGAACCCGTTTATGCAGTTGTTTGAGGGAAGTGGTTTTAAGACAACACCTGTGTCCAAGCCACCATCCTTTCCATTTGTCTACATGTTGACAAAAGAACACTAGATTGTTTATATAAATCAATAGTTTACTGCTTGTCTTGTACAAACGACCAAACGTCTGACAACATGATCACTCAAGCATCCCAAACACAGCCAATAACTACAGTCCATTTTCTCTAACAAACAATTATCGTGGAAACGATCTTTTATACTCAACCCAGCCATTAAGGTATTGCCATTCAATTTGTGCTCTTCTCAATCAATTAACCCATCCAATAGTCAACGGTGAAAATAGAAAAACCCCACTCCGCTTCATCCTCGACTAATGACAAACATTCTTAGTTGTGCTATTGATTTAGAATCTGATAATCTACGATAAATGCATAAATAAAAGTATTTAGTCTGTATATGTGTTTATTACTATATTGCCATAATGATTGGTGTTGAACATATGTAATGCACTTATACAGATTTAAAGTAATTATACATTGTCAGAAGTATGAGAGTGTTTTGTTCAGCAGTAATATATTCAAGAAATTGACATTCTGAAATGAGGACGAATAATTTGTATCTGAAACTTTGGGTAATATGAGAAAGAATTATACGTATAAAATGATGCACCTTGGGAAGAGATATGTGATAAAAATCTTAAAGGATTTGCTTGAACACAAATTAAATAAAACTATTGTTATTGCAAACCTGCTGCGAAAAAATCGTAAGGAAGTACGGTTAAATCTAGCTTTGCCCGAGCCACCTTAACAAAATTTATCTATTTTTAATAATTTCAACTCACATTCAAATCAAATCAAATCGCAAAACAAATAAATTACAACGATTTCCATTATATAGCCATACTTGAAGTTGAACTTCCATATATTAAGAAATGTTTAAAACGTTCAAATTTTCTATCCAATTTCAGTTTCTTTCAGTCATACTGTACTTGCTTTTTTGAAAGAAGTGAAAGGATTCTGTTGAAATAGTTGATATAAAGAGTTTGATTTCTTTAAAGCTCGAGGATATACACTTTTTCAAGCTGTCGATCAAATTAGTTTGTTGGAAAAAGAATAAGCACTGAACTTGCATAGTACCATCCTGCTAAATTCAGTGTATATGAATCCGCTATCGATCCTTCCTTATACCCTGCTTCTTTCTATCTGGAAGAAGTCGACAGTGCAAAGCTTATGGACAGGTGAACGGACGGACAGACGCCAGATGCAATAATTCCATCTGATCGTTTAGTCCTGATGAACTACAATTAACTTTAAAACGAAAGAGGAAGAATTTGTGTACAAGTGAAGAGACCGCATATAGAGTCTCATGAGAAGGAAGAAGGTTCTTTCTGCTTTTTCTGTGTGACCTCACTTGCTGCGTCCAAATCGCTTTACTCGAAGTACGTAGAGTGTTCTCACTCGACCAAATAAAGCAGTCTTGTAACTACGATAATGGTTAAATTGCAATTCTTATGGCCTTAACAGACCTTAGATTAAAGGAAATGTTGGAAAATTTCATTACTCTGTGATCACTTAGAACCTCTCCATGTTTCGTGAATAAAAAAGAAACCAAAAGTGATTTTGGAAAGTATGGCTCCTGGAAAACCGGTAGACACAATTCTGAAATGGGTTGCCATTAAACGCGTTTAAGTAACATGGGTGAGTGACGTGTATGTTGGGACGTGAGGTGTATCCAACAAAATTTCAGTTATTTAGACACGTGCATGAAAAGTATACAAAACAGTGTGGATGGATCATAGACGTTTGCGCTTCCGCGAACGTATCTGCTGCACACGAGAGTATATTTAATAACTCTTGCCTTTGAGATCATATCGTTCTAACTATTCCTTCAAAAAGGTGTGATAACCAGAGCTTAATTATAATCGTCCGAAAATATACATTTCCTTTTAATCTTATCCTACAGGTCAACAGATTTGGTTGAAAAATTGTGATTGTATAAAGGGCGAAATCCAAACATCCAAAAATATGATTTTGCAGTGGTATAATACAACCTGACAACATATCGTTACCTTAACAACGGGCATGGAGTTCACGTCCCATGCATTCGCTTATGGTCCAACAGAGGGAGTTATCCCAACATGATAACCCTAATCCACATAAAGTAATCATCATAGTCTGCGATCTTCTCATTTCTAACATCAAATATCGGTTTGGTCTTCCAAAACACCAGGTCGTTTCAACGTCGTACAAGGTCACAAGAAAATTCCACGACTGGTCATCGCATTTCATGAAGGAAAGGTGAACATTTCGCTGGAGACGTTTTCGACTTATAAAGTCATTGGACACACAAAATTGCTGCTACACTTCAAAGTACTAACTTTGACGCCAATAGTAGAATAAAGGACATAAACACAACCAAAAAAAACCATCTCTCACATTTGCGAAAATTTCTTTGAACAATGGCTCTTGTGTGTCTGTTTGTGAAATGTTCACATGCACGCTCAAGTCTTAACTTGTATTTTTTGGTGTCAACGTTTACTTTTTTGGACCAACTTATGCTGGAGACCTCAAAGACTGTGATTAATACATAAACGAAACTGCGTAGAGACCACACATTACCAGTATTTGATCATAGAATGTCACCATAACGTTATTATGTCCAGAAAAAAATTTGTACTTAAAAAGAAACGGTTCACATTCTAAAGAAAAAAGTTTAAAAGCAAAGAGTTTTACTCAATGCACATATCTTGATAGAACGGGTGATTGCATTGAATTATTTGCAACACTTTCAAAAACATGTATTTAATTTCAACAACTGAGGAAAAGGTTTGTATTATTCGCTATGTACTTTGGATGCAAGGGGACTGTCATGTTCGTTTTTGCTATATTTGAGAGATTAAATGACACAAAGATAATAGGCTTATGTTCCATTAAGGTTTCCTGTCTCACCTCGTGTGTGCTATCTTTACATATCTGCCAAGCTTATACCATACCCTGCCTTATCCTGTTCGAAGAGGATTATAAATGAATCGCTTATCTCCGTGTGACATAATGACCTATTGTAAGCGTTTGGTTATAACATACCAACATGAGGCTCTCTCAAACCAAGATTTCAGCATTACGGACTGGTGATGTCTTAGTCACCCACATATTAATATTCATGATGACACCATTTTTTAAAATCAATCCAAGGAGTGATTTCTTCGGTTATCTTCTTTGAATAATAAATCACTAACATAATTTGCATCATAAAGATAACTTGAATGCAATTTTTATAAACGGCATTGCATAAAATTGAGTGTAATGCCTCCGATGTTGACAGTAATAATGAAAACTAAACGATAATAAATATTGCTTCGGTTCCAAATTATTGCTTTCATATAAAGAACAATGACTGGCTTAAATGAGACTCTTAAAAGTGTGTTAAAATCATAGATACCACACGATGTTTTGAAAATAATATGATTCGCATAAAAAATATTCAGAGCCAGTTTCGCTTTCGATTAGTCCTCTTTTCTCGTGATTCTAACATTCTTAACATCAACATCAACAAGTAAACATAAACTAAAAAAGATACTTCAAATCAAACTTACCTCCAAAGCATGAATGTATCGCCCATTTTCCAACACACTTTCCTGAAAGACAAAAGACAAATTTACAAATAAGTGGTAATTACCTTCAATTCAACAATGCCGCCAATGGCTATAATATTGCTATAACAGTGCTAAGCAGTAAATCACTTACTCGTTTCACTTAATTGATATAAATTTCGGTAAAATGTTCGTGGCATAAGCAAGTCACATATCTTACATGTGTGCAGCCTTGCCATCAAAGTTGCTTGTATATGATATGTGTTACATAAACTCTGGTACACAGAAGTTGACTGAAAGTTAACTTTACCAAAAAACTTTTGAATGTCAGCAAACTAAAACATCTAAATAAATGCACTTCCTTAATGCGTTGACATTTTGTAATCTTACGTAGTAAAGCAAAATGATACATAATTCTGAAGAATGCAGTATCCGTTTATTCCCTATGGGGCTCGTTGTTCTTTCCCACGGTTTCACAGTTCCTAATCAGCATCTCCATCTTAACAGATGTACATGTATTACCTATAGAGATTATTATACTTTCCAATTTGTATATTTGATAACACGTCTTCAGCTTGTAATCTATCATCATACGTATCTATCCATTAAATAATGTAAACTTTTCTGCTATCAAACATTACGCTTCGGTCCTCCAGTTTTGATTGTGCATGAAGATATAGATCTAGTTTATCCTTCCACACAATTCCACTGGCAGCTGATACCCATCCTAATAACGGGCTCTGGTTGCCGAACGCAGGGCCTATACCCGTTGGAAGTGTATGGAGAATCTCTACTAAAACATGCGAAAGTTTACTATCAGGAACCAAAGACACGAAGACTTCAATGGTTATGTTTTAAACATGTCGCAGTTACGATCGAAAACCGAAAGAGCTATGTAGAGCATATAGCAAATACGAATAGAATTCATTGAGCGTATCTCCGGTAAACTGTGTTTTACAACCTTCCATAGCTGATGTCCTCTTAAATTGAGTCCATGTGATGTGAATTAAAATGAATGTAATGTTAACGCCATAGAGCGACGTCATTTCCTTGTATTAAGTCAATTTACAAAGCGGTTTTCTACTTATAAACACTTATTTCGTATTTCCAGTTGCTTGGTGCAATGAAATCCTTCATAAGATAGTATCTTTCGTTTGATGGGTTCTTTATTGCACATAAATCAATATAGCATTACTCTACTTGCCATCTATCTTTGTTAAGCATTTGAGCCACTTGAGATTAATACGTGGGACTCGAGACAATATGAATATCCGACGTTTTCATTCACTTTCATAACGTAGGTCATTATTACATTAGGTAATGACCATTTAGATGAGGTTCATGAATGCCTTAAGAACCATATTGAGCTTTGTGTCGATAACACTATAGGAAAAGGTAATCTTCCGATTAAGCTAAGTGATAGTCACGCTTACATGAAATATTTGGGGAATTAACTATTGGTAAATGCAAGTTTCCGATACCAGCTTTCTCTACGTAAGCTTTGATGGTTTTGCTCCAAAATATAAAACAAAATGATAAAGCAAGTATAGATGAGAGAGATGTGATTGTACGTTGAAAACAAGTCCTTGCTTACGTCATCAAATGCTAAATACTTTGGAGACATTTTAAAAGGATGATTATACCTTTTTACTATTTTTCAATTGATATTAGTCGCGATTGGCAAACGTCAGTCATATCTATTTACTCATTAAAATTAAAAAAACATTAACATTGTTTGATTTTATAAATGGTCATTTGCTTAATTGTTTTATTGAATGATTGTATAAAGGTTAATATCAGCATCGCGATTTACATAGTACACAATTGATTCAACTAACTGATTTTATTAGGCATTTAAGTAACTGATATGACAAGAAGAACGATTTCTACGGTAAATCCATTGCTCATTGACTGTCGACGAAACCGAATGTTTACTTAAAACCTTTAACTTTAACATGTTTGCAAACATTTTCATTTTCTCGTATTTTATAAAAATGTTGAATACTGCATGTTAAGTCGCAACAAGACAGCTCAAGAGCTATAAATCATTGTAAACCTTTGATAGAGTCATCCAATGACGTATCGCGTGGCTTATATCTACTGATCACTTCCTACAATATTTTGTAGGTGGAGGCCGGTGCACATTAAAGAATTATGGACACCAAGGACCAATGTCCCTCAAACGAATGGACTGTTTCAACTGTAGTAGCTTGTTAGAAATGTAAAAAAGTTGATGTAATTAAACCTACATGCTTCTTTCAAAAAGATTGCTTATTTAAACAGGTTCGCAATTCTAATCAATGGCTAAGTTTGCCTTTTTATTCAATTTAATGATAAGAAAGCATTATTAAGTGTTTGCAATATGATTTTATTATGCAAAATGCTGCAAGATATTCGTTATTTCATGAAAAAGAAAAATCAATTAAACATTTAAAAAATGTCTATTAAAAGGATGGTTTGCAAATGGTGACCCATTATTAGGTTGTTATGTTAGCTAATTTAATTGGCATTCATGTTTTTCATGTGTTTCTATCAGCGTAAGAGCTTAACAAGCTTAGACCAACATTATCTTCGATCTGAATCAGGCTCGTGGGTCTTCTGGGCCGCTATCGTCGAAGCTTACAAACTGTCGGAAATGATTAAAGCTTTCCCTTGGGTAAAGCCAATTTATTCTTTCAAATTCCCAAACTGTCTGGATGGCAGAGTAGGATTTCTTCATCTCCAGAGGCGCAACTAATGATAAAGTATGTAACAGTGCCAATGACGATATCAAGAAACACGGAAGATAGACCCAGGCTAAAAAACACCAAGGTTAACCGTGGTTTTGATTATCGGATCCAATAATGAAACGGTCATATCATAAATGAAATACTTGAGGTGAGATGCTATTTTGCCTGTGATTGGCATGTGTACGGCAAGGTGACGACTCACAAGACGGGCTGTTGGTAAGCCCCTCTTGTTTCCCCGATACTCTCAACACCTGCCCTCGACAGGACTGACACGGGTGGCCTACCATTCGGTATCAGAAACATGCCGGATGGGCTGAAGAGAAACTCAAACAACGTTGATTTCTAATACACACAGCGTTTTCAATAAAATTGCGTTATTCATTGCCTGGTACTGAGACAGTTAAATGATTAATGTATATTACTGCGGAATTGTCTTCGAGTGTCTCACGTTGAGGAGAACGATTTAACAAGAAAAGTGAATATCGAATTGGGAGTTTTCAAATCATACAACGGCGCTCCATGCAATGAAAGTGAATCCAGTTTTGTAGCATTCCTTGAGATCATTATTTCAATTTAAGCAAATGAAGAGTCAATATCGTTTCCCCAATATGATGTTATGAACCTTTTTCGCCTATCATAGGAAATTCATATTGGAATTATGGCAATACCATGATTACAATCTTTATATGACGTTATTTATCTATATTAAGTACTCACGGAAATAAAACAATTGATTGCTTTACCGTGTTTATATTTCTTATCAATTTATTAAGATATTTAGTTCTGACATATTTTGGAATAACTTTTTCCCTACTTGGCCACGCGGATGCATCACATTACCGTCATCATATTCGTGTTATTGCCTTTTTCGGGGTAAATGTGCTCATACATTTTGCATATATGAAAACCATCATAAAACATATTATGAATAGTATGACATATTTGCAGTGATTGAGAAGACATCCTGTGTCGTTATTTAGACGGGAAAATACATTTGGACGTTTGATATATAGATACTGTGCAACTGACAAAGCCATGAATACAATCGTATCAATAGTATTTTTAACCCCCCTTAAGGACCGTGACCCTTATGAAAATTATTAAATTTACCATTTATTTAATTTGCCTTCGATCTTACATACAATGTACATTATTATTAGTAAAGGAGACGAGATTATCATTTTACTTCGAGCATATAGGGATTGCAGCTTATTTACACTTTTAAACCACAGCTTGCATGAGAAACGTGCATTTTGACTATGAAATCTATAAACTTGTAATTTATAATGATTACTGTAGGGTAATCGCACTGAGTAAAAGGAATGTAGGACATGTAGGAATGTAGAAATCTAGGCCTACCCTTCTTATTTTTTATATGCAGTTTTTATGATTTTTACTTTATTTTATTTTTCATATTTTAGGCATACGCAAACATGTGTAGACAAAAATTGCATTAATTAAGGTGTGTTGTTTGGCAAACTCAAAATAAAATCATACAACTACATCGATTACCATTCAGCTTATCCATGTTTTGTATTTAAATTTTTCTTGATCTAATATGATACCAATGGTGAATTGAACTAACATGAACTTGAGAAATGCTTCCTGTGTCTAAGTTTAAAATCTCCAAGGAGTTATCAACTATATGACATTCAAGCATCTCATCGCAATATTTTTTAGACAAATTTATGTCATGATAAGAATATATTGAAAATAACCTTTGTAAGAAGAACCATTGATAAAGGAAGAAAGATAGATAGTAGTAACAAAACTATTTATAAATACCTTGACAGTATTTAGAAAAAAATTAGGTGAGAGAGCAATAAGTGCTTAAGTGGAAAAATGTAAGTCCGTTTATAAATTACACAAACAGCTTAAAGAATTTAAACTTAAACCATAATAATACTTCATGTCAAAAATAACATAAAGGGCAATGGAAAGAAAACTTATACAGGTTATATGACTTCGCCAAAGTACATTTTTATATATTTGATACATCGTTTATTACGAAGTAACGCGGTGTAAAAGGCTGTGGTTTTGGATGAAATGAGACATTTTTCAAGGTTATCAAACCAAATCTAATTATTTGTATACTCGGTGGTCTCGCCAAAAGTAGCAAAACAAGTTTCGACGTGCTCCAGTAAAAACTTAAGTAAAAGATAAGATAAAAATGTAATCGATAATTGTAGAATTCAGAGACCAAAGATCAACCGTGATCAAATAAACTGCGTTTGAATTTCAGTGTCACAGTATACATTTGTGCTTATGTAGTCAATGGAAACCTCCAGTACGTGAGAGAATTCATGAAAAAGCATTAAATAAAAGCGATTTAAAATAGAATGAAAGTACAGAACGAATCGACAAGACAAAAGTTTACCCTCCTGGGAGAAACATTATCAAAGTCGTGTCTAAAATGCAAATTTTGAACTTAAGCTCAAACTTTTGGCTAACTTTTTGAATATGGTGGAACAAATGACAATCATGTTAATTCTATGGCTATGAGAATGGGAATGAGTAAAGTTTTGTCAGAGATTCACAGAGTAAATACAGGTAAGTAATTGTTGTCTTAAATGTGAAATAAGGCAAGTGCAATCAAATTCTTAAATGACTCTTTTCATTGTTCAATAGTTAAAACTACATTTCCTGACATCTTGAAACTTTGGCAATGCGTCGGATCCAGTTCGTATCATGAAGGAAAAAGATGACAGTCTATAGAACTCAAACATTATTAATGGGTTTAACAAAACGCAGAAAATTAACACCTACGTTGTTTTAAGTCAATTTTTATAAGATAATTGCTTCTGGGAGAAAAACCATCATACTTTACATGTACATAATTTATAAATAATTGACACAGATCTTAGATTTGTTTCTTTTTGTCATTGAGTATATTTGATATGCATATATTCAATAGCCTAATGTGAAATTAAATTGTAAAAAATTCACGTATATTTAACTTATCGCCTATCGTTTCCCTGTTTGAATTACCTTTAGAACTAAGATGCAGAGATTCGTTACATGTCAGACCATTCCTTCTTCTGAAAGACGTAAAATATTCAAATCTACAAATGTTTTGATGTAAAGAAACATTTCAAACTCATAATGAAGTTTTCCTACCGGAAGTTCATCGCCTACATTAAATCCACATAAATGCGTTTTGATAAATTTTCACATTGCATTGAGTCCAAATCTCTGCAGCTCTTCAAAAAGTCGAAGTTTCTCGTATGCCCAAGGACTCATATATCTATTATTGATGAATTTCATGTTTCCACAGGAAAGCATAAGATGTGTATTTCAATAACAAACTGCGTCGTTTAAAATGACTAATTTTACAAGTACGTTTCCGAGATTTTCAAGATTTTAACATCATCACTCCTACTCAGATACAACAATCAGATGGAATACGCCATTATGAATCGTGATATCTGTTAATCACGATTTCATTCTGTGTGATTGAAATAATTATCTAATGAAATCTGAAGAGCGATATGTACGGAAGGTTCATAAATTTATATTAATATACAAGTTAGATCAATTTAAGTTGCTTTTTAAAGATTGCATACATTTTTCAATTTAAAGGACGAAATGGCATAAGCTAGTAAGACATTTATGAAAATGTTAATAAAAAATATTTCAACATAATGGAGAAAATATGTTTAACAACAGTCGTGACAAAAAAAGTTATAAAACATAAACTGCTGAAATAATATAAGAGACGAAACCTGATCTCATTATGTTCTTAGCGTGACTGGAAACCTGAAATTGATATGTTTGTTGATCACTCTTCGTGTGAACGGTGACTAGCTTGATGATAAACTACATTTCTAATAAATTCGATATTCATCAAAAATCAACAATAACATTGCGTTCTCTTTTCTTTAAAGCCATTCATCATTTCATTAATAGATCAATAACATTGGATGGTATGAAAAAATATATTAAAGCTTAAAATTTTTTAAAATGACAAGGTAAGTTGAATGGACAGCTGTTCGTTAAGTCAGTAATACAAAGATATATACGTTTACTATATCTATATTTTACTACGTATACCATTATTGTATTTATATAATCTATACATTTTAAAGTGTATGCTTGCATTAAAACACACCAGTCATCATATGTTACGGTTTTTCCTGTGATAAAGGAAAACGATATGGTTTGGCTTCCTCAGTTTGTCGATTAACGTTCATTGTTACCTTTCCTTGGAACAGTCTAACGGTCCTTTATCGATATTCAACGTAATACTTTTTATATTTACTAATCTTATCAAATGTAGTAATTTAGAAATACATGTCATAATAGAATATTGTACTACAGCAAAGGAATGATCTTAAATCTAAAAATATTGTAAGAATTGTACTCATGGGAAGACCAGTAAATATTTCTAATGCATTTTATTATAAAATTTTCCACAAAGAAGTAGAATCAAGTTAGAAATCACAGACTAGTCTAGTTCCAACATTTATATCATCACGTCCAGGTACATGTACATAAACGTTACTTAACTGACGATTGGGATAAGCTCAATTTATCTGCAACAAGAAAACTTCAAGCAGATAACACCCTTTCTCCAAATATTATGACCATCATTGCTAAGGCAACGTCAGGGTAGCTAACATTTCATTTCTCATCTGTACAAGATTTACACATTGAATGCATACAGTTAATTGTCATACAACATGTTCAAATGGCGATAGAGTGAATGAGGTGATGATTATTTTTATTTACATAATTTGTTATGTGAATGTGCCTCGTGAATTGAAGCACCTGTTTATCTCAGTCGCTACCAGCTGCATGCAATCACACAATCGTTGACAGACTCCTTCTAACAGCCTGCTTGACATGTGACTTACAGGTCAAACAGGCCAAATTGGATGAATCCATCAAATGACACTGACTTCATATTGATGAGAGATGTTGAAAAATAAATCAAGGTGATATCAATACACTGTATTACTAACTTTGAGCGAACCCAAAGGATAGGAATGCGGGGAATTGTTCCAAATACACCACATATATTTGTTTGACAGACCTTTCTTTCCTTGATAGACGTGGTAGCACCATCATAATGCAATTTCATGACGTGTAAAATAAACATAGAACAAACAAAATAATGACAATGTGTCTCTTACCTTACGAATACCCAATAATACCCTGTAATTGCTCATTTCGACATATCAAATGAAAAAATAAATTCTTTTTCCACGAATCAGCACGAATTAAAATTTCAATATCTGGTCTACTAGTCGAGAACTATTAAAAGGATCCAATGTCGACATATTATTTAGGGGTAACAAAATAGAGCCAATGGCTCTGTAGCTCATCATGATATCTGTTATTCATTTTGCAAATGGTCACAGGATCATCATTTGGTGCCAAGAGAATCACATAATCTATATATAATAATCCCCACGAGCTACGATGTCGATATCAGCTAAGGAGTGTGTTCACAAGGTTTCATCTTTCTAGGCATTTTGCTTCTGGAGAAGATGAAAACAGTTTTTAGGGCTTGGTTCTGGTGGCCCTGATTAGGGGTCTTAGGGTCATCAAATCTATTATTCAGAATCCCCATCAAGTAAGGAGAGTGTACACACGGTTCAGCTTTCCTGATTCAATGGCTCCGAAGAAGAAAATATGTAAGTAAAGGTTTAAGGACTAACGGATTGACGGTTGAACGTCATGCTACACCATAAGCCCATCAGGCCGTTCAGGTCAGATGAGCTAAACGTGCAATATTAAATGGTTAAATTGGTGAAAAGCGATGGTTCAAAATTGGGTGAAAATCTCAAAAGCATGTCATTCCAATTTCAAACTCGAACTGACACAGCCTTTGTGTATTAAACATTAAAATCTCAAATATCGTTAAGAACCATTTCCTAAAATATCTCCAAACAAGATCAAACGTTGAACAAATCTAATACTCATGTTGACTGTAATAAGGATCGATGAAATAGACAAAATTTGGTCATAGTAATTAAGTGACATAAAACCCAGTAAAGCACGATTCAGATCACTTTATCTAATCTGCCGAGAACAACAATGATGATACAACACCAAAGCAAAGTAACGATAAAAGCGATGTCCGCTGATTATAAATATAAAGATATCTCAATAATGATATCACTCTGTAAAGCCTTATTATTAACGCTTCACAAAAGTGAGTACATATAATAACCTTATGCAAACACATGACTGTTTATCGATTAAAGGTAATTGTCAATTGACCGCATAAAGAATGCCATATTATCGCCGATCGCGTAGGATTAAGACATGGCTGTTACATAGCACCGGCTCTATTTACGTACGCGACTACTCCATTACAGTAGTGCTGTATCGCTGTTGTAGTTGCATTTCCCTTTAACACGTTCATCTGATCCATAGGATTTTATTTCCTTTTGTCTAAAGATATTGAATACTCCATAGGATATTACATATTTATTCTATCAACAACTCCTGAGGGCAAGCCATGATTGATATTAATTGATTATTATTGATTGATTAGTCTGCTAGTTGGCAATACATTAGTGAACTGTAAAGACGTGTTATCAATAAATCACTCAAGCTAATATTCACACAAAGTAGATAATCTATCTTGACTTTATCAATAACATGATATTTAACGTTCATTGTATAAATTATAAACCTCAAAATAGTATATTCATGATTCCTCTGTATATATATATATATATATATATATATATATATATATATATATATATATTTGTACCCTTAATTAACCCCTATTTGTATTTGATTATCACTAACTCTATAATGATTAAGCAGTGTTTTAAGTCCATTAGGCATATATCACATATGTTTATTCTTGTAAAACATGCGGCTTTATATTTATACGTTCGAAATGATGTAAATACCTTATAAAATCAGATTCTAAAAAACTCAAATCAATATGTAAATAAACTAATTACTTATCTAACAAGCATCGTATACCGACTTAGAAATTGGTTATACATGTAGAGTGATTTCTTATTCGACAGTTCATTATTTTGGAATTGGTATTTTAATATTCTTAAAAGATATTTAGTAATTATCCAAGATTATTGCGCTAATGTTTCTAGCTATATCATATCACTCTAAAAAAGTATCTATATAAAGTTTCTATCACAGCACAGACGCAGTAACCTGGGGTTCCTAATACTAAAATTCAAATGGTTTTAAAGGGGCAATAACACGTTTGTTTAGATAATGAAAGTGATCTTTCAAAAAGAAAAAATATCAATTGCACAATATCGTTTTATAAAAAGAAGCAGTCTTAAAACGAACGTAGCATGTTCAGTTAAGGTATAGGAATCCAATTACCTATCTCAAATGATTAAAAGCTGTTCACACAAAGATGGCCGTCAGTGGCTTTTGCTTGATTCTTGATAATTTTCTCTCTTTTTGTGATTGGTTTGATTAAAGAGTTTTTTGGACTCACTGAAGATAATACATTTGTTCAAATGTTTATTTGGGAAAATTTTAAGATATAAATTTTTAACAGAGCCAGATATTGACACTTTATCGTGATACAGAGTAGACAACATGAAAGAACCAGCGTGCTATCTTACTGTCAGGTAACATGATTCTATGTGAAATATCAAAGAAAGAAGATCGATTTGAAGTATTAAGTTCGTGATTAATGTTTCATAACGGGTTTAAAGTACGTCATCAAGGAACGATATCCAAAAAAAAAAATATATTTGTATCTAGCATGTCCAACTAGATACTGGCTTATATAGGTTCTACTTCATTCCTGAAATAAATCTTTGCGGCCCAAATATATCACGAAAGAAAGAAATCAGCATGTAAATTATAAATTAAAGGATTATTATTATTAACAAATGAATATAAAATCCAGATTCATGTTTTCAGAACGACATTTTTGAAGTTAAGTTAAGATAAAAAGAGCAGTGACATTTTCAAACAAACATTTAAAGCAAGCCAGTGCGGGTCTCTTACACAATAATTTTCTACTTTTATGTACTAAAATAGAGAGCAGGAAGAAACACTGGATTGCGAAGAGCAAATTTCAACTTGGAACCATTTGGAACCTAGCCAGGATGCATCCTGCGAGACACTCCTTGAGTAACGGATCACGGAATTTTAATTAGAGGGACTTCTTTAAGTCAAAGCAGATTCTCATCTCTATCTCCCCAGTGTCACTGCAGAGCAGGAAATAAAGGAAATTACTTATTATTGAGATCGTGATAAAGAAATGGGATCGAAAAGCGTGAATTATGTGTACGTACCGTGACCAAAACCATGCCATTTCCCTGTTGTTTGCAAAGAGACCAACTTGGAGAACGGGAGTGTAATTCTAAGAGGTAACATTCCTTGATGAATGAACATATTTCGTGCAGTGAAAGTTCTAAACATGTTTGAGTTTAATTCAATTTCGGTAGTTTTTGAAGATCAGAGAAAACTCGATAGAGTAAAATGAACTCGTGTCATTCGATATTATGACGTTATGAGAATTGTGTAATTATCTTAAAGTCTCGAATTGGTGTTAAATCGTTTCACATAAACCATTACCTAATATTGAATAAAATGCATCTGTGGCAATAAAGTTTAATCATTAATTGACCCGAACCTAAACTTAGCACATGTATCACCTCTACAAAGGCAACGTCATTAACGCACAAATTACCATTGACTCACCCTTCAATCTTGCTATTGTTCACTGGACTACGTGAAATCTCACAGCATTTGGCCTCTCAAAGCTTCCCATTTAGCATGCATTTAAATGTAAAAGTGCTCTTAATGCAATTTCAGGGATATTTATCCAGCTAACCCTTCACTAAAAGAAGCAAACAAGTTAAACTAAGCACAGAGAAGGCTATCATGTAAAGAGTAGAGGCATGCTAATTCACAATTTCCCTTTAATGAAGGGAGAAGGCATAAAGGGAACGGTCATCGATCAGGTTTGTAGTCACAACGAGGTATCCCACGCTTTATACTTTCACTGGAATACCAACACTACAGATCATTGGAGCACATTAACTATATTTAACTTCAGATTTTCGTCAAACATCACGTTTTGGAATAAATTCAACGATTACTTTGTAGCAGAAAACATAAATCTCTCTTACGATTTCACCCTTTTTATCGTGAAGGATTTTTCTGTGACCTTATGAGAAAGGACTAATCCTGAAAGTGTATACGATCTTAGATCCATTGCTAATGCTTCAACACATAGGCTGAAGATTGGTAATGTACATTGGGCTATCTGAGTATTTTTGTATCATATTAAAGGGTTGGTTTCATTTAGAATAGTGTTAGCAGCTAAGACAACATCCTGTATCATCAGCGTAATTGAATCCGCCGATCGAGCTTCTTCCATATACCCTGGTATCCTTTAGGTCAAAAGCTTCGCATCCAGTAACAGTGGCACAACCCGTATGGCAAATTCAAAAGAGTAGCTTCAAGCTCCTTGGACAACGACATTCCATTGGCATAAACGATAACAGGTGAGCACAGCCACGAATATCAAGCCGCGCCAGCCGGACGAGGGATTTGGCTCGAAAGAGATCAGGGTATATGGAAGGAGCTGGATCAGCGGATTCATTTGCGCTGATGAAGCAGGATGCTAAGACAGGGTAGTGTATAGTTAACATGCTAGGATTTGTTACATTGGTGGTTGACTGAAAAAGATTGAAAATTCTATCACTGATCTGTCCACCTGTAACGCTATGGAGAAAGCTATTCTCTATTCTGAACAGAATCTCAAATTACCCGCGCATTACTCATTAACACATAGAATGATGGTTCAAAAAAAGTTAATACCCTTCTTGAAATACCTTCCATCTGATTCCAGTTGTGACATAAGGCATTAGGCTTTTGATCTTCCATCATATGTTTGAAAACAAATTATCTGACTACAGTGTATAAATTCCGTAGTCAAAGCAACTTCTGCCCGGTTTGGTCTCCATTGTTATATTAATGGGGAGGGTGTTTATTTTAATCACAGGATGAATATTTGAGGAACAACGTGAAGCAATAAATCCCTCAAGTCGATAAATCCTTATTTGTAATGTTCGATGAAATCTCTATTTGGGATGATACCTTAATTAAAGAAACAAAGAACAAACATAGTTCAGTCGTTAGTCCAAGTGCATGACCAGTCGATGATAGGGGTGTTACCAATGAAACAATGAAAATCGGTGAAGTACTCGATAACCTTAGGAGTGTATCGTGACGTAGAAAAGGTTTGCCTTTAGACTATGACAAATGAAAAGCATTGATGACGCTCCAAATGTTTATTTTCACTTTTAAAATGACATGTTTTGCAAAGGTTGATATCCAATTTTAATATTACTATTTAATATTTAAAGCATTGATAAACAAATAAATTAGCAAGCAAATAATTGCTCCAAAGAGACAACTCAATGTACTGGGGATTTTCCATGCGTTTATATTTGATAGACGTTATTCAAATGTATTTTGTTAGTATGATTATGGCAAATTAGAAGCATTAACGCAGTTCAATTTCCTCTTAACACAGTTTATAAAAACAAATAAAAGTCATTAGTTAAATTAAGAAAACGGTTATTGTTGCTATTACTTAGATCAAAGGCGAGCATTGAGAAGTTTCAGAAAAAATGAAGTACTGTATAAGACCTTTATTTGACAACATTGAAAGAACTTAATGATTTTAAATACGTAAAGGAGTTCATGTTCATTTAATCGGAAAATACGGTTATCAAATGAACAAAATATTCAAGCAATGTATGAACGTATTTCTTAAGCACTGTCAAAGTGAATCAAATAAGTGTTGACAAGTTATGTCTAAAAGGATACAAGAAATACAATACCGGTCTTTCAAAAGAAGCGTACAAGGCATTGTGTATGTACATAAGTAAATTAAGTGTTAAGAAAGTACAAGAAAGTGCTTTAAGGTAATTTTGTCACATATCTCATACATCGTCATTGGTGTTATTTTATCTATCGAAGAGCCGATAATGAAATGCGATTCGCGCTTGTCATGTACTAAAGCATTATTGTGGAAACTAAACAAAAGAGCAACTTAAGTTAGTACTGGCTAATAGTTTGATTAGTAACCTGTAAACAGTACATGTAAATTTGGCTTTGACACATGGATCTTATCGTTGCTTTCTTTTTATGTTTTTGGTGAAAATGCAAGTTGAGTGAAATATTTGATCCTATTTCGTATCATCAAAATGAAAAATACTAACTGTCACTGAACAATTGTAAGACGGTTATACATGCGATAACACTTATCTTTTCTTAACAAATACCATGTTAATCTTAGCACGGTGAAGCATGAAAATACGCCGCTTATGGCTGAAAAATCGCCCAACCGGCGTTAAACAATAACTCACTCACTAAAAGGGGAGGAGGCCGTTTTCTGAACATTTCCATGCTTTTGAAATGGAGTAGAATCGGTATTATAAAGAAATTATTATCCTCGGAAGAGTGTCATTTGACTATTACTAAACTCGTGGGAATTTGTGTATAACCCTCGCACTCGCTCGGGGAATACAAACATTCACACTCGGTTTGTAAAAGTCATATGACACACTTCCTCGGGTAATAATCTCTATATATCTTTTTTTACTAAGGTTTTGGATCATACAATATATAAATAATTGAATATATATATATATAATGTAAGTAACTTTTCTTCAAAATCATATTGTGTCTATCACTACAGCTCTGTTTCATGCCGGTTATCTTGCTCCATTAACGAAATGTTGAGCACTTTTCCAAACTATACGTAAAACCAAGCTATTTCCTTATATATAAATTGTATGATCCCATCGTTGTATTATTACCATAAAAGGACCGCTTTAAGTTGAGTACATGTAGGTTCTAAAATAGGTTTATGGCCAAGGAAGCAACATTACGTTAACAAAGAATCGTGACGTCAGAAATTGTTCGATGACGTTAGAACATTGAAATCATCAGTCAGGAGAAACTAATAATATGTCAAAATGTTATCTTAACCTTTGAATGAATAAACGGCTTTTCATTGATAGATCAATGTATGCATATGGCGAGTCATGTTTATATAATTGATTTCATTATCTAATACCTACATAAAGAGATTAATAAAATAATCGAAAAAACCTTTTTTTTTGGTTTGCTCACATTTCCTTGTGTTATCTTTCTACGGTTATTTTCTTTTAGATGAAATGCCAGTAACTTATGGTTATGGTACTGAATTAGGAATACATTAACCATAACTATCGCATTACTTCACTATTTCGCGACTGTGAGTAAAAATAGAGAACAAGTTCTATTGATTTACCACTTCTTTATTGCAGGATTGCGATGTTTCATTGTTGATACTCTCACCGTTATCAAGCAAGAGATATTGATGTTCTCTATTCATATCACCAACTCCTAAATACCTCACAAAGAAGAAATGTGAGTGAAAAGCAAATGTGCAACAAAAAAACGGTACGATTTCGTAAGTTATTTGTTGTTACTCCGTAATTGTATGTTTTTTACAAACTTGATATTCAATTTCCGAAAAGAATTGGGTTTTAAAACCTAATTAGTGCTAAAAAATATTGTGTTTTGATAAAGAAATCAATCGAGAACATTAGGAAGTACGAATAGTTTGGTATCGAAAGAGCTTTATTTCGAATTCGCATTTGAATATTCATAAAGCATTGATTACAAAATATTTAAACACATTGCTTAAACAGTTTTATTGCGATCAATGTTTTGACAACAACATTGGTAACTGCAATGAATGACCTGCTACTATGGTTGCCAATAGCTGTGGCAATGTTTTCATGCAGCAGGTAGCATCAATATAGAACAAAACCCGTAATTTAATGTATACGCATTGAGGTACACGAGAATGACACCTGTCAACGTACTAAGGCTTAATCTTAAAGGGAAAAGAACTTGAATTTTGAATAGGATCGAATCTTGCGTCATATTAGTCTTAAGCATTTTTCGGTATTTTGATATGAAGCAACAAAGACATAAACGTCTTATCATCTTTGGATATGTAACTACTAGCATAGCTCCGTATATCAGTTCAAGCAAAAATCCCACTTTTAGAAGTTGACCACCCACAAAGACTTGTCATTAATGTATTATCCAAAAAGTCACCCTTGCCCACAATCTGAAGAATTTTCTGAGAAATGAAAGTGATGCCTGGAAATGTAAAGGATGCGAAATATCACGGAAAGGTTACAGAGTCTAACACCAACGACCCTTATAATGCTACTGGACTTAAGGGAGATGATCAGTAACACGTTTGCTTTGATGACAGTGCGTGATAAGCAAGCACCTGTATATTGCTATCATTCATCTGACTACGGCTGTCACTGCCAGTCCCCCAGCTGTGCGTATCCACACTAAGTCTTCCACGGATAAGACTTCTGTCATCAGAAGTCACTTCAATAAGATACCGGACTAATAAGGCTCTAAGGCGGGTCGTCGTACTTGCTTCTGAAGTTGATAATAGACCTCTCTATTATTTATTTATTTCAGTTATCACATATTATAACATAATTTGTCACTAGATGCCACTTTAATAAGAATTCAAACTAATAAGGCTCTTAGGCAGATATTCTGAAGTTGAAAAAAACATATTTCTACTTAATAACTTAACCTAAAAACTCTAATAACATATCAACAGAAGCCACTTCAATAAGATTCAAATTATTATGACAATGAGGCGGGTTTTCGTACTTCATTCTGAAGGAGAAAGCAAAATCTTTCTACTTAATAACTTAACTTAATATCTTATAACCTGTTAATAGACGCTATATCAGAAAGTAGTAAGGCTCTAAGGCGGCTCGTAGTTCTTGATTCTGAAGTAGAGTAAAGACCTTTCTACTTATATTCCTTATGTTATAAAATAACATCTTTCTACTTATAATCTTTCTTTTTTTAAGAGAGAGAGAAAGAGAGAGCGAGAGAGAGACAGAGATTTACATGTTAGTGTGCTAATCATTTTTCATGTTAACAGATAACTAAAATTTACTCAAAAAGAGGATATAAAAAGCCACTGGTCGTTTCACTTATCATTAATTATTTGTAACTATGACGGTATTCTATCGATACGAATATTATATCCTTACTAGTTTGTAAAGTTAAAAATTTTCCCCCACGTAATGCAGAATAATTAACGAACCGAAAGTATCTTTAACATCGCTTTGCTGAAATCAAATGATACATTGATATTTCGAAACTGATATGAGTGGTACTAATGAAGTATTTAAATAAGTCATTTAAATGCGGAATGCAAACTGTTCACCTACATAGATATGAAGACTTATATCTATTGTAAGGACACAAATAAGAAATAGATTTATTTATTGTAACTCGAGCTAAGTACACTACCCTGAATGACTGATAATGACTTTCGTGATCCGCTATGCATACCTGTTTTCTCCTTGAAAAGTTTAAATGATCTATATATGATGGTACATACGATAAAAAAATTCATTTCTCATTTTAACCATATGTCAAAGGACATATATCTCATTTTACAATTTTGTAATACTTCAAAATATATAACGTCAAATGTCGAATGTTAATAGCATTGTTTAGGCGATTTTCAATTACAAAATTTAAATTATCATTAAAGTTCTTATTGGCGTTGTATTCAGTCGATATTATATCTTTTCGCACGTTGGCCTTTTACTTTTTATGACAACTATCTTACCAAACGTATTAAAAGGAATACGAATCTCGTATTTCATTCAAAAAAAGTATCAGGTTGAACGTCGTTCGGATAGCGTTGTGACTTTTAACAAAGTGTTCCAAGTATATCTGAGTTGAAATGTAAACTTATTTGTTTTCATCTAATATTTCTCGGAGTAAATGACAAACGTATTTCGTTCCTGCGAGTGATGGATATTATCTTGATAAATAAGTCCATCAAGTTTATTGACCCTCTATCTGTTCCGATCACTGGTCATGGCAGTCACCAGTGATGACTTCCGAACGAGAATCAGTAACATCATCTACTGTGTGCTTATATGGTCTCTTCATATTTTACAGTAGCACTAAACGTCGTCATATGTTGATCAATATATGTCATTTTGTATAATTATGCAAAAGAGAATTGTTATTTTAGTTAAAAAGAATACAAAGAAATATTAAAAGATATGAAAATAATTTAAGACTTTATGTAATAAAGCAAATTATAAAAGGACAATACATTTAACTAAAAATATTGAAAATATTAGTAAAATTGAGGTTTAACTTATGAAATCCTCAAAAGTTTTAAAAATACCATAAACCTGCAAACCAAGCATATGTGTTTCGAAATATAAAAATGGATACTATGAATATTATTTTAAATAATCGAAAATATCCGAAGACAACCTTTATTTTGAGTTGATAACAAGTTGCAATTACATCAAAATACAGATTCCATAACACAATTATTGAAACTAGTTATGGTGGAGCAATTGTTCTCAAGAGTTACGTAAAGGATGTCTGCCGGATAATTTGGTAGTATGTCCACAAGGTTCCCCAAAGAATGAACTGGTATATTTAAAATATAACATTACTTAAAGCCAGTTAACAGCTAGACAGAATTACTTGTCTTTTTCTGAATTATCTCTCCCAGATCAAATTACGATACTCATAAGAAACTATTTTTTGTTAAAATTTACCTGGCAGCATTCCGATTCTTGTAATCAGGAAGTCGTTAATTTACCATTTACACCCTTTCTTTCTCGTTCCTCAGCGGAATTAAAGATAAGCTACTTCTTTAATGTCAAATATCTTTGATCTTACATTCAAAAGAAAAAATCGTCAATGTACAATGTAACAAGGCGAAAGTACTGATAACTTGTTCCTCACCTTTTACTACATGAATAAAATATCTCTTTCTCTGAATAAAATAATTTTAATATGTTTTTGGCGAAAACTTAAAGCGAAGATAATGATGTACTCTTCAACTCACCTGACGCGGGCTGAAGCAGCAATGCAAGGTAGATCAACGCCGTAAATGTCACACACCACATGTGATTGAACTCAGAACCCATTGTCAAATATTCTCAGTAAAATCTTACACTTATTCCTTGCTCTTACTAACACAGTCAAGAGTTTGAAAGTTTCCAAAGTTGAAGAATTCTGCCAGCCGAGCCCTATTCCGTTCGTCCTATTATTCCCCCACTGACCGAATCGCCCGAGCTGGCTTTTTTAGCACGTCCGCCCCCGTTCCTCTTGTTTCTATTGATGAGAGAGAAGAGAGAGCGATCTAGTCCATGACGCTCCCAGCATAGCACGATCCAGCACGGCTACCAAAGGCTTTCTATAAGCAGCGACCAGCCTCTCCTGCCCACTCGGTGTGTCCTTATTGGATGCTGGGCACTGCTGAAACACACGTTCATTTACCAAACACGCCCGCTTGTAAACGAAACTCCTGTCGATATCCTTAACAATGACGTTTCAGATTCGTGCTCAGCACACTGCTAATCTTAACAATATATTCCTATCCTGTTAGCTGCTATGCAACTGTAGTTGTTGCTGTGCCTACCTCTTTATCTGACAAAGGATGTGGGACATTAGCTTTGATCGTTCGTGACGTTAGTATTGAGATATTGTTCTTTAACTTTTTATCCTTTCTTTACAAACAGGCACGTGTTACAAAGTATCATGATAGCACCCGGTTACGAAGCAGGACTGATAACAGTCATGATCAATACAAGTATTCGCTTAATCCAGGAAACCACCCGATAAAGTTAAACGGGTAGTTAGCTATCCAAGCACAAATGCGCACTGAAATACGTATGCGATAATTAACGTATTTATCACGACCTCTGTATCTAATATAGCGCACTGAAGGAACAACATTCACATGCGCCGAATTAGTCCTCCCAGCTGCCACGTTTGTGTACAAATATCGATTTACTTTATGTAAGCATTAGTTATGAATAATTACTTGAATAAAATAAGTTAAATGATAATTTTAATATGATGTACATGAAATTATATTAGTTAATTCATTATTACTTAATGTTAACATTTGACATGAACAGATATAATATTATGTAATGTGTTATTGAAATAAAGTCATCATTTATAGTATATGCGTGTTTGCAGCAATAACGATAGGCCGTGGAAAGGTGTTTTTATCTTGAATCGATACTCATAGTAAAGAAATAAAAAATAATACACTGTCTGAAAGAATATAAAAACCTTAATAATATTATTTATTGAAGACCAAACAATTGATAAAGATTTTTTATTTACGGTAATTTCATCCCTATGAATATTTCTGATTTTGTTTTACGAATGAACTCAACATTCGTATCTAATTGCAAATACATTTTAAAAAGTTGTAATTGGTTCATTTGAGAACGTATTCATGGTCTAAAGATTAATTATATTGTTATTTCCACAATAACAAAGTTTCTTTTGTACGTCACTGTTAGATGGCCTTCAAAGACTTAATTTGTTTGAATGGAAAACGATAGCTGAATAAAAGTGCATCCATGAGATGTTATTGTCAACGACATTAACACGAATAGTATTCATGATTGATCAACGAAGTCAGAAGAATTTTAGCAAAGTGATACAAAAACGTTCAGATCAGATGAATGTCATTAAATAATTGAAAATATAAGAGATTATAGTTCACTCAATTTAGTTTCTGTTTCGTCAAATGAATGAGATACTCAACTGAAAATATCAATTTATTTCCACTTAATTGCTCTGAGCAAAAAAAACTGTTCATGTTTGGTTCAAACACCATTCAATAGATAAATGGACGATAACAGAATTGTACATTTCATATTATGACTTTTATATCAAAGGTCGATATAAAGTCTTGATAACATTTTACTTTATGATATACCGACCAAATGAGACTTTGGAATTCTTTTTATCATATTCATAACACATTAACCCCTTGCATATAAATTGTCATTTAACCTCTCATATTCAAAATAAGAAACATTCGACTAATGGTAACAATTCAGAAATAATAGAGGAACACAAATCATTTCAAACTTTGTGTATAATTTATCCGCCTCATTAATTCATTGATATCATTTGAAATGTCAAACAACAACACGCAGAAAGCATACTATTTAAGAAACATTTGAATGACCTTTCATTTATATTACTTATTACAAATTGCTTACAAATGAGTATTTATCCAACACAAATGAAAATGATATATGTGTACCAAGAGTAAAATATTATGAGGGTTAAAAAAATTCACTGAAAGAAAGTACAAGCATGTATACATTGTATGACATTATTATTTCTGTCATTTAATCTTTGATCATTATTGGTATGCAGAAAATATCACTATAGATTGTTCATATTGATCCCGCTGTTGCAGTTATGATTTGATTTAGTTACTAAATGGCCCCTTTAAAGGAGCAGTGGCTGTTTTTTTAAGATAAAGAAAGGGATCTCACGAAACCGACAAAAAAATTACCAACTGCGAGAAAATCTTCTTTATTCAAAAGAACAATATCTGTAGAGAACATTACATTCAGTTTAACTACGCGAATCCAACACAAACACCCGTAGGTATCCAATATGAAGCGAAACCAACATGTGGCCATTTTAGTATGAACATCTTTTAATCGAGTAAGGAAACGGACTCTCGTAGCCTAGCTCTTTTATTGATTTGAAATGATCGTTGAGTTTTCTGTACGCGTTAGGTGAGGTAACTTTATATCCGAAAGAAAACGTGCTACAATGCCTTTTAAATGATATACTCATCTAGAAAATTAATATCGTGGTTCTCAGTGCTTATCCCCTACTGTAGAAAACAATTTAAGCATAATTTACATCTTTATGAGAAATCCTTTTAGTTTAATTGGACAACCCTTCTTTTGAAACCATCTCTATTTCATTCGATAATGACCTTATGATTTAAGGTGCCATTTGTGTTATCTGTATATTACTCTTACATGAGAGGCATAAGCAGTGATAAAGTTTTCATATCTGCACATGTGCACATATAACTTTTGCCTAGCAACGGTTTTTATCATCTTCTGTGACGTCATAATCAATTGTTCGTGACGTCACTGAAACAGGGCGTCGTAAGAGTAGTTTTTCGTTCCCTCGCTATATGCATGCGATTTAAATGGGTTATAATTTGAATCAAAGAAAATATGCCATATGACTTTTACGGAACTGATATATAATAGTGAGGAACCCTCCCTCCCGCGCGGGTAATACAAACACTAACAATCTTATCGGAATAGTAAATTTGCACATTTTTCTTGGGTAGTGATCTTAATGTCCATCTCCTTAATATTTATGGACCTTATCAAAAAGACGAAAGCATATTTCAGAACATAAATTAAGTTGAAGCAACACGTTCTTAAAATCCCATTAAATTTTCCCCGTTAAATGTATGTTCATGCCAAATGCATTTTCTTTAGAAATTACTCAACCCGAGTATCCGTAGTGGTAGAAGAAAGTATCAAGTACAAAGTGAAAACTGGGTGCCACCACTTCAGTGTGAACACCCTTTAATCATTTGAGGTAGGAAAATGGATTCGCGTTTGTTTACCAGCATGTTGCGTTCTTTCGAGAACTGTTTCTTTTGAATTCTAGGATTGAAATGGTAACATTTATTTTCGTTTTTGTGAGATGATTATGTTTACCTTAATTAAAAACCCAATATGTTACTGACCCTTTAAATTATTCAGTAATTCATAAAATCGTTTTCACAAACCGTTTCTCATTATTGAGCCGAGGAGGTTTACAATGGCTAATTACCGACACAGGCACAGTGTGAAACGTCAACCAAACAAAACAACAGATTACCAAAAACAGCAACACCGGAATTATTCCGTTGCGGAAGAGAACCGAACTCAGTTGCTCTGTTAAAACAAAAGAATTTGTTGACCTTATATATGTCATAGGGTAAATTGTTGTTTTATTTTGTATTTGGATTCCATTTACATTCTGTGGTTTAAGAGTTTCAAGGTTTGTCCATGATGTACAATGTATTTTGATAGTATTGCAGGTGCAACATATCTCATAATTATCATGTCTTTCAAAGAATAAAATTACTCGTCGCTTTCTGTACAATGTAATATTTAGGATAAATTATTGAATACATCCAATCTAATTGATACTAGCTGTAATATTATGCGTCCCGATGTCCACTATGATTACAGTTAGTTTTAACAAGATTGTGAATACGTAATCAATAAAATTTATTTTTCAGTGTATGTATCTACATGTATGTTTCTGCAAATATTAATGGATTCACACGAATAGCCACATATGACCACACAGATTATGTAAGTAGTCTGTTATATAACTCACTTCATTATTGCTAATCATATTCAGTTTTTTTCACACAATATAAATAAAATATAAGAGATAGGTTTAATTGATACAATTCAATTCGCTGGCCGGTCTCGCACATTCATCATTTTCGGATCGCTATCTAATGAAACATATATATTTATTACCCCAGCGTTTTTCTATTAGACCACAATGTACAAATCAATCAACCATACCACGATCAATTAGACTGTCAAAATAGAAAAGCAAGATTTGCAGATTTAGAGTTTTGGTCTCGAGCACCAAAATGAGTAACAAAGTCGTGTTTATGATAAAATATATGCAATTATGGTACAAATCATGTATACTCGAGACAAAGTCCTTGCGGGGTTCGATATTTAAAAAGATCAATGGCCTCGAGAATCTTAATAGTAATATTACACACCATCTTGGCATTTATCTTAAACTTTTGCTGTTACTGTATGCAGACGATATAGTCCTATTCGCAGAGACTCACTCTGATCTGAGTAAAACATTAACTTTGTTTGATGAATATTGTAAGAGATGGAAATTAACTGTAAATGTTTCAAAAACAAAGATATTAATTTTTGGTAAGAGGTTGGATAAAAATAATCATGTTTTCACGCTACAACAGCAAACTATTGAACAAGTTTCTGAATATGTATATCTGGGTGTCTTATTTACTCGCACTGGTCGATTTTTTAAAGCTCAAAAGAGAACTGTTGAGCAAGCTTCACGGGCAATGTACGCTGTTTTTAGAAAACTGCGCCTGTTAGATATTCCAGTTGATTGTCAACTTAAACTGTTTGATAACCTTGTACAACCAATCTTGTTATACGGAGCCGAAGTTTGGGGTTTCGAGAAAAGTATTCCTTTAGAAAGGGTACATTTGAAATTTTGTAAATATATTTTAAAAGTTAAACAGTCAACCCCAGACTACATGGTATATGGGGAACTAGGAAGGTACCCACTTGATGTACTCATTAAGACTAGAATTATTTCATATTGGTGCAAGTTAATCTCATCAACTGGTAAATTGTCGAGTATTTTATATAGAATCATGTATATAATGAAATATAATGACCCAAATGTATATTTACCACTTATCAATGTTGTTAAAACAACTTTGGAAGGTACTGGCTTAAGTTATGTCTGGCTATCCCAAAATTTTGCAAATAGAAATTGGCTTAAATGTAACGTTAAATCTATTTTAAGTAACCAATTTTTTCAACACTGGAACGAATGTAAATCAAAATCTTCAAAAGGTCAATTTTTAATGAATTTAAGTTATCCCCATACCTTGAAAGCTATTTATTACACTTCCCATTAAATGTTCGAATTTGGCTAACTTGTAACCACCGACTTCCAATAGAAACGGGCAGATGGTATAACGTTGTTAGAGAAGAAAGATTGTGTACATTTTGTAAGAATTCGATTGGAGATGAGGCTCATCTCGTGTTGTACTGTCCATCACTAAATAACATTAGATATTCATTTCTTCCTCACTATTATTGTAACAACCCATCTTTAGACAAATTTATATCTCTAATGTCTTGTAAGCACAAAGCATTACAACTGAAATTATGTAACTACGTAAAAACCTGTCTACGTATGCTCCCGTAACTCATACTGTACATTTGTATTTTCTCTATGTCACATTTTGTGATCTTCTTGAGAATAAACCATTCATTCATAAAACTAGGAACCAGGAACCATAGTCATCTTGAGGCTGCCGCCGGCACTGACCGCACCAACAGTTTATCCACACGACTCGCAGGACTTTAACATATGTTTCAATGTTAAATATCCCGTATTCAAGAACAAAAAATATTTCAAAAGTCACTAGCAAATATTAAATCAGCAGGTGATCACCTTTATACAATGAGTTAAACTAAAAGTTTCACGTACGTATGTTTAGCATTTTTTACCTATATTTGTTTGGGTAAAGGCCGTGTAAAGTTTAATTGGTATAACTATATTGTGTTTTAACGTACATTGAGCGTAATTATATGATCTCAACTTACACAAGTCGTTTGGTGCATCTTTTACAAAGTAAACGAGACAAAACCATAACGGTTTTACACAAATGGGAAAAAAGTAGTCGAATCTTAATGCTTTAAGTTATCACACAGCTACTGAACAAAGGTTTGTTTTACTGTGAAGAATTCCTATGTAAAATCATCATTTTTTGTATTTTGAATTAGACACCATTTCTGGCATTGTAGTCTGTTGTTTGAATGAGGTTGAGGCCAAACAATATTTTGGGTATATGTGTTCAAAACAGGTTTGCTTGGGAATCTTTCCATCAACACCACGTCTGGTATATCGTTGTGTAAGTCGTCAAATGCTGAATTCACTGTTGCACTGGCGTCACAACGGAATGGCATTGGCAATTACGTTATTATACTCGAAGGCGTGACATAGGATTATCTCTCTGTGTGTCTCTCTCAAACAATCACTGATAGTATCAGTAGTAAAATGAATGTTGCCTTTGAATTAATTGATGTTTTTGCGAGTATTCAATTCCTGAAGGTTCATCGCAACATCCGATATAATTCTGGCCGAATTTAAACCTTTTGAATAAATCCTCTAACTCATGAAATATAAACTGTGATATAATTACCTCATTAAGTTAAGCTTTCGCCCAAAAATTATGAAAATAAATGGCATTAGTTATCACCCGACATTTGCAATTTGAAAACATACTTTGTAACATTTTTATTATGGAAGACTTTATTGTTAGTCTACAACTTGTAATAAAAAATGTTTAGGAGATCTCTACTTGCGATCTATTAACCGTTAATTATATAAAACCATCATAACCAATATTATTTATGTACATTGAGTTTTATAACTTATAAATAGAGAGAAAATTTACATGAAATGTATCGTATCTTTGTTTTTTATCAATACTAGTTTACTACATAATTGAGTAATCGAATGAATAATATCATTATAAATAATTCCGACAACACTAATCAAAATAGCTAGAACAGCAACACTTTACAAGCCGTTAAATAATTAATGATGTATAAGGCAAAATATTATATAAAACAGCACGAGTCTTTTGTATAAGGTTATGTACTGGAAATATCGATGTTTCTTTTTTACCAATATGTTAATAAAAATAAAATTTCCTTTCAAATCATGTTTATGTTAAATCATTAAATGAAGGAACCAGTAGTCAACACACTAGTACTCTGTGATACCCCTTCAAATTTCACGTTGTAAATTACAAGAATTCCACAAAGAGAATGTATGCCTTAGGTGTCATTGTTCACATACAAAATTACATCCGAAAAAAATGCTTATTTCAAGGAAGACCACTCAACATGAAAGTTAAATCAAACTTTACAACTTCATGCTTAACCCGCTTTTCACCGAATATTTGCCTGCCACGATAGCCAACTCTAGTTCGTTATGTGTGGGTTATACGAATGTAACCGCCGACGCATGAATTTGGTGATGCATGTGATATGAATCACTATCATCCTTGTGTCTAAGTGATATAAGCAACCAATCCCATAACAGGGCACTGCGTACAGTACAGATGACTTTTGAATTAGAAAACATTGATTATCTATATTTCACCGTAACTAGATTGTATCTGATTGCTTGCAGACAGAATCATTGCCACTTTTTTTCAAATATGATTCAAAGATAGTAAAGTTCCTCCTAAATCAATGTTTGTACGAAGTATTTTTGTAAAAAGATTCATGCCATTATGAATTGATCAGTATCTTTGGAGGAAATCTCGCCCTCAAGACGTCAAATTTAATACAGATTTGACTTCTGAAGACTCTTCTGAAGATTTGGTTTGGAATATCAGGCTTATGGGACTGCCAAATGCGCGTAACTGACATATGTATTTCAAATTTGGTATTGAAGTTAGTAAAGGATTGATTTCTTAAAGATTTCTTTTCTAAAACACTACGTGAAGCCATAACAGAACTTAATTTTTCTTCATTTTAGTAAAAAGGATATTTGTAATCTATTTAAAAGAGATATGCCATCTATTTAAAAGAGATTTTAATCTATAAAAAGATTATCAATTTATTTAAAATATATTTTCAATCTATAAAAAAGATGTATACTTTAGTTACAAAGAAACACATTTTTTCGTTCGACGTAATGGTCACAATTTTATAAAACGAGTGCCTAAAAACGTTTGAGTAAACATTTATCCTATCAAATACGCCCATCAATCATTTGAGATTAGATGAGTTTTTACGATTCGCACCAGGAGATCTTTACCCGAGACCGAATGTTCTTATACCCATGTACTTTCCAGTTCCATTCAAAATATACCAATTGGACAAATTATTGCACCTCATATGCTAAACCGAAAAAAACGATTGTGGATTGAGTTAGGGGAAAATTGAAGGAATGTTAACCCATGACATATACCAGATTGATACATAAGTGGTAGTAAGTTGGTCTGTGTTTTGAATTGTCCTGTTGAGAGCTAATCAATCATCTGTAGAAACTGTTACCTTTATATAAACTGTTACCTTTATATCATAATCATATATATATATATATTTGAAAAAATGAAATACTTCAGACGACACTTGCTGTAGATATCATTTTAATGATGACTGGATGCGTCGCATTTCGACTTGTTTACAAGTCTTTTCAACAGTGTGGAGCTTTTCCAACATATTTGCCATGTTGGAAAAGCTCCACACTGTTGAAAAGACTTGTAAACAAGTCGAAATGCGACGCATCCAGTCATCATTAAAATGATATCTACAGCAAGTGTCGTCTGAAGTATTTCATTTTTTCAAATATACATTTACTCCACGTGTAAGACCAATCTTCAGTTTGGTATTTTTAAAGAATATATGTATATATATATATATATATATATATATATATATATATATATATATATATGATTATTTGATATATATATATGCACATTGATATATAGATATATATATATTGATAAAGACAATTGACATATCATCGACTGATGTTTATTTATGGTCATATGTAGATTGATATTTTGAAAGCCAACGAGATGTCTTTATTAAAGGAGTTTGAAGCATATTATCAGCTTGAAAACTTAACAAGAGTTTACTCGAGTTGGTCATTTCATTGAGTAGCGAATTAAAGCGATGCGAGATGTTTGCCATAAAATTGAAAGATACATAAACCTACCTGAATATGAGGATTTTTAAAAAAACATAGATAGTCACTTTTATTATTTAAAATATTATTCAACATTAATCAAAGGTGTTAAGTTTACACTTTTGTGTTTATTCAAATCTACCATTAAGGAAGCTGACTTATAGAGAAAGAGAGATATGACGGATGAGTAACAACCTTTTCCATGTAACTATAATGCGTACATGTTTACTTCCACTAATTTTACTGGCACTAATACAGTTGTCTGTTTTAGATTAATAGATTTTCTGACTACTCATGACCTCAATCACTAGCATTGAAAATATAGAAATATTAGATTTATAAATGGCGTCAGTGGGACTTCTCTGTTGTCAAGCAGCACCTCTACCACTTGAGCTAACGAGGATCAATGTCAGCTGAGGTACTTTTTGTTGTGTCATGTATACACTGATTTCCCCCTGTATACGTATATAGGTAGTAAGTTTTGTATATTTCTGATGTAAAGAATCTAGTTTTTAGCTTTGAAATCTAAAGCAGTCGTGTATTGTAAATATTTTACGGGACTCGTTCTGTCAGAAAACATAAAGCCACAAATTGTGAAAATATAACGTTTATAAATGCAATATATATGAATCATTTAGTTTAAAATTATTTTACGAATGTTCCGCAGGAGTGTAAGCCAAATAATGACCCGAATGCCTCGCGTTATGGCAATAAACTCGGCTCGGGCTACGCCGGCACCGGGTCATTATTTACTACAAACCTTCAAATAAAACAAAGGAAATAATTTCCCAAGGGATGTAAAACATGACAGTATACCTATTACCTAAGTAGGGGCAATATATGAACTAATATCGCTCCAGTATACAGACTTACATCGTTTCAGTAGTTAGGCTGAAAGGGTTTCATGATGTGAAATGATATCATTCCAGTAAATTATTGATATGTCTTCAGTATATGGACTGAAATCGTTCCCGTATAAATACTTATATCCTTTCAGTATATAAACTGAAAGACTTCCTGTAATTGAACTGATATTATTCCAGAAAATGACCAATATAGTTCACTCAGCGTGTCAGAAACGAGACCTCATATGATTACAGCCCAGGCTTTAAGCTTTTAGCTTTTCGAACGTTTGTTAGTTGGTGTTGACAGATAAGAGCTGGTATATTCATTCAGAGTATGTGATGGAACCAATTTGTCCCCTTATCAAAGAAATGCGATTGTTAAGATGTTTAAGCGCAAGTTTCTCTGTGAATTGAAACAGCATTTGATGATTTGGCACCAAATCAGTGTCTGAAATGGCGTTTATCATTGTATAGGAAACTATTCGATTTATTGAACAACGATTGCGTGTCAAATCTTCACGTTTAATTCAGCCATCTTGAGCCTTGTTATTCGACTTATATGACTTTGGACTCTATTTGATGGTAAGATGGTACCTATAATGAGCTACATCAACTGATTTACAAAGTTTAAGAAACCAGAAACCTATGAATTTATGGTCAATATATTTGATTTCTTCAGGGAATGTCAGCAGGCGCTGTCTCGATAACAGGAAATGAAGTAGAAGATCACCTTGCCTAATCTGCTCTTTAGTACCAATATATCAACATTGAGAACATTAGAGCATTCCTCAGAGGTTCTCATTATGGAAACAGCGTAATTATTGTCTCTTTGTGGCTACAAGATTTGCCCGTGATACTACTGTAGGCAAAACATCTGTCAATTGGTATAAATGACTCACTTTGTGAAGTTTAAGTAGTCATGTATAGCCTCTTTGGTTTATTTGATGATGATTAACAGTCATCTGACTCTTATATTACGGCCAGGTCACATTGATGATATTAATTATTTGTATAATTGATATAGGCTTCTAACGTTTTAAAACATTCTAATTTCGGAATAGCTTAAAACGTTCATTTCAATACATTTGAATGGTGATAATCTGACATCCATTAGCCTGATACCTACTATGCCAATCTCGCTCAGAGCTTTTTTTCTTCATGGCTTAATATTACATTTAAAAGCATATTACATCAGGTTATTGTAGAAACTTCGATACACATACGCTGACGTGAAAGATTGGATGATCATTAAAGAAGACACTTTGGTTTCGATAAAATGTTCATTGAAGGGAATGTACTAGCGTGAAAATTATCTGCCGTTTTAAATATATTTGGCATACTTTTTATTTCCAAATTGTATTCACGCATAAGAACAGGTACACTAGAAAACTTATTTCAATGATATCATCAGGCAAACTTTAGATATTCTTAAGACAAAACGCTTAACCTTATACAAAACCCCAAGTTAACTTATCAATACTGGATCTTCACCTTCTTACAGGGTCAGTTGCGTGTGACTATCAAAGGCCGTTTACTTCTTACTTATAACCTTTTGGTTATTATCTAGTCAAAATTATTATTTTACCTTAAAATATTTAGTAACTCTAGTTGTCCTTTGATTTTATATGCGGCAAGTGGATACCTTCGATTTGTTGCCACGGGTTCAAAGATAACGAATAGCAAGAAATTTGCATTGAAGTTGTAAAAATTCTTCAATATCATATTTATGAAATAAGGTGTCTCATTCTTTTTCCATCCTTTCAAGTAACTTGAAATCACGACGTTTTATTCGCACTTTGTCCTGTAGGTTTGATAGTATAAACAAGCTTCTTATAATATGATTATATTCACGGAAAAGTGAATCAAATGATATTGTTAATTTTGAAAGCAATAAAGAAGCATAATGATGAGATGCACTTTAATCTCGTTGTGTAATGAGCGACGTTTTTCAACATTCCCTCTGTGTAATGCGCAAATATCTCTATCAAAAAGAGCATCGAGGAAAAGTCTTACAAGTCACAAATGACAATAGTTTCCACGTCATAGACGTACGCTCTCGTGATCCAGACATCAGTTTTCACGTCAAAGATGTCCGCTTTAGTGTTCTAGACAACGGTTTCTAAGTCCAAGACGTCAGTTTCGTGTTCTTGACAACAGTTTCCGTGTCCAAAACGTCAGATCCAGCGTTTCAGATATCGGTTTCCACGTTACGGGCGTAAGCACCCAGTGTCAATAAGTCAGTTTATACATCCCAGACGACTGCCCTCATGTCCCAGACGTCATCACCCACGTCCCAGATTTCAGCTCGAAGGTCCCGGACATTAGCTACCCGGTCGCAACCGTCAGTTCCCACGCCCGAAACGTCAACACCACCGTCCTAAACATGAGTTCTCACGCCATCACGACATCAGTTCTAATGTCCGAGACGTTTGATTCAACGTCCCAGATGTCAGCTTAAGTACATCAATTTCCACGTCAAGGGCTTAGGCGCTGTTGGCAATAGCATCAGTTTCCGCATCCCAGACTACGGCCCCATGTCCCAGATGTCATCATACACTTCCCAAATGTCAGCTCAAATGTCCAGGATATAAGATTCCACGTCCTGCTAAATCAGCGTATATAAATCCGCTCCTTCCTTATACCCTGATCTCTTTCAAGCCTAAACCCTCGTATCGCTAACTATCAAACCAACCAAATGAGACGACTCGCATTCAGCAACAGCGGCACAACGCGGATGCAAAATCCGTTGAGTTCAAGATAGTAGCGTCAAGTTCCTTAATGTACGACATTTCATTGGCTGAAAAAATAACAGGTGGGCATAGCCACAAATGTCAAGCCCCAGCCACACGAGGTATTTAGCCCGAAAGAGAACCGGGTAATAGGAAGGAGCGGGAGCGGATTCGTATACGCTGATTTGGCAGGATGAAGCTTCCACGTCCAAAATGTCAGTGCCCACGTCAAAAACGTCAGCACCACCACCCCAGAAGTGAGTTCCCACGTCTAAGACATCAGTTTCTATTTTCAAAATAATATCTTCAAAGATGTCAGCTCCCAACTTTAGAAATCGCTATTAACGGACCTCTGTTCGATGACTATCTACAGTATTCTGGAGAGGACGTTATTTATAAAGTTTTGCACAAGACCTAAACTATGCTCCAACATTTCCGTATGCGTCGTCGATATACTGCTCAGCTTCCCAGGCTGGTCGTCTTGTCCACTCTTACCGTTACAGCGTCTTCTTGTATCGCCCTACTAGAGCTACTTTTGAACAGTTTGGATTATGATCTTGTTTATGTGACATGTTGTTGTTGATAGTTAAACTCATTGTCTTTTGCTTGTTGCATTCCTATTCTGCAGGCTTTTTCTAAGGTTTGCATATGTACGGTGTATATCTTGCTTGTAAAGTATATGTATAGTGAATATCTATTACTATAATATTATACTAATATGCTTATATTCACTATAATACCCCTATTCACGTATAGTTGTTAGTTCATAAAACAGGGGAATAAAAAGAAAAATCGGACCCCTCCTGTTACATTAGCGTATTTAAATCTGCAGGGCATTTTTTCTTTGATGTTTACCAAGGCAGAATGCTTCGTTTAGTTAATCGCTAGTTATGCATGGCTATGCTGAGCACTATTTTTACAGCTTATTACATGTCGTCATGCATAGACTTTGATGAAAATATCACGAACTGAACGGGTCTCATTCGGATAGTGCCGCTATCTCTATGTGTGAGTCATTTGAATTGCTGGTTATTCACAGTCCGATACTAGGTCTATTGGCCTGATGATTTAACAGAGTCTTTCACCGTAATTAGATATTAACTTATATATAATAACTATATACGAGATAGGATCTTCTGTTATGACCGGATATAAAAATGAACAATTTACACGTTAGGCTTTATAAAGTGCATAGATAAGAGAAAAGCGAGTGTCGAAAATGTTACTTCTTATCTTCCGAGTGATGTCATGCTTTATGTAAGTGATAGAAATGTTTAGAAGAAATTAACCTGATATGAGAAAATATGAATTAATATATGACAGATAGGAATTCAATTATCTAAATGCCAGCACCGGAGCTACCAATTTATTTCCATTTGAAATACTATTCACTTATGGTGATGGGGTCACCGTTAAAAGGATAAGTTACAAGATAAAAGATTATTTTAATCTGCTTATATCCAATACACCTACCATAGGCCAACCTCTACTTGATGTAATTTCAAATGAAACTTCTTTGTGCTTGTATTGTAAAAATATTATATAAATGCAAATAGAGAACATAAAATATACATCATTCGAGGTCTGTATCAATGCTTTGTGAGCAGATGTTAGATAGAAGGGTCGCAACAAAATCGTCTCTCATTATTTTTATAATGCCTTGATCGAAAGTCTTTGCTGTTACCAATCAGTGACAAATGAAGGGGCACTAGTGGTTAGTGGGAGAGCTTGGTTGGGTTGCGGCGAGAGGTTGTCATGTCGCGTAGGCACATTACTGCGTTAGCTTTGAACATTTGAAAGGGTCACCGCCGTCATAGAAAGTTCCGAGTCCATGGCAAAGTAGGAAACCATCCCATCATCATCCATGAGTTCTGCATCTTCCCACGCCTAGCTTACACTTGCCGAATTTTCTATAACTTTTCTGCACTTGTCGTCCAATGAGAAATCAAAAGAAACAATGATTTTGACGGTTTGGCAACTAGGTTTAAATAAGCCAGAGATTGAGAAAGGTGCAATTTTAAACCATTTTTGTTCGATGCACAATTAGGAGATAAACATACTGTGTTTGGGAATCAGAGGCATATAACGGAATTATAATAGCTCTAAATTCAATTTAAAGTCTTACGCGAAGCGTGAGGCTTTAAATGGTTAATTTAGATGGGAAATCAAAAGAGAACAACGATTTTGACGGTTTGGCAACTAGGTTTAAATAAGCCAGAGATTGAGAAAGGTGCAATTTTAAACCATGCGGGGATAAATTTCACTTCTGCTAAGGCACTTTGATTTTTGTTCGATGCACAATTAGGAGATAAACATACTGTGTTTGGGAATCAGAGGCATATAACGGAATTATAATAGCTCTAAATTTAATTTAAAGTCTAACGCGAAGCGTGAGGCTTTAAATGGTTAATTTAGATGAGAAATCAAAAGAGAACAACGATTTTGACGGTTTGGCAACTAGGTTTAAATAAGCCAGAGATTGAGAAAGGTGCAATTTTAAACCATGCGGGGATAAATTTCACTTCTGCTAAGGCACTTTGATTTTTGTTCGATGCACAATTAGGAGATAAACATACTGTGTTTGGAAATCAGAGGCATATAACGGAATTATAATAGCTCTAAATTTAATTTAAAGTCGAACCATATGTTCTACCACAACAACGTTTTAAAATTGAACTACATTTTTTCGCGTTAGCTCGGTTGTTATGTGTCATCGATGCCCGTGCACGATTGCCACGAACTGACATTCATACAGGAATGACGTTTCTTTGATTCTCGAATAACGTTTCTTGTAACAAGCCTCGGACAATACCGACAATTTCCAAATGATTTAATGGGAGCTCACTTTATTCAGACGACGTTAGTATTTCGCGACCAGCGTCAAATTCGTAATAATTTCGAAGTCGGTATTAAGGCATTTTGTTTTGAATAAAGTTGTGAAGTAAGTGCACTTTATATTTTTATGATTTAAGTGTGTGATATTTTGTCCGCTTCTGTTTCAAACCATCACAAGCCCTAACGCCGTTAAAAGTAAACTGTCGGGGTTTCGCCGTGTTTGACCGCGTTACGCATTTGCAAAGTTTGATTAAATTGGATATTTATGTATATGAAATCACAATAATGTTATCATGTTATCTTTTGTAAAAATGTGCGGCACATAAGTATTTAGAGAATACTGTTACTAGGCCACTAGTGAATTCTTGCGCGTTAGACGAAGTAAACAGAAGACTGTATAACCAGATAATACACCCTCTAATTTTTTAAAGAAGCCAATCAGAATTAGGTATTTCGCACAGTTATGGTAGAATGAAAATATAACGAAAACAGTCTATTTCAAGTGGGGGCGGGATAGCGCAGTGGTTAGCGCGTTCGGCTTCGGATCAAAAGGTCCGTGGTTCGAATCCCGCCAGGGGCTCGGCAACTTTGTCTGCAGTAGAGAACTGTTCTACACGCAGTAAGGTTTGGGTGCAATGCTACGCGCAGTAAGGTTTGGGTGCAATGCTACGGCTAGTTCTAGCCGATGCCCGCAGGTTTCACCGCAATGCATAACCACAATGGTGTTGCGGGCTTTCTCCCTGCAATAATACTAGCAGCCGCGATATAAGTGAAATAATCTTGAAAGCGGATACATAATACATTAGTGTATTAAAAATCATTCATCATACATTTGCAGGGATCAATTTGGTCCTTATACTTTGGCCTTTTATTTCGTAAAAGCAGTCGACGATGCTTACTTAAATATGTTTAGACAGAAAGCACATAAAAGTTTAGAAACAAATAATTCATATTGATAAATGAATCTAGCATGTGCGGTTCATGTCATCTAAATGAAAGCATTAAAGGAAAATTTGCGTTTTAGAATATCAGATATTTTAGTTTTGAAGACATATGATATTGATTAATGTGTAAAGTATCATTGTAAGTTCCAACATGTTAGTAAAATAAGAGAACAACTTCTATGGATTTGTTAAACGTTAAGAGAATATAATATTAGTCGGGATAGCCGAGCCAGAATATGCCTTATGCGGTCAAACCGTGTAGAGACGAAAGCCCTATACAGAACGAGTTCGAATCTCGATAAAGATAAAAACTTTGAACATTTATTACTCGGAGCAGGGTTGATTTTAATCAAACTGCAATTTCTTTTACAAGTCAGCAGAGTAAGTATAACGCCCGTTGAATCCCAGAAAATGGTCGACATGACCTTGCCAGTTGCAGGATGAGTTCTGAATATCTTTGGTGCTGGAGAGTGCTTAGGCGTCCATTGCATGGGTTCTTGTCCTTTGTCAGGATACTACTGATAAATCCACGGTTATTCCCCGGGCATGAAAGTCATCGGAATCATCTTACAAGGAGCTGCGACCCCGCCTAAACTCATTTTGCAACATTAGAATATTGAGGGGCATGATTACAGCAGGGTATTGTAAAATTGTGTTCTAATTTGGTTTGTGTAAATTGCTTATCCCAAATGCGGAGCATAACCATGCCAAGAAAAACATATTTATTTGATCAAAAATCTCTTGTCGGTTTTAATAGGCTTGTAAGCCATGGTTTAAAGAATGACATATTACGATTCACAGGCAGGTTTAGATGTCGATACATGTACATCATGTTTGAACTTAATTCAGTAAGTCGATTATTTTAAAGCCATGTAAATAAATGTCAATTTCATTTGATTGTTTTGTCATCCTGCTACGTTAGCTTATATGTATCCCGAGAGTAGCTAGAATACCTTGGTAGATATCAAGGCAATGTAAAATTTTGTACATATGTATATTTGTTGTGCATTTATATGGAAATTGGTAAAACATCTTAATGCAAGATGGGCGTGCTTACTTATGTAAAATTAATGAATGTACAAACATGTGCATGGGCCCGCTACTACTGACATTGATGGAAATTATGAAAATACTTAACTTAGAAGTATATAACAGATTTACAAAGTTAAAATATTAATCACAGCATTTATGTTTATAAATTTATATAAACGATTGTTTATTTTACTGAAATAATACAATGCAGTTAAAACATTTTCCCCTTGTCTTCTGACAAAGCTTCAAGTGTCCGTTCATCCGAAAAAAAGTGATCTTTTTGTATATTTTTAAGATAACATAAAATATAGAGAGTTTAAAATCAAATACTGTTGATACCATTACAAAGTGGAATGTACTTGAGTTGTAGATTTTGTGATCACATGATTCTTATTAGGTTTCATAAGTTGCGCCCTTCAAGGGCTAGTAAATAAGTACAGATCGACTTCCCGGATGATATCCCTTGTGGTAATTGTGAAGAGTAGCGGAACAATACGTCCTGGGTGACAGAGGATGGGTATTCCTTGGTCAGTGGGAATTTTTACGTCCATAAAATGATTTCAGCAAAACTGACAAAGGATCACCCATTGTACATGAGTGAAATAGCCATTCATGAACTTATTGAGAAATCGTCTGATCTCTTGGGGAAATTTCGAATTTTGGCATCTTGAAATAGACAGAGGGGCATATTTTTGAAATTTCCATTTCGTATAAAATCTTTCCTATCGACTCTCTGAGAATAAAATCAGCACAATCGCTTTTACCTAGTGCAAAGGAACGAACATGAATGATTTTTAATGTAGTTAATAACTTATAAGGGATTATGTAAAGTAAAATAAGAATAAGTGTTTTCGAAATTTTACCCCTGGTCACTTCAATGACCAACCAAATTTGTTACGGATAATTGTTGGGTATGATAAACATTTTCCTTAAAGAAGAATGGACATACCTGTACTGAAAATTCAACATTATACGTTTCTTTTCCGCAAAGCTACGATATCTCGAAGATATCCCAAATTACATTATATTTGCACTAGTGTACCCTGGTATGTGAACAAACTTTCGGTATGCAGCTGTATATTCGGAATATGTCCATTCAAATAATGATAATCAGTAAGCTATTCTTTAAATAATACGATTTTTAAGATATCTTTTAATATACCCCTATATGAAGTTACTAAAATTTCAAAATGAAATTGCGTGATACTTTATCTCAGTAAAATTATTAAAAAGCAAACTATTTTACAAGAGTGAGTTGACTTGTCTTGAAGGAATATCTTTAAAATCTAATTTTGTAGGGCAATCAAAATGTAACTTTTCTCAAATGAATTTTCCAAATCAATAAAATTGAAATGGTTTTAAAGAAAGTATCCGTTCAATTTCTCATAATCACATCAAATCTGACAAAATGAAAAGTTTCCTTACTTTAATCGTGAATTTTAACAGTAGGCATAGCCCAAGATTAAGTTATTTTTTTCATGTCTGACATTATTTATTGATGAATGCAGAAACTAAAATAAAGTATACACATAAATATCACAAATGAAGTTCATTTGAAACTTTATTCCTCTCTTTAGGTACACTTTGACTTTTTGTTATTTATCGTACACGTAAAATTAGTACGACTTAAATTATTGAATACGGTTGAAAATTCATTTAAGTGTATAAATTCTTTCATATGTAAAAGGACCAATCCAGTTACATGATTCCAAGTCTAAACATAAAAAATCATTAAGTGGTCATTACTGATAATATTTAAAGAATACAATACACCGATTGAAAAGAAAATCAGCCATGAAATGACCTTACCTTTAGCATTGTTTACAATACCCGAATGACAGGATTGTTGAGTTCAACCATATGAAGCAATTACTTAACGTAATGAGGCATGCTTCAGAATCCACGAGAGCTATGCAAGCCGGACCTTGCATGCTCTCTCATTCAAGACTTTTGGCTTCAGACTACTTGCTTATCGTCATTTCATTGGTTAAAGAGACATATTATGTTGTTAGTATTACATATATTGATATATTGTTTGGCTTTGAAACAAACCTATTAATGCTACATTTTGGGACATATATTCAAAACATCTTACTGTTACATTCCCACATGATAAATATGTGTTTACTTCTTGTTTCCATTAATATTCCCTCATAAGTCTAACATATACGCAAAAGCCGAGGCAGCTCTATTGAAAAGTAATAATCATTGAAAATTCCGATGTGAAAAATCCTCCTGTGATGGTTACGTTTATTATCAATGATTTTTAATAATAATTTTCAAGAGAAGAAAAGTATTGAAAGAAGAATAAGGCTAAATTGTACTCATATATAGTTCTGAATACGAGGGGTTCAATAAGTTTTTCAACTTCCATATAAAAACAAACTTGCATAACCAATATATTTCCTTTTTTCCCAATATATTAACCCTTCATCTCAATACACTTTTTGAACTTCGCTTTAAGGCTTTTGATGCCACGTTTGTAGAAGTCTTCGGGTTGCCTCACCAACCACGCCTTTGTGGCAGCCTTGACCTCTTAGTTATCCCGGAAGGGCGGATTTCAGGTTTCTGAACAGGAACTAGTCGCTGGGGACTAGGTCTAGGCTGTAGGGTGGGCGATTCCGCTGTTCGAATTCGCATTCACGTATAGCGGCCTGTATAGATTTGTTAACTTGAGCATTGCCATGCCAAAGAAGAACGCCACGTGACAGCAGTCCACGGCGTTTCTGTCGAGTTGTTTTTTTTCGCGGTTCTTGCATTAGGTTGGCATAATATTCTCCATTCATTGTAGTTTTGGGTTGCATGTATCATTTAATATTATCCCTTTTGCATCACAAAAGATTTTGGCCATAACCTTGCCAGCTGATGGTTGAGTGCGAAACTTCAGTGGAGGTGAAAAATTTTGGTGCTTCCACTGTTTGGATTCCAGTTTAGTTTCAGGTCCCAGTGATGGATCCAGGCTTCGTCACCTGTCACCAGACGAGACAGAAACCCGGTTTCATCAGCATTATAATCCAGGAGCTCCACAGAACTTTTAGTCTTCTGCTCTCAGGTTTCTGGGTATCCATCCGGCAAATACCTTGGACATACCGAGATGATGATGAATGATATCAACACTTCCAATTGATATTTGGAATTCCAAAGACACTTCAGACACTTTCACCAGGCGGTCAGCTAAAGATCTACTTTCGATAGCGACAATAACGTCCGGTTTGGTGACTTCAGAGGACCTGCCTGACCGTGGGTTATCGTTTAAGGACCCCCTGCCCCTTTTAAACTGAAGAGACCAGCAACAAACTGTTGAATAGTTAGGAGCATCCTTATTCATCACATTATAATGCGATTATGTAATTATCTAGCTTTGCATCCCTCCTCGATAAGGAACTTGATCACAGCGCGTTGTTCATGTTAGAGAGAATCAATGATTAATAAAACCCCTAGGTCAGTGCAGCTATAATATTTAAATAACGGTTGTGTCTAGAAATGATTTTGTCGTGTCAGTATTATATTTTTACTAAAGTAACACCTGCTATAAACTGACACTGTTTTTGTAAACAAAATGGCCAGCTTGCTAAAATTATTGAAGCCCGCTCATATATCAGTCTTCCCGATGGCGGGGGTTTTCAATCAAAATCGGAAATCGGCAAAATCAAGTCGAAACTCTGCGTCCCATTTACATGTAGATTAGTTAAATGACCTACCAAGCACCAAAAACCTATATTTGTGTTTGTGTCTGGTGTAAATACGTTTCGGAAATTGTCATGATCAATGTCCCGTTTCCGATCATAAATCTCGACTTAAACCTAAACCTGAACTCATAAGTATTAAGAATCAAATTTTCGGAAAGAACAACTACTTCTCGACCAAGTAACACCTTTTATGAAGTTTGACATATTTGACCCTAACAACATACTCTGTGGCCCTTTAAGTCATCTGATGTCGAGTTCTCCGTCCTTGTTATATAGAATATAATGGATATCTGACAACAGAAATCGTTGGATGAAGTGACGAAAGTGAAAGGAACTTGTGTGAATTTACAATCCAAGAACTGGGGTATTAAAACATTAAAATTTTACGACGCAATACACAGTCCAAATAAGATGTTAAAGAAACATTTCAAGGCTTGTTAAGATTATTAAATATCTTGCCTGTATTTTTTCACGTATTTCGTGTAAAACCGTGGGACATGGTGGTCAACCTGACCGTTTATAATCATTTCGTTTCCGGAGTAGAACCCTGACCATCTTAACTCCACAGTCACAACTGACATCCATCCAAAGAAAAATTCAAAGTTCTTTCAATTTGCTCATTTACAAGTAATAAAAATCAAAATGCTGGTTTGTCAAATTAGTAATTAGTAACAAATAATGAGGTATTTGGCATTTCCTGATATATACCAGGGTAATGTAGGATCTTCGCGGATAGAATACGCTGATATCGCATGATTACCTTATCTGCACTTAATGTGATTATCAAAATTGCATATGACTATGTTCATTATGTCACTGACATATTGCTGATGACACCTTGACATTATACTTAACCTTTCCGACGATTTACTTATATCATCTAGTATGTAGACAACTAATCAGATGAAAACAAGCTTAGGAAAGATAAGAAAATTTCAGACAGTAGTGTTCCTAAATATACCTGTAATCGCAGAAGGTTTTTTTTATACCATTTAATGAAATAGGCTTGTTCCAGTGTTAAGATTTTATATATGCGCGTGTTGAATGAATAGTTTTAGTACAGATGGTGTATCTATCTCGATAACACTCTATTTAAATGTCTTTGATTATTACTGTTTATTTAAAAAATAAAAATTAATGTAAATATCACGAAATAATTCCGAAATTACCTATATCTAGTTGCAACGGTTCAAGACAGATAAAGCATATTGATGTTATTTGATTTAATACAAAATAATACAGGAGCACCATGGTTTTGAGGGTTGATCACTTGTATTTGCTTTACCCTCCCTTTCAGCTGTTTCCCTTTTTCCAAATTTTGTTTCGAAAACACATTTGTTATTAACGATTATAAGTCTGGTTTATCACTACTGAATACCGTTTCCCCCCGATCACATACAATCTAATATTCATCGTGAAGCACAACTGCCATGGTAGACCCTCGAAATGAAGCAAACTAGATGCACGCAAACAAAAGACAAAACATAACGGTAGATTGGGTTTTTCAAATTAAAGTAATTGAATATTTCGTCTTAATGTATACAGATTTAGCAGTATATGTTCCCACCACTTGATCAACACAACAGTTGAATTAACTGTTTATCACTATTTTAAGTCAATCGTTTAGAATATTACAGATTAAAGTTAATGGGGTCGTTTCTCTTGGGGTCATGGAGACCACACAACGAAAAGTACTTCGCCACCTGGAGGAAAAGCTAATTGATTAAAAGATCGTGCCAGCTAGTTTTCAGTAAGCACAGAAAATGCCGTTGATTGTTCAGGGGAGAATTAAAAATGGAAAATTTACAATACAATAAGCTATATAAAACGTAGATAGCAATAAACATAAAAAAACAAAAAGACAAAAACATAAATAATCCATTGATGCAGGAAGAGATAATAATATTTTATTAACTTTTTAATGTTGATATTTTTCTATTTTCTGCAAACGAGACTAAACGATAAAGAAAGGAGAGTTCAATGACATTGAGTAGCAGTTCAGACGAATTTCACGTTCAGAGAATTTAGATGCACTTGGAACAGTACCACAACTTTTCTATCTGAAAAGATTTGTATCTATGACTTGAGGAGAAACTCCTCAAAAACGTTCTCTTCATGATTTTTATGACAAATTCTTAGAAGTGACAGAATGCTTGTCAGAAATAAATAAGTTAATCCCTTTTTAGCTTACATGTGAAACCTCTGTTCTACTTCTATTGTTTCTTGGGATTTAATTCGTTAGAGAAGTTGTTGCTGTTTTATTTGTTAACTTGAGTCTTCTTGCTGTTTAATCTTTTAAACTTTTGTCATCATCTTATATAATAAGTCCGTTTCGTAGAATATCTCGCCGTTATTAAATGAAATTTTGCCAAAGCAGCAATAAACAAAAGCATCTCAATTATATTAATGTACCTAAACGTTCAACTTGAGGAGGAAATCAATCACTTGAGAAAAGGAACTGAAATAGCTAAATTCCAATGTTAACCCTGTTGGAAAAAGAGCTTCCCTCGGGCTACTGAAAGGTTCCTCTGACGGTAAAAAATTAGACATAAACTATCTTGTAATATTTCAGACTTACTGAACAATATGCACATTCGAATAAAGTTTAGCATTCACGCAGCATACAGTAATAACGGAGACTTCTCGAATAACATCTTTAGAAACGGCGTCGCTGATTGAATCCAAGAAAAACTCGTATTAGGACAGAGGTCATCATAGCAACTTTTGGCGGAGCTACCTCTGTGGCGAGACAACGCGTATTGTTTCGAGAAGACGGAAAAAGTGTTGGGAAAAACTAAATTCAAAACAATCTTTTCAGCACATGCGCATTAACTTGACTTTGAAATATGAAAAGAGGGGGTTTCCTTCTGACAAGCTGTGAACACTTAACTCTTAAATGCACGTATTGTTACTTCCAAGAGGCTCGAGGAAAAGCCTATATCTATAAATGTTGGCTCTCCTATCACTCGAGAACAGATAAGTAATATCACACTGAAAACCAAATATATCCTCGTATAAGAAACAAATTCACGTGCAGTGGTGCCTTCGGGCATTTTCAACTTCTCCCTACCTTTATATTTGTCAAACTCCATGGAAACGCAATTTAGAATTTGTTGCCGGGCCAGAACTTTAAAACTGTAAGCTATGGCGCGTTATAAGATAGCATATGGATCGATCATCCTGTGCAGAGGTGCCTCAGCTTCTTTCTACATCTAGTTTTGGCCGTTTCAATGGAAACACAACTTAAAATGTTATTTAAGACCAGAACTAAAAATCCATAAGGCTTTTAGCTCATTTGAATTTGCAGTATGGAACGATTTCATATGAAGTTGTGCCTTTGGATTTTTCTAGGTGTTGAATCCTTCTATACCTTGGGCCCTTTTCATGGAAACATTACTCAGAAGATTGGTTCTGAACCAAAACTCAATACCACTAAGCTAAGATCTTTGAAACGAGCCATGTAGAACAATCAGCATGTGTAGGGGTGCGCATTTTGGTTACCGAAGGATAAAGTCATTACCATTGTTCTGCTTTGGTTAGTTTTCAACTAAAATGAGTCAATAAATAATACCGCTTCATAAGAAATGTTCATTATATTTCACACTTTTGTCACTTGGGTTTATAGTCAACTCTGTCTACTTGTGTTATCTTCACTATGGTAAACCTACGAGAAAACAATTTTTAAAGTAAGTTTTTTTTATGCAAATCAGACATATACATGTTTCAACATCATTGCCAATATGTTTTAAAGTGCATCTATTTTTTATATCGTTCGTTAGATAAATAAGCATATACTAAAACAATGTCTATTTCATGGCAACAACCATCTATTTGGGGGATTATTATTATTTGTGTTAGGTTTATAATATATATAGATATATTTAATATATATATATATAGGGCGATAAACACCATTTCGATTCGTAAATATTGATTTTCGATCAAAATAATTCGTAATTATGATGTTTAGAGATACTTAAATTAAACATATTTTCATCTTTAATACTAATATAAATATGCATAAGATTTTTTTCATAAAGAGTCATTTGAACAGCTCCATTATGATTGAAATACCAAGCTAATTAATATTGTACATGTTTCATGTTTATTACGACGCAGGATCCTTACAGGAAAGTCATTTCTTCAACGATTATGTCGATCATAACGTCTTGGTAACAGGAAATGAGAGGGGAAGATTTAGTATGCTGTAGATCAGCATTGAGCTAATTAGAACAATCCTCAAATGATCTAATAACAATTCTGACGTAAGGCGTGTATAGAACTAAGAGTATCGGTACATATAGCCCTTGAGTATTTTCATCAGGAAAACTTATACCTGAAACATTAACATAGAGTTACCCGCCCTTGAGATTTGTTATGATCAAAATAATACGGCTTTGTTTGAAATGCTCAATATCTGTAGATGTTTCGGTGTTTCTGAGATTAAAATTGTTCTATTCGACGCATGCGTTGAAAGAAAATTCCCTCGTTGAAAAGACTAAAGGTTGTTGAAACTTGCCTTTGCACAGAACCAATTCATAACATGTCAGGCAATCTATTTTAGTATTGAATAAGTTGTGAATGAGAATCAACGTATCAAACGTTGACTATTGCTCCGATTTAGCACTTGCTAAGTTGTTTCTAATGGTTAATGTGAATTTATTACATTTGACAGATAGTGATTAAGTCAGGCTTTAACGAATATTTTTAGATTTGTTTTAATTTCCGCCATCGATGCATTTCCCTTATGGTATCACGAAAGCGCATTAGCAAGAACCAAATCCTATCAGATTCGGTCCGTGAGTTCCAGAAACATAGTGTTAGACAAAACTCAAAATATCAGGTGGAAATTCGCCAATTTTTCATCTGTTAATCTTTTCAAAAAGGAAATTACATGCTTAATACTGAAACATTGCCAAGGGAGGTTAAACATTGTTTGTACTTGCTTACTTTGCTGGATTTATATCTTTTTATGCAGTTCAGGTGAAAGATGTTTCCTGGTGCAATTAACATCTTTTACGAACCTTTGTAAATGTGAAATATGTCTTTTTAAGAATTGTGATGACGCATTTTATTACTTATGTGTTGCCATGAGCTACTAGTCCATTTTGTAGACTTTATCCCGAACATTTCACCCCTATGTATGATATTTAACAGTCAACCCTAATGGCGATGTGGAGACTTTGTCCTTTTTCCCCTTATCAATTCTTGGTTAATGTACTCTACGTCATTACTATTTCTGCAATAGACGAAAACAATCTTCAGTCCCCTGTTTTGAGAAATTATTTACGTTAGGTATTTGAAATAAACACTTTTATTCAGAACATTAAACAAGCTGACATGGTAAGATAAAAAAAATACAAATACACAAGGTTCACTTACTTATGATTTGTCCTTCGAAACATTCTCCCTATCGGTTAGAGACTTATCTTTTGTTTCAATGCATACCGTTCGTGGACATGTGATTTTTCTCGAAGTACTATCTATTCCAATTTATGATTTCACTTTCAAATATATTAAGGAGTGTCATGAATACAAAAATGTTTTCATGAATTTAGTAATTGATATTTAATTATGTAAACCAATATTTCAATAAATGGCGTTTCTACACAATTCATCATCTTCTTAAGGAGTCATTCATTCTCGTATTTTCATACACAATGTATCATCCATGGAATGGAATCAACAATCGGATTAAATTGCTTTAACTCATCTGTCCCACTCAGAAATTGTCACTTTTACTTCCTCATTTTACGTAGTATTGCAATAGAAATATTACACATGGGTAATTGAAATGAAACTTGAAGACACGTGAATAAATTTGCAAAATGGCTATATCATGTTTTTATTAAACTGAAACAAAATTGGTAAAACATATTACTGTTATTCATTAATTCTGTTTTGATTGTGAAACTATAGAAACAACATTATACTTTCTGATTTCCAAGAGAGGAATTCAGTTTTGATTGGACATTAGGAGATGATTAGATTCGTACAATAAATCAACAATTTGAGGTCGGAACAATGAATAACATAAATGTGCTTTTTTATACTCATAGATATCATTTAATAAATGTCACTACGCTTAATTAACCTTTAAGCACTTCTTATCCTATCGATGTATATATTATGAGACTCCAAGAGCTCGATTGTTAGTTACAAAAGATGATAAGATGACCAGAATAGAAAATAATCTATCTCTATTCTATGATGTTTCAATGCACAATAGCTAGACAATAGTTCTTCTGTTATATTGGTAGTCCTTGTTGATGACATTTCTACAATGAAAAAAACTGTGATGTAACTGATTCATCTTGATATAGCCTTCAAATGTTATTTGTTAGGAGGAGGAAAACTCATTCATTCATTCATCAATTATAAGGTTTGACAACTGTAACTGTTTGTAACTCGTTTTCGCACCATAAGAGGTAGCTCCGTCATTTACCTATACTAGCCGCTGTCGGAATACGAACTCTTCTCCTACTTTAGACAGGTTTCCCCAGCGCAAAAAATTGCAATATTGTAACCCTGAAAATTATTGAAACAAGTACATGTCCGCAATGAAGAAATTATGTCCGCAATGAAGAAATTACTTAAAGTGATGGACACACAGCAGAGGTTCTACAGAGTGGTGAGCTTTTCATGTTTTTTTATTCAGTTGTTACTTTCCTTATGAAAAGGTACTCGTTACTGTGATGACCAACAACATAAACCCAGGGTTTGAGCCTTGTGATCATTTTATTTCTAAGAGTTGTGACCACAAACTTATGTTACAAAACATGTTGTCTTGTTTTTGAAGTATTATTATTCATTAATAAGTTGTAAAGGACATAAATGATGTTACATCAGGCATAACATGTAGTAAAGTCTGATAACAAATTTTAAGACTCTTGGTGCAACGTTTCATGAAATATCAACATTTGAAAAAAATTCCAAGTCTAGTAGTGTCCTTGAAAATGAGCCAAGGTTATGTAAGTCAACTGGTAGATGTGTGTTCCCATTATGAACGTTGGTGCCAAGTTTGGATTGCAGGGCTTCATGAGATATCGGCATGAAAATCACAGTTATTTTTAAAGAAACCAATGCTAAACTCTTAGAATATATGTAAACAAACGTAGGAGGTTGTTAAAAGCCACCAAAGTAAAACATTCGAATTACGAATGTTGACGTAGTTTTGATAAGATAAGATTGCAGGTTCTGTAAGAGTGTATAACAACAGAGCACGTTAAAGTTAAAAGCACCGTTAAAACAAGTTACATTTGTAAATATATGGGCACTTTTGATAAAGTTTTCACATCTTGATGTAGTGGGTATTTAAAAAAAGACATCGATATCATGCTAAATGTATATACACTTAAAAGAAAGCTTTTTCTTCTGTTGGTATCTTCTCGCATCGGTCTGTCTCGATTGCAACCGTCAGAGGGTCGACACCAAAACGAAACTAGCGAAGGAAGTTTTGTGCTTTTTAGGCATAAGGGAACGTAGTGTGGAAGTTTTGTTTGAAATATCTGTAGTTTCAAAGATTATTTCTTCCATTCCTGCACCTTCACTTTGAACACTTTCCCTACAACTCGATTTATATTAGTAAAAAAAGCAGTGTTTTTACAGTTCTTGTATGCAATCGTGCCAAGGAAATGATTACAATAACCCTGAAATATTGCATTTACTATGTTTGGACGGCAAATTATTTGTCTCCATCTTCATACATTCGTTCCAGGCGATGGGATAGCAAACAAGATACTACAATGTACAGTATCTTGCAGCAAAACCAGAACTGCCTTGGACTTATGAAGTGAAGATCTGTCCTTGTTTAAAGCAATCTCCTTGGAGGAATAGTGCTTACACGGCAATTTTGAATCCAACACATTCTTGAATCATCAATTGCTTGAAAATATATATTTGATTTATCTCAACTGTATAACTGTACTCAATCGCAAAATAGAAAGCGTGCTAGAGTGTTATTGATTGTTTTTGTGTGAAACGTAATGTAGTTCATAATGGCTTAAATGATTAGCGGATGTCTATATCCGCTCAACTTCAATACGTAATTAAAGAAATCATAATCAGTTGAAAATAATGTTTGTATATGAACCAGAGACCTTTCATTCAGTGAAACAGGCAATCTATCAACCTGGTGTTTATATTGCAAAAGCAAATCTAGAATTATCACGTGAATTACTGCCTTTGTGTTAGTGATTTAATAAACAAAACATTTTTTTCAAGTATCCACAGTTTAAGCAGTTTTCAAGTTAGAGGTTTACAAGATATACATTATCCTTAACAAACACCGAAATTAAGTGAGAACGATCAAAATCATGAAGTAAGTGTTAAAGTTACATATAAGTTTACTCGAGGGAGAGTTGTCTATGCCAAAAGGTTATGATAATGAATATCTTGTTACAATGACAATCTCAATCTAGGCAAGGCAAAATATTGCTAGTGAAGGGACAGACTTTACTCTCAATCTCCTCCGATTTTCTAACCAAAGGCGAGAACTAACTATGATTGTCAAACTTCCCCTAATCATGTAATCATGAAGTGTCATACAATCAATTTTCCAATCAATATTTCTCGAAGCAAAGATTAAAGTGTAATTGGGGATCTAAGTGATTGTTTATTTTCTGAAAATGGACTTCTTGAAATATCTTTAAAGTTTTCTTTTATCATTTTCCCAGTCAAAATCTAGAATATGTAATTCTAACATGCATTGACAATCGTTAAATATAGAAAACACCCTTCAGCGAAATCGAAACTGTTCTTGATACCTATATCATTCACTTCTGATAAAACTCTGCTCAGTCCCAGTCATCAAAGGCTCGGTATAGTAGTGTGATTAGCTACCTTGGCTTGTCATTTATACAATTGTGTACTAACCATTGGAATTTCGTCGGGACTATCAACGAGATACATTTTTAAGGAATTCAAAGAGTAAGTGTTGATATAATAATTTGAAATGTTTAAAGAAAACTATAGGAAAGTTAAGATTCTACCCCATAAAAATAAATGATAAAATTTGATATCGATAAGCTTTATTTTAGAAAGTGTAAAAAAAAATGGATAACCGATACTTCATTGGAAATTGGAATCGACATCAACACTATCACCATAAAAAATTTCAGGCAATACGTTCAAGATCTCTACCACCATGACACTGCTGATGCTTGAGGTGCTTGAGGTGCTTGAGGTGCTTGAGAAAATTTAGCACGATCAACTAATAGGTCCAATATGAGGAGACAGTATCATGTAAGAATCGCCCTTGGTAGCAATACGAAGTAGATTGTGCAACGCCAACTTGTTGACTAAAGGAACATACACAATGAAAAAGGTTATTGTTGTGTGTATAGAAATTCTCAACATTGAAATGATAACTTATACGGTGAAAAAAGGATAAGTAAAATCCCAAAGGACTCTCGAAAATATTCTAATTATAATTGTTTTTACTAATCCAAACTTATGGAAATGTGGAGAAGATAACCATATATACAAATGTACATGCACATTGTACTACATTTTCGTACTGTTGTTCTATAATTTACTTCCAGGGTCTGTCAAAATATATCTAGTCATCCACTTTATTTTAATAATCCGATTTTAGTTAACCAGATTCAAACAGTAATTATTACAAAAGGACTTTGCCGGGACCAACAAATTATGTCTACTTATCCTTTTTTAAAATTTTATTTTACTGAGGCGTTTTTCCCCGTATATTCTCATTAACTAATTGAGTTGATTTTTTATGTTTCACTCTTATATATAAAAAAAAGTCGACAATCAAACCATTCTCAACTTTCTCAGTATATTCTCGTCAAGCAATTTCAAATCATGTCAGGTAAGTTGTTTGTTTGAAAACTAAAAGAAGCGATGCATATGACAAAGATTGATGACAATATGATCCATTCAATTCATGTTTCAGGGGATTATTATGAAAACAAAATATAGCTTATTGAATAACATACAATGATATCTGAAATGTCTTCTAATATTACAAAAATGTATAAACATCTTCCTTTGAATATATGTACGTACTTGCAAGTACGATTCCTTTTATTGAAGTTGCAATAATAAGATTTTTAAAATATATTTTGAAATGTCGGAGACATTTTTCAGTAATTAAATCTGGATATAATGAAAATTCCATAAAGAAAATGACATGTGAAAAGCTTTGAATTTCTAATCAGATTTCTTTTTTTTTAATGAAAGGTGCTGAAATAGCACTGCAAAAGACATCTTTCAATAGTTTCAATAGTTTGATATTTGCTTGATAATGTAAACATTAATGAAATAAGTCTGATTCTGAAAAATAATTATTATACTTAACTATTATGTGACCATTGATTGATTCCCTGTGTAAAATAATAATTCAATTTGCTTAGAGAAGTTGATTACCAAAGATAATATGCATAGAGAAATAACTTTGATAACAGAATAAAGTTTATGTATTTAGTTTCACTCTGACATATTGTTTGAGTGTCTATGACTTTTATTTAATTATATTAAAAACTTCATTTTAATATGCTGTGGTATCAATCTTTAGCCATGTCATCAATTTATAAGGAAAACTTATCTTTGTGATTTTGTAAAATAATCAAACTTGATCAACATCGTAAAAACATGAGTTTCCAAAATCAATCACCATTTACAAAAGTGTCCAAAAGAAATATTTTCACAAAGAGATAATAAAGATCGTCGTAAGATTGTCAATATGGTATTGACTGATTTATTAAAATGAATTTTAAGACAAATGAAAATTGTACTGACAAAAGCAAATCTGAAATCTTTGTCTTATTAATTGATAGAATGTCGTTAATAAAATTCTGAAAAAATAGTGATAAAGATTAAGTTACGGATTAGCTAGCTACGTACTTTATCATAATTAAAGAATAAGGGGAAGAAACAATAGGCAATCGATCTACAATCTAAAGATGATAAATATGATCAATAAAACAATGAACATACTATTTTTGTTAAAATTTTAGAAATGTCACTATTCATTTTACTTTTATGCACTTATCCTATCCAAACAATCTCTTTTCCTATTTACAGAAAATAGCAGATGACCTTTAGAAAAGAAAAGAAAGTAGTCAGTGATAACCAGTTGTATATTACATTTGTACATTACCTAACATATTACGTTACTGATTCATCTCACATGAAGTCTTTGAATGCCATTTGGAATCAAAGGGACATTTCATTCATGTGTTTATTACCTACTTAGTTTTGTAAATTAACGATTATTATTTAGCAATACCATTTGGAAGATAGATTTTACTTATCTAAAGGTTATTCTTTGATGACTATCTAAACCCTTGATATTTCATGGGGTTGCCAATATAGAAAACCATCGTTCTTCATGCTCAGAAATACTCGAAAACCAAACAAACTAATGTTATACAGCATCATCATAAAATGCTAATACAATGCATTTCGGTTAAACCTGCGAGCATCGGATTGAACTAGCAAACCAAAATTACACCCAAACCTTACTGAGTGTAGAAGAGTTCTCTACTGCAGACAGAGTTGCCGAGCTCCTTTGGGATTCGAACTCCGGACCGTTTAATCAGAAGCCGACAAGCTTACGACTACGATTGATTACAACATTACCAGTTATTACCAATTATTGTTTCATGAAAACAAATATATCTTCTAGAAATAATAATCTTACATCAGAACGTGGAACACTTTGAAGAAAATCAAAACGCATGATACAATTCGGGAATCAACCAGCAGCGTATTGCAGGAGACTGGTATATGAATGAATTTAGCAAGATAAATATTTGTGGAAAAATATTATTTTTGATTAAAATGATAAACAATGATTAATTAATTTAGCACGATAAATATTTTTGGGGAAAATCATTTCTATTAAAATAAGATACGATGATTACTTAATGTCAGCAAATATTCTTGTTGATAGATAATGTATAAACATGTCAACGTGTTTCATTGAACATCAGTGTCTGAAAGTAAAAAAACTGTCTGATGAAAGTTGTAACAATAACATCGTTGTTAGAACGTTGAAATGTGAGTCAATGACATGTCAATGACACGTGCAAGGCTTTGAATTTGTAAAGCTTTAGTTTGTACGAACGATTAAACAATGAAAATATTAGCGGTGCAAAATACATTTTTGAGTTTTAATATTTGGCTAATTGATAAATAATACAAACATTGATAAATAAATCCGATTCAGATAGACGTCTCTTATCTGATCATTTAAAGCCTTGTATCTGTTTCTTGGAAGACAATATGAATTAAAAAAACCTTAGATATAAACATATTCAAATATATTTTTACAGGTTGTTTCAATCTACATATTTTTTATGTGAACCTTTATATTTTTATAACAGTTCATTGTAATCATTTGTGGTATCACTTTTAGCTACATGTAGGTTATCAACATAGAAATGAATAGTATAGCTTAATGTTTTTGTAGAAACTTTAAACTTGATAAAATATCGTAAAACAAGAAATTAATTATCGTTATAACATATTTCTTTATCAATTAAAGTATCTAAAAGAAGTTTTCAAATAATTTCATAAAGAAATCATATTCATTAGAATATCCGTATTGTAATATACGAGTGATTGAAATAAATCTCAACCAAAATGATACTTGTTATGTCAATCCAAAATCTTTAAATTGTTATTTTCCATTCCCTTGAAGTCGAGTGAAATCAAAATCTTGAACACTAGAATGTTCAGAATAAAATATTCTTAATAAAAACGTTGTTTACCTAGGTCTTTAAAAGTGGCATCTGATAAGAACAGTTATTTTACAACAAGACAAATAGAAAGCAAGTTGAAAAATTTTATATACTGAAACATATACTTTATACTACATTACACACACGTGACAGAACAAATAAACTATGGTAAAATTGGTAAATGTATCTTTTGATTACGACTACAATGTCAATAGTTTCATGGAAATAAAATTTGCCATACAAATAATTGTAATAGTAATAATGATGTAAATCGATGTCTTAGTTGTGATGCTGATTGATTCCATTCGATTCCTAATTCATCAAAGTCTTTTAAAGCAAGTACGTACTGGTCATATTGATTCACATTACATCACTACCGAGGAGAGTTTACACAAGTAAGACGCTAGACTATGTAAAGGTAAACTCATTTGTATGATGAACTTTAAACAAAATAGAAGCCAGAAGAACTATGAGGTTTGTAGTACTGCGATAAGAAAGTTGTATACGTATTAGTTTTGTAGTACTACATGTACGATAAGATACACATATAAATATTATTTTTGTAGTACTACATGTACGATAGGATACACATATAAATATTAGTATTGTAGTACTACATGTACAATAAGATGCACGTATAAATATTAGTTTTGTAGTACTACATGTACGATAAGATGCACGTATAAGTATTAGTTTTGTAACACTGCGATAAGATATTCGTATCAATATTAGTTTTGTAGCACTGCGATAAAATATTCGTATCAGTATTAGTTTTGTAGCACTGCGATAAGATATTCGTATCAATATTAGTTTTGTAGCACTGCGATAAGATATTCGTATCAGTATTAGTTTTGTAACACTGCGATAAGATATTCGTAAAAGTATTAGTTTTGTAACACTGCGATAAGATACTTGTATCACTATTAGTTTTGTAACACTGCGATAAGATATTCGTAATAGTATTAGTTTTGTAACACTGCGATAAGATACTCGTATCAGTATTAGTTTTGTAACACTGCGATAAGATATTCGTAATAGTATTAGTTTTGTAGCACTGCGATAAGATACTTGTATCACTATTAGTTTTGTAACATTGCGATAAGATATTCGTAATAGTATTAGTTTTGAAGCACTGCGATAAGATACTCGTATCAGTATTAGTTTTGTAACACTGCGATAAGATATTCGTAATGGTATTAGTATTGTAACACTGCGATAAGATACTTGTATCACTATTAGTTTTGTAGCACGGCAATAAGATACTCATATCAGTATTAGTTTTGTAACACTGCGATAAGATATTCGTAATAGTATTAGTTTTGTAGCACTGCGATAAGATACCCGTATCACTATTAGTTTTGTAACACTGCGATAAGATATTCGTAATAGTATTAGTTTTGAAGCACTGCGATAAGATATTCGTATCAGTATTAGTTTTGTAGCACTGCGATAAGATATTCGTAATAGTATTAGTTTTGTAGCACTGCGATAAGATACCCGTATCACTATTAGTTTTGTAACACTGCGATAAGATATTCGTAATAGTATTAGTTTTGTAGCACTGCGATAAGATACACGTATCAGTATTAGTTTTGTAGCACTGCGATAAGATACTCGTATAAGTATTAGTTGTGTATATATAGTTTATAATATCAGCTGAAATAATAGTTGAAATATTTTTGATACTTTTACGGCTTCTTTCGTGGCATTTTAGATCTTTCGTTGTAATAACTCATTTCATGATATCACACATTTTTCCCGACAGAGGTAGCTTCGTCATAAATGCGTATACAAAGGTTTCTCGGACTTCCGGCAGTTTCCCCTAGCGGGATAATGTTGGAACTTAAACTGCCTGGCTATTTTCAGCCGATGAAAACAACGAATGCATGAATAACATATTTGTTGTCAAACAGGACTGTGCAATGAAACAGTCGCTAAATGAGGAATTTGTGTTCTTTAAAGACAACTCAAAATGCAAGGTGCTAATCGAGTAAAATTTAACTTTTGGAAAGCTTGCAAAATAAATTAGGCGACTTGAATGATACCTTTTGAAACGGCGTCTCTGATTACACAACTAACTTTGATTGCATCCAATCAGCGTTCTACATTTCGTAAAACCTTCGAATTAAGACAGAGGTTGTATAGGAAATTGTGACGGAGATAGCTCTGTTGGGAGAGAATGAAGCTTTTGTGTCCAATCGGAAGAAAACTTAGGGACCGAATGTTTTGAAAATAACCAATTTGTTTTCTTTCAAAATGCATTTAGAGAAACTTATTTCAAAAGATACGCATTAAAGTACAAGGAAATGAGTAATTCTTTACTATGTCTTAGGTCACGTGGTTTAGGCGCCACTTTAATTTTTGCACTTTTAAAAAATGTCCGACCCACGTACCTTTTCGGAATCGTTTCATTTTAACTACTGCACCAGGGAGCTCATACTTGTATGGATTGTAGTCGACGCATCAGCTTTAAACTAGTTTGTCCTAAAATATGCAAATTCCTAATATTTTTTCCCACAGCGACCTCAACGTAACTGACTAAAAAAAATCGCAAACTTCAAGGGCAGACAACTTAAAAACTTACCCGTCGACTTGCATGCTTCTTGCATGAGAGTTAGTCATGACGATTCTCAAATCGTTCGCGAACAGTAATTTTCTGTTTTTAATCAAATAATGTTCCAACAATTTCAAGCGAAATGATAAAAAAAATTGGAATCGGCAACTGCATGATTTCTTCAGGTCAAGACAGCCTTAAAGTGCAAAGGGTTCAAGCACGGAAAAGGAGGCAGAGCATCCAGTTTGACGAAAAATAGGAGAGAAAATAGGTACTCCAACCCTCGAAAAAAGGTACTCCAACCCTCAAAAAATGTATATGACCAGATGCACTTGCATGCAGAAAAACGATATAATATTTTGATAATTGTTCAATGGCATTAGTCTGAATCTAATATAATTACTTTTATATTAAACCCTCATCTGATTATTGATTGATTCGCTGTATAATATGGTGATTGCTAAGAGGCATTGCTTACCAAAGACAATATGAATTGATGACACAAAAACGTTGATATATTCAAATACAATTTGACATATAGTTTGAATGGTTATGACTTTTATATAAGCCTTCATTTTAAAACTTCATTTTAATATCCTGTGGTATCAAGCTCTAACTATGTCATGAATGCATTGACAACAAATTATCATTGTGTAACTTTTTGAAACATAATTAAACCTGAGAATACATGGAAAAACACCAGTTTCCAAATTAACCATGATTAACATAAGTGTCCAAAAGAAATAATATGAACCATATTTCAATTCATCTTTCATAAAGAGATCATATTGATTGTCGTCAGATTGTCAATATGCTATAAAATGATTGATTACAATGAATTGTAAGCCAAAAGGAAAATTATATTGACAAAATTTAATCTGATATCTTTGTAAAGTTTGATAATGGCGTTCATAAAATCTGAAAAATAGTCATAAAGATAGAAGTTGGGGAATAAATGGATACGTATTTGATCTTAATTACACATTAAGGAGAATAAACAATAAGTAATGGATTGATAGTTCAAAGATGATAAGTATGATTAATAAGGAGAACAATAAATATACTATTTTTGTTACTCGTGGAAATGGATTGATAGTTCAAATATGATAAGCATGATTAATAAGGAGAACAATATATATACTATTTTTGTTACTCGTGGAAATGGATTGATAGTTCAAAGATGATAAGTATGAATAATAAGGAGAACAATAAATATACTATTTTTGTTTACTCGTGGAAATCATTCAAAAAATGTCACTATCTTAATTTTGAATTTATGCACGTTTACTCATATTGATTAAAAACTTGATATCACTCCAAAATCTCTGTTCCTATTCACATAAATAATAAGATGACTTTTAGAAAAGAAAACAATTGTCTCTCATTTATGAGTTTTTAGTGCACAGTTGCAAGACTATCGTTTCCTTATGTGTTATAATGATAGTCAGTTGCATTGTATATAGCGTTTATACATTTCCTAGCATGTTGTGTAACTGATTTCTCTTATATGAAGAAGAAGAAGAAGAAGAAGAAGTTTATTCAGTATTTTAGGCCTCATGGCCAAGAGTACAATCATTTGAAATAATACATATAGTTTGCGGATGGACAGGTTAACAAATGATTATAAAAGCTGTTTTTTCTACACAGGCAGGTTACGTTTAAGAAATATCGCAACCGATTTAATTACATTTGATGTTGCTAAAAGTTGTTTGAATTTTAATTGTGATGGAAAAGTATGATAATAGCTGGGTATATACAATTTTCTTTGCAAAGAATAAAAGGGACACACAAGTAGAAAATGAAATTCATCTTGTTGAATATTAAAATCACATTTGTCACAAATAAGTGTATCGCTATGTATATCAACATTATATCAATATCTTTGTTGTTGAATGTTCAACTTATGGCTTTGACATCGAAATTTGCATAAAATACGTATAAGATCTTTATTGAGATTAAGTTTTAAGATGTATTTCTCTGGTTCCAGGGCAGACTTGATTGATCCATAGTATTTAAGAAAAGATGACGATGTTACGCTGGAATGCCAATTTTGAATTTCAATATCTTTACATCTTTGTCGAAATTCAAAAACAAACGTATCGATATTTCCACATTCTTGTGTTATCCAAACATATGAAAAGCCAGTACGAAACAAAAGCAAACGTACGTGCGAGACCCAACTGCAGCTGCCATGATCATCTTGTTGCTTTAACATATCATAGCATGCTTTGGGGTGACGGTGATCGTCCATATGTATAATTCTGCACCAATATTTTATATTGAAATATTTAACACATAAGGGAGTTCTACAAATTTCTCCAAGTATAACTTTGGAAGAAATCGTTTTATTAACACACAAAAACCGTTTGAAAAAGAAGCATTGGATTTTCTCAATGTGGGCACGGTATGAGTGGCCCCAGATTTCGCTACCGTACAATAATATCGGAGCTACTTTACTATCAAATATCGCTGATGCAGCTTCCAAAGATATATTTGGAAAATCCGTAAACATTTTAAAAATGGGGTACGAAGCTTTTTTTCCTTGTAAACTCAGTGTTTCACATGTTTTTGTTCATATCAATTTCGTAGTAAAAACAACACCCAAATAATACGATTCAACTTTCATTTGTGTACCATTATAGAACCATTTTTCTGATTTCTTTAAATAACCACCATTTCTGAAAACAACTATACAAGATTTTTCAAGATTGACTTCAAAACCCCATTTTGAGCAAAACCGATACAGTGTATCTATTTTTTTCTGCAAGCCAATTAAAGTGTCATCGAGCAAAGTAACATCATCTGCAAAAAGCATTAATAAAATATCATTTAAACTATCTTTGACAAATATTCCTCTTAATCCACATTTCTTCACCTCATCCACAAGCTCGTTGATAAAGAATATACATAGAGCTGGACTTAACATACAACCTTGCTTTACTCCAGAAGACGTGTCGAATATTTCTGACCTCATATTTCCGACTGTCACACATGCAGATACCTTATCATACATATCTTTCAACAAATTAAACATTTTACCATGGACACCTTTTGTAAGAAGAACATATTAGAGTTTATTTCTATTCACATAATCAAAAGCTTTTTTGAAATCAATAAAGGCTGCATAAAACCGATGTTTGGGCTTTCTTAGATACTTTTGGCACAGAGATTGAAGTACAAAAATTTTATCGACTGTTGAATAGTCAGCTCGAAATCCCGTTTGACATTCATGTAAAATCTCATGTAGTTCCATCCAGACACGAATTCTTGAGTCAAGGATCGATGTGAATATTTTACCCATCATATTCAACAAAGAAATGCCACGATAATTGTTAGGATCGTGCTTATCACCTTTTTTAAACAATGGTATAATCATATGCAGTCTTTTGAAAGCAAAGGGACAATTCATTCATCATTTACTACCTACTTAGTATTCGAAGTAAACGATGATAAGTCAAAACAGCACTATGAAGGTAAATTTCAGTTTTTTAAAACTCTTTTCTTTGATGATTATCTTAACCCTTGATATTTCATGGACGATGCTAATATAGAAAACTAACGTTCTTTTAACTTTCAATGCAATTGAAAACCAAACAACCTATTGTTATACAGTTTTAACAGTCTAATCATAAACCGGTACTTAGACATATGAAGTTAGGATTAGTCTTTGATTAAAAGCAGGAGTGTGCTAATATATCTTTCGTGACTCTTGCCATCATTTTCATCAATTGCATCTCTGAAGCATCAATCACCATATCGGCGCTTCTTACCGCAAACCGGAGGTGTATTGATATAAGCATTTGCTTGTTTACCAATCCGTTTTTTTTTTTAAAATCGGCCCATATCGAACATATCGCTCGTTTTATCCAAACTGTTTCACATTAGTATGACAGTGTGTTGTCTTCAAGCACTTTTATCGAGCCAGGCATGGAAAACGTACATATGTGCCAAGCATACGACAAAGGTTGATATCATATTACTATTTAAAGGACCCGTTCAATTAATGTTTTAGGAAAACAAACTCTTATTTTAGTAATGTACAATGATAAATAAAACATAATAGATAATAATGATAACTTTAATTGAAATAAAAACAGGTGACTGGTGATTGAAAGCATGTTTCATAGGAGTGGGTCCCACTCACCACATGTCCAGTAAGGCGGCATAGGAAGTAGAAGTTCATTTCTGTATATGTGTCTATGATGATAAGTAATAAGGTTAATACAGCCCAATGATTGAAAGTAACAATTACCTTCCAAACAATTAAAAAATTTACTTTTCCCGAAATAGCTATAAATGTGTCAATATAATTTCGAAGTTAGAATAGTTTTGACAAAAGATATTATTAAGTGTGCAATATTACATAACTACAATCTACTACATCAGCGTAATTGAATCAGCTGATCCAGCTCCTTCCATATACCCTAATATCCTTTAGGCCAAAAGCCTCGTATCGCTAGCTATTTAACAAGCCAATGAGACGACTCGCATCCAGCAACAGCGGCACTACCCGGATGGAAAATTCCGTTTTGTTCAAAAGAATAGCTGCAAGATCTTTGGATAACGACATTTCATTGGTTTAAACACTAACAGGTGAGTACAGCCACGAACAATAATCCGCGCAAGTACGAGGGATTAGGCTCGAAAGAGGTCAGGCTATATGGAAGGTGTCCTATCAGCGGATTCAATTACGCTCATGAAGCAGGATGACATAACTTTTGAAAATGTGTGTGTAACCTATCTGATATTACAAGAATTCAAACTCGTTTCGTAAAAGTCATATGACGCACTTCCTCCGGTGATAATCTATAATTCATGTGTGCTGGCTTGACATTCTCCTCCGTTTTGTTGATTTTATCCTGAACATTTAACCTATGATATTTATAAGTTGACAAGCACATCTTATATTTTTGATATCGAAGATTTTAATATCATAGATAACATTTTAAAAAATTGGGCATCAACTTTCTCACAATGAACATAAATGTTAGATTCCCTTCTAAACCGAGAACTTTTTGGGCTTCACTCGCGGCAAACCATTGCAAAACAAAGTATCTGATAAACAGGTTTTGAATGGATAGTTCGTTTCTTTCACTAGTCAGATGCCATTATTCTGTCGTCTTTTATTATGTGTTTGTGAGACGTGTGAGTACAGGTCACAATCAAGAATATTCTGACCAGTAATTTGCAGATGATTGTTTGGAATCAGCGTCTCTCATTGCACAATTCAGATTGATTTCATGCAATCAGGCTTTTCCTTGTTGCATAACAGCGTCAAAGCCTACGCTTTTGTATTCGTTATTTGAAAATCTTGGATATACACACATTTAGTGTAAAGTGTGAAAAGTTAAAACTCAAGTGAAATTGCTACGTGTGCACAGGCACATTACACATATGTAAAATGATTGCTGATGATTGATTTTGGTGATTATCTTGATACATTGAAAAAAAATACAATAACTGTTAAAACTTTCATAAAAAATGTGAATATTCTTGGTCTCACAAAGGACTCTATTAGTTTATTTTTGGGCACATGTTCCTAATTATATCAAACCTAACATATGCGACCTATCGACCATTCTCTCCCAACAGAAGTAGCTCTGTCATAAATTCCTATACAACATCTGTCTTAATTCGAAGGTTTCTTGGTCTACAAATGTAGAACGCTGATTGGATGCAATCAACGTTAGTTGTGCAATCAGCGCCGCCGTTTCAAAAGTTATCATTCAAATCGCCTCAGTTATTTCCGTCAGCTTTCTAAAAGCTTGACTTTATTCGAATATGCACCTTGCACTTTGAGTCTTCTTTACAGAACACAAACGCCTTATTTTTCGACTGAATCATTGCACAGGCCTGAGTCACAACAAATATGTTATTCATGCATAATTAATTTTTTTTATTTCTATCCGACACAGCTGTGTTTTCGGATTTATTGATACACAAAATGACATTTTCAGCACTAAACAAACTGACTTTATAAGCTGAAAGACATCAATGACTTTGAAACAATAATGAGCACGTAGAAATGGAAACCGGCCCATGCTGACTTTGTTTTGTGAAATGACAAACCTGTTTAATCAATGTCAAACTCAAAGGTTTATGTGTTTTAAGGAAACGTGTATTTATATCAGGGAATCTTTTCAGTTAGTTTGGCAGAATTGTTTCAAATTGCCGATAACTTTCTTTTCATCTTGAATGTAGATTGAGAAAAGCTCTTATATTAAAAAAATAGGATTTTATGAGCTAGCTTTGTTGAGGAGAATGAATAAAACCAGAAAACAATTATTTTGCAAAAAGGTTTATGTAATTTTTTGTTCTTCCTATGGCAATTAACTTTATCTGACATTTCGTTGTGTCTTTACATAGAATGGTATCAATAAATCGGCAAAGTATCGATATCATGTCTTTTTTGAAAAGAATTGGTACAAGATGATGCCATACATGAATTCCCTAATATTTGTGAATAAATGGTCATAAGGATGTTACTTTTGCTGTATCAAGATAAGCAATGTAAATTTATTGGACATGAAAAAGAAGAACATGAAGATAAAATAGGTTTATAAAAAACAATGTGAGGTTGATGTTCCAACTATAAGAAAGAACACCATGAATATACAATGTTTTACTCTCAGATAGCATTAAAAAATGTCACTATTTTAATTTGACATTTTACAATTTTTATCCAATAGATTTAAAAGTTGAAAGTTGATTGACTTTTGCGATGGTTCTCAAGTCTATATCGCTTTCCGTCTTTGGACCAATCAAAATTGATACAAATCTTTAATCATATAATAAAAAATCTTATCAGGACCTTTAGAAAAAATTAAAATGTGTCTCTATGCCATGAGGTTTCATGAATCATCAATCGCCAAATTGAATGTTTCCATCTAGAATAAACATTGGTCACATTGGAAAAATGCTAACTACTATGGCATTTAAAGCAGGACAATGATAATATGGATTCGATAAGATTTGCTATTTTCCTTCCATTGGAAAGTTGTATGTTATTTACAGTATTCTACAGGCTTTCTAATTTGGCAAGATAAGTATCCAGGAAAAAATTTATTTCTGATTGAAATACGTACATTGATAATTTTAATGTCTGCAAATAATTTTATTGATAGCTAAATGTATAAACGTTTTCCAATGAACAGTTGTATCTGCAAGTACCGAAATGTTGAAGACATTTGTAACGATCATTTGTTCTTTTGAATGTTAAAATGTCAAAGACTTTTCTTCAGCAATTTAATCTGGCTATTATGAAATTATATAGAGGAAAAATGACAAGTGCAATGCTCTGATTTTTTAATTCTAATTTTGGCCGAAAGATTCTGCATTTGTAAAATAATAATTGGTCAAAAATGTAAACATTAGTTTAATAACACTGAAATCTATAATCGATTTCCTGTATAAACCTCTAATTCTGTTCGTTCGTAATTTCCAGACACGTATAATAGAAAAGAAAATAGTTATTCAAATACATTCTCACATATTGATGGAATTGAAAAACTTTTATCTTTAAATTTCATTTTAATCAACCTCGATATCAATCTTAATCTATTTCCTCTACGGAAAACCTAATAGTATATATTTGTATCTTTGTGTTCCAACATAAATCATTATCAATAGAAGTGTCAAAAAGAAATAATATTAATCATGTGTCAATATGTTTTTCATAAAACATAATATTCGTAAACTTTTCCTAATACATAAACATATTTCATCCCAAATGATACTTGAAATCAAAACAGCAAATCTGAAATCGTTGTATATTTATTGTTTTCTTCCATGCCCTTCAAAACAAGTGGAATCAATGTCTCGGACACTTGAATTTGTTTCTATGCATTTATCCAACAAAAACAAAACGTATTACATCCTGGTATCTGAAGGAGGCAACTGCTTAGCACGGTAAGGCTTTTTGACGAAGCATACAAATCAAATATAGTTAACACATAACATACTTGAATACTTTATCTCAAAAAGGAACTCATTATTTGATTGTGGTTAATAGCTTTGAAGTATGGTCCTTATGTTACATGTCCTAAGTACATCTGAGTTCCTAGCCTTGTAAGAGATGCTTACCATTTTCTTGAACGATATGGTGTTAATATTTTACAAATGCATACCAAAGGTTTGCTCACCTACCTCCTTATCTCTGTGCAAATATCATGTATTTTGGGTTTTTCTTAAGGCAGTTAAAAGTGAATTTTTTTCAGAAGTGCATTAATAATTTTGTTTCATAACATAGTTTCATTTTATACCAAACAGTTAACTATAAAAGTTTTGGCGACTAGGGGTCAAGATTTAAAAACACTCCAGTGATTATTGTTTTGTAAACATCTCTAATAAGTGATCAACAATAGTGCAATTTGTGTCCATCAGTCGATAACGGCAGCTTTATCTAAAACTTAAGGAATTCTGAATTGTATTTCATTGCAGTATCAACCTTTCAATCCACTGTTGCAGAACGATCACATACACATGAACATAAAAAAGTGTCCAAATTAAGTATTGCACAAATCCAAATCACATGATATTTGCACTACGAGACACTGGAAGATGAACGAACTCTTTATACGTAGTCCTAGTTTTGATCATGTTTGATCCTATTTATATATCTAGTTGGATCATAAACATTGCTGAACATGTCTTTTAAATGGTTTAAATGTTTAGAATAACACTGCTTCTAAGATATTTAGAGAATAACCAACGAGGTACGAGTGATTACGGAAAATATCCACGAGTTGAAATAATGTTCACAGTCGCGAGCCTTGGCGAGCGACTGAACATTATTTCTACGAGTGGATATTTCCCGTAATCATTCGTACCGAGTTGGTTATTCTATATATTACCCATATTCAATTAAAATAACCAATTACGACTGAAAATCCTTGTCATTAAGAGACGGAAGTGATCGACATTGATCAGCTGATCCGTATTCATACGCGTGTAAAAACCAAACATCTCAGGAAGTAAATTAGTCAACAGCGCTACGCAATGTACTTCTGTTTAAAAAGTCCATGAAACTGACGAAAGTTTGTTCCCCAAATAATACATAACATGATTTCATATTTGAGACACATTAAGATCATGACAAAAATACTCTTAGAAGCTATCGCATGACTATGCTTATGTGAATGTGTGTCGTCGTCACTACCTAGGCTACTTACTAACGGACGAGTGGCTGAACGCACAGTGTTGAAATGAAAATTGGAAAAACCTGTCAATTTTTTAACATTTCAACAGATAATAGTGGCAATATCTTGAAGAGAAATATATAATGAAAGCATCGAAACGAGTTTGTATGTCAATATTGTCAACTAATCTGAAGTTTGAACAACATTTCTTCTCTTGGATGTTGCTTTCAATCACGTCTTCTTGCCAGTATCAAGAACGATAACTCTTATCGGATTACGTATCGTGTAGTCGATGAACCTTTAAATATTCAATTACAACAACGAAACGTTTGCCCAAAACATTTTACGGAGCGTTTCTCGATTTGTATTAGTATTTTAAACAGCTGCGTGTTCGAACTAGATCGAGTTCGTCAGACCTGCATGTTTTTGCACCGACAAAAGTGTATGGTTTGAACAAACGTTGGCGTCATGTGATTTTAGGTGATTTTATGTTGTGAAATGATTATGATCAATTCTAAGTTATCATTAACGTATCGTTAATCTTCAGATTATGTTTTGATGTTTCATGAATATTTTTATGGCAGCCATGTTTGTTTACAAACGCAAAGCCTATTTTCAAGCTATTTTGCTTGGGAAAAAATTATCATTCTTGTAAATTACAGTCATAGCGAAACATTTTGATTAAGTGTCAAATTATGTGTTAGAATTTTAACTTGTAATAAATGTATAAGAATTTTCATCTATCTACGCTTTTCTTTGAAAGGCGATGCATGTGTTCGGCACGTTCCATTTATCAATGAAACGTGAAAATAGTCCCGTCAACCAATCGTATTTCATTCTCAGGGTAACCGACCAATCAACGTCGAGAATCACTAAAGAGCACATGTGCGGATATCAAAAAAATATCCACCTGTGTCTCCTCGCCCATATGGGTAATATTAAATGTATGCACTATGAACAGACACTGAGTGCCTGGAGTTTATGCGCTTTATAAATTTACTTTTTATTATTTAGTTATCATGATCATATTTTCAAATCAAGAAAATGAGTGCAAAGGGTAGCAAGTGTACTATACCTGTAGCATTACAGACTCGTTTTTTATTAAACGTTTGAAAGTAATGTTTCGACATATCCATTAATCTTACCTTCCTATATGTACATTTGATTTGATTTTACTCCAACACCTTGATAAAGATTTCTTTTATTTCAAAGATACAAAAAGCCCCATGAAGAAAACCCATATTTTAGCAACTAATCTTCATGAACACACTCACAGTCGAGTAATAACAAAGAGATCGTCATCATTGCTGGTATTTTTAAGAGACATTTGGTAGACACATTAAAATATTTATCCTATCAACTCTAACATCCTACATTGTAATATAAGAACATGATACATTATTCAACAACAAGAAAACAACAGACAAGGTTCGTTTGCACTCTTTGGAGTTAACGAACTGGGTATTGTGTGTAAACTCCTTGATATCGTATTTCTAGGCTGTTGAGAAATCTGTTAAAATGATATCGGCAAAAATACATTAATCTAAAACTTAAACATCTGATAGTAAGAGGTTTAAACATATTTTTCCAAACCCTTAACAAATTAAGTCTCAATTTGGGATTTTAAATAATTGGACAATAAGGATAATAAATAAAAAAATGAAGAATGGCCCATGCATGTGCATAAACCTAATTCATATAATTAAAGACTAAGTCAATATCTTATATCCCAGATCCAACTAACTGTTTTAGTTAGTTTCCCAAATTGTCTGATCATCATGAACAATCATCGGTAAATGAAGTATGGCTATTATCATCACTGCTACTATACTATTATTATTACCTCACCATAGCTACGTGTCAAAATTAACTTTCACAAACAATAAGGAATATATTCTTCGGTTTGTTTAAAAAATAAAACACTGTATTATTCTCTTCCAACAGAAGTCGCTCCGTCAGTAATTCCTTAAAAAATACTCTTCTAAAACGAGTCTTGCTTCCGGTAGGTTCAGGCGAAATATTGTAACATAAACAAACTTGCAATATTTCAGCCAATCAAAACACCACATGCATAAGCAATGATGCAGTCGCTTAATAAGGCAAATGTATTCTGTAGAGGAGACTTTAAAATGCAAGTGTATATTCGAATAAAGTTTAGCTTTCCGAAAGTATAGGGAAATTGATGAGACGTTTTGAATGATTCCTATTGAAACAGCGTCGCTAATTGCACAACTACTGTAACTCTGATTGCATCCAATCAGGCTTCTATATTTCTAGACCAAGAAATGTTCCTATTAGGACAGAGGTTTTTAGAAATTAATGACGGAGCTACATCTGTTGGGAGAGAATGCTATTGGAGTTGTTTTGTTTAACACCATGTGATAAGCATGACTTCCAATTGCTGTAAACAAACACTGCTTTGAATTTGATAACCTGAATGTATTTTATACATGTGATAAAGAAATTCATGAATTTACCGTCAAGTACTCATTTTATCGTTATTTTTCAAACGACAGTCCTATCAAGATTCTATTCATGTTATTTCCCAACTGAAATGTGAATAGAAATGCAAATTGACTGATGCTTTATGAGTACGATTAAGTGAGCAAAGTTCTTTGGAACTCCCAGTTTGTGTCTGGTGTTTTGTTTCTACCAAGACACATGAGAGATAAATCTTTGCCTAAAGATCATTTGATATTCTGTCATCAACAATAGCAATCAATCGTGATATTATGTGGGCGTACAAACATTAACAGTGCAGGGAGAAAAAAAGGCAGTGCACAATAGATATTTTACGAAAAAAATATTCTAAAATTTTGCGGGTAATTTCATCTTGTCAAGTAATATTGAACAATCTATAAACTGAACAAGCAATGATCACAGAGAAAGGATCATGTAACCGATCATGGAACCAAGGAAACAAAGGTGAAAAGTAAATAAAATCAAATTTAAGATTTATATTTTTTATCTTTTCAGCGTTTTTTAACATGTTGTCGATGATACATGCATATTTCAGTGAAATAGCTGCACTATGGCCTTATTACGGTTTATCAAGAAATATTCACGAAGGTGTCTGTACTATAAAATCATACGACCTGCCAATAACCTTTAAAAAGAAACTGAAAAATTCACAAGTATGTCTACCTTAGTTTAAATATTTACATAATACAACCCGTTTGACCTCATCGCAGCATTAGCAGTGTGCAATTAGGATGTTTGCTATCACATGATGTTTACAATAACATCTTCATAAACAGATATTCAGATTTTTATCTTATGTTAGAACTCAAGTAAAAGTTAATCGAAATTATGTGACAACACTACTGATCTGCTCAAGGAAACTGTCAACACAAGGACAGTGATATATTATCTAGGACGTACGGATTTCTCGTATCTAAAACATTTCGAAAAAATATTATCATCCTTAACTTTCTCAAAGAAAACAATATCATTGTTTAATTCATTCAAGTACATGTAAAGTTTCTGTCATGAAATACCTAACTTACACTTGAGAAGGAAAAACCCTTTTTTTAGTAAACACTTGCCATATAACTTGCTTATTTGGAAAAAAAGACAGAAAAGGAGTTTACGTTCAAACTTTGAAAATAAATAATGGTTGATTTGATTCAAACGACTTTATAATATGTAGGAATATAAAAGAAGTATAATTCCAATGAATGGAATTAGTCATAAAATAACTGCGACGGTTTGAACTTAATGATACCTTTCTTCACATCGTTTTCTAAAAACTGAAAAATAAACTATTTGACAGAAAATGCAACGCAAGGTGGTTTATGTTGCAGGGGAACCTGTCGGAAGCTCGAGAAGAGCTCGTTTCAGAACAGTGGTTGTATAGGATATAATGACGGAGCTACCTTTGTAGGGAGAGAATGACTTTTAGATGACTTGACCAAATATGCATTTTGAACAAAAGCTATTCTATTGATAATTAATAAGTGATTCAGGTTATCGTCACCATTTCGATACATAGTTTTGTAACACTTGAATGTTGTTGAGCATTATTCCATAAAACAAACTGTAACATATTCGTTAGGCACATGTTTGATGGACACAAGTTTGAACATAGCATTTTTCCTCAGGCTACGTTTTTATTGAATAAACCTAAATAGAGTTTTCAGAGATATAGTTTTAGACTAATAATTGAATTCGTATTTGCAAAGTTGACATGAAAACCAATCACAAATTAACATTTTAAAAAAACCCTGCACAAATATTCGCTACCCTCAATATAAACCAATGCTTTAAATATCTCCATTAAGCGTTTCAGTAATATTATTTCATGTACAGCCTTGATTTATCTTTAAAGGCACTAGTGCACGCTTTTACGGTTTAAATTGGCTATTATAAGGTTTACGAGGACTTCTGCATTCACTTTCTATCGATGCAATGAAATACTAAACATTCTTTACAATTTATCTGCAATCAACAATGAAAACGTTAAGACAGCCGCTGTCGGCTTTGACATATAAAAATCTATGGTTAGCTGTGCACAAAACGGATAAATTATTGACACTTGGAAACGGCTGAACCAGTATTGTATGCAGCTTATGAATTTACCTAAACTCTGACTGAGAACAAATCATGAAATATGTTTTATGAGAGCAATGTCGTAAATTAACCGATTTAATAACACAGTATTAGCATTGTTATTAGATTGACCATAGCGGCTGCCGTTTCCGCTTTTCTGGTTATGAGCAAAATCTTAATATTTCTGATATCGTAGTTCATGCGGATTTAATGTAACGTAACATTAAATACTTCCGGCCTTTAAAAATCCACTTTACTACCTGAATATGTAAATATTTGTGAAATAACTTAAGATGTAGAATACTTGAGTGAAGATAGTGAATAATATCGCGAGATATGCATTATCTGTGCATTCGTTGTGTTTACGAAAAATTGGCGTGCACTAGTGCGTTTAAGATGAAATTTGATTAGTGCAATAAGATTAAACATATAAAACCAAAACAGTCCATGAACATAAATGGTTATTTCTTACTTACATTTGTTTATTCTTGTAGGGAATTGTTTTAATCTGATATCCTAGAGATAAGCGGCTTTCATTTATTCTAAATTTATAATGTCAAGAAGCAATAGAACATATTGAAAGGATGCTCAGAAAAATTTACTCTATTATCAGCTGACATTTGGAAATAGATTAAGACAAGAGTACTTCAAACTATGGAGCAAGTATCACATTAAAAAGTTCAAGGTTGTCGTGCTAGTGGATGAAACTAGTTCAGATTAGTTATCAATCAGGACCTGTATTTTCGAAACTCTCTTAGTGCTAACATAGTCGTAAGTACCATACAATAACATTGTCCTACGACTAACTTAGCTTCGAAAATGTAGGCCCTGTTGTTTACACCAACAATCAAATGTTTATTTACATAGATCACCTACACGTACGTACGTGTTTACATATATTTTGAATTAAGATAAGGCTGCAAAGTTGTAATTTCAAACATATTGATATTTGTTGAGTACTGCCCAGGTTTGCTGTAAAGCATGAGGATAGCATATAAGTAGATAAATCATAACAGACCTGTACAGGTCAAGCGACTGTTATTACTTATAAAGGGGATGCTAGTTTCATATGTTTAATTCATGGCTTTGACTTTGGAGTTGAAGTGATAGAAACGAGGTTGTGACTGCTAATTCTTTAACAACAAGACCAGATGAAGAGACGTCGTTATCAACAAAGACAGCGACAAAACAATCTACAGGTGACCTAATCCTAACACACCACAGTGCAAGAAAGCACTTTGTTAAAATGTTTGCTGATAATGACATTTCTCCTTCTCACATAACGCAATTCACTGGTCACAAAACCGTTTTTACAGTATTGACAATTCAGTGATGCTCACAAAAAAGCAGATTTCGTCTACTTCATCAAATTTCACAATTCAATCTTATTTACTCTATTTGTCCCCCTTTCTTGAGGGATACGGTGTTTTCTTAGAACAGACCGGTTGTAGACGCGGCGGATTCGTAGACGCTGAGAATTCTTAGACGGTGAGAATTCTTAAACGGATTCGAATAAGTGATACTGAAGTATTTTAGCTATTTATAGTTGACTTTCAATTCGATATATTATCATTTGACTGATGGCGGTAGGTTTGGGTTTGGTGCAATGATACTAAACTATGCTATCATACTGATGTGGATGATTATATGTATATTATATGTACACTATGCCCAGAAACAAAGTACCCCCTTTCTAGAAATTTCTAGAAAGTATCTAGAACGTATCTACAAACTTTCTTGAATGTATCTAGAAACTTTCTAGAACGTATCCAGAAACTTTCTAGAATGTATCTAGAAACTTTCTAGAATGTATCTAGAAACTTTCTAGAATGTATCTAGAAACTTTCTAGAATGTATCTAGAAACTTTCTAGAATGTATCTAGAAACTTTCTAGAATTTCGAGTTTTGATTCGAGAGATATTCACACAATTTTAGATTTTTCTGAAACGATTAAAAATAACAACATCACGTATCCGATTATTTCATTAAAATTCTACGAACGTCTACGAATCTACCGCCCTTTTGTCTACGAATCCACCGGAAATTTACGTTTACGACCCGGTCTGGTCTACAAATTCACCTACAGCCGTTTTTAATCTTGTTCTTTGATAAGAACTTCAGTTAATTAATCAGTTCTTGGTTGCTGCAGTACTTATGTTGATTATTTAGCTGGATGATAAGAACACTGATTCTCATTTAATCCCTTTTTCCACTCAAGTGTTTATGTTTTTAAAGATAACATTACCTACTGAAAATTTGACATAGCTCGCTTGGAAATCATTAAAATCAAATAGTGAGAGTTGCTATTAACTTATAATTGTTCAGATTAACTAGAATAAAATTAGAATAGAATTCTTAAACGCAGTTGTGCACACCAATATTTCGTAAACACTACGAATGCACCGATACTGCATATGTCACAATATTACTAACGACACGCCCTAAAAATATCCACCTCGTAATTTATGTGTTATTTTAGTTAAAATAGTTTTTAACAAGGAGGAGTGTTGTTTGCTTGTAGTATTGGAGGAGTTACCTCCCTTGAGTTGTAATTTAAAATTTTTGTTATCTCCCTTGGACTACAGAGGGCGCAGCGGCACGTAACCGGCACGGCACAGCACGGCACTGCACTCGCTTAAAAATGTCTTCAAAAGAAGGCAAAAGGAAATCGGCTGGCAACAAAATGCCAGAAATTATGGACGCTCTCCGCCCGGGAACTAAGGGGAAGAAGGAGACGCTTCTAGAAGACGAGTCGTGCTGTAGGGTGACAGAAACAATGACGGAATGCTCCGGTGACAGTTCGACCTTGAAAATGGCGGGCGGGTCGTCTGACGTGATCAGCTCAAATCTTGAGGAAGAATGCAGACAACTGGAAGATAATCTTCAACGGTTGAAACTTGAGAAGAAACGCAGGGAGTTGAAGGCCGAAATCAACAAATTAACTGAGGATATTTCTTCCATGGATGAAACTAGAAAAGTCGACACAGGATCTCCCCGAGCATCGGCGAAACTTGCGGATCACGTGACGCCGTCGGCGGCCATGTTGGAAAATGGCGCAGGTAAACAAAACTTCATGGGCTTTGTTTGGATAGACTCAGTGGAAACAATGCAGAAAGTAGACCTCGGGGATGGGGTGAGCATAGAATTAGAAAAAAACCCCGTCTTGTCTTGTCCGACATTACGCTCGAAATGTGGGTGTACGGCAATGTGGGAATGTTAAGACAATGGCTGAAAAACTCTGAAATTTCTAATGAAGACTATTTGCATTATCTGAAGTATATACAAGACGTATGCAGATATTCGGCCAAGTATTTGTGGTCAAGCGTGTTGCTTTACGATAAGGAATACAGGGCGTGTCAAGCGGGGGAAGGATTCAAGTGGGGATCGCCATTGCCTGACGTCAGTGAACACCAGCTCATCTCAAAGCCAAATACACAAACAGCCAGGGTAATTCGGCAGATGGAATCTTCTTCGAACAGTAGAAACAATCGTCAACGAGGCCCATTCACACCTGACGGAGTTGAAATCTGCAGAAGGTTTAATCAAGGGACGTGTACCTTAAGCAAAATATGTATTAAGCAAATATGTACGTTTTCAGGTGATGAAGTTGGTTTTAAAAGGCAACGGTATCAACGGTATTGAAAATATAAAAATTCTGCTTGCAGCATGAAAGTGGAAACGGCAGTCACTTTGTTTATATAATGATATTGCTAATATTATTATATTACAACGGTGCCTTTACTACATTGCTTTTATAACTTTCATCCCTTGTTCTCAAGTCAGAGTTAAGGTATCTTCAATAACTGTACACATTACTAGTTCTGCCGTTTTCAACTGTCGATACTTTATCCGTTTTGTACCCAGCTGACAATATATTTTACTCGAAAATGTGGGTGTTCTTCTAGAGTTATAGTAGTGGAGATTACCAAATGCACAATCACTTTTAATGTATGAATATCAATATAAAAAACATCATCAATGGAAACGAATGAGCAAGTCATAAGTATATTAAAAACATTGATGTTCGCAGTAGTAATACAGAATACATTTTTGACGACACCATGATACAATAAACAAACACTTTATAGAGGTTCATGTTGTGTTGATTTCCTCTTTGTCTAGTGACATTCCTAACCTTAACTGAATTAAATGAATTCTGTGCATTGCATTTACATTTAATGTAGATATTTCAAGATAACAGTGACAAAGACATATGTATACTGCTTTTGTCGTAATAGACAATATTTCAGTTTGTTTTGTTACCTTATAATCAAGTGTAAGTAAAACTGCCTAACAAAGATAGATGAACATATGACCAATGCAGGTAATTTTCATGAAAGTCACACGGTAATACGTAACAGTATGATACATAATAACAAACACGTAAGTGAAAACCGGACTGCTTGACAAAATCCAGAGCCTAAATTTTCAGGAAATAAGTTCAACGACTGACCATCGCACTGCAGGAGGTGGTGGGAAGAACATATAAAGGCGAATTGTTTCTGATCAAAGAAATTGTAATATGATACCTTAAATGTCTGCAATTATTTGTGTCGATATACATAAACCTGTTTTATTGATTATGTGTTATTAAGTACAAACGTTTTATAATGAAAGATGAAACAAACAAATGCTTTCTTGAATTAAATGTCAGTCATTTCATCAGCCATTAAGATCCTATTTTACAAATTTCATAAAGAAAAACTACATTTGCAATGCTTTGATTTTGTAATGAAATTTCTTTATTATCAAACGATTCTGCAATACAGAAATAATTACTAGATAGCACTACAGCATATATATATTCAATTACATTTTCATATATTGTCCCTCGTTTTAGAATCTTCTGTTGTATCAATCCCCATGTCATCAATTCAAAACCTTATTTTCATGTTCTTTTATCGATATTAAATATTACTTCATCAAAAGAAGTGTCTAAAAGAAATAATAAGATTTATCTTTCACGAATTTTAGATAAAATATCATGTTCGTAATATTTTCCTGATTCATAAAGTAAGAATGATTGAAATGGAAAAATCTATGTATCGTTTTCGGAAACGAGTGTAAGGGACGTCTTAGACACTGTGCGTAACTGCGTCATACCCCTTTATACCCGAGAGGCACCTGCCAAAGCATATAAAGAGAATTTGACACACTGAAAAAGGAGCAACAGGATTGACCTCGAAAATAAATTATTTGTTTTATGAGTCTTTATTCTAATGTCTTTGTCTAATGTCTTAAGTAGTTTCGTTGGTCAACCATTAAAAGGAGATGATTACTTATTTGAGATTTTACAGGTTTTATTTTTTTTATTCACTGAAAGATATTTTCAAATCTTAACTAATGTATGTTCTCATTCTGACAGAATATTTAAACTATGCATAAATTTTGAAATGTAACAACTGATTAGGACTTATACTTTATAACTTTGCACATGCATGCTTTTGAAGAAAATAATGGTAAGGGTGATTGTACAGACAATATATTGTTTTGAGAAAACAACGCAATAAAATAAATTTAAATATGTTACAATTTTATAGACGATACAATATGTACAATACAAGGAAATAAAAATTAAAATGTTAAAAAGTTAAAATTTTATAGACAATACACTGGACAAAGGAAATAAGCAAAGAGTATTATGAGTAATATACTTGTAACATTGCAGACTGTTGCTACTTTGTCTGTCCATCACATTATTTTTAATACACGTTTGATTGTTATATTTCGACATATTTCTTTTCAAAATGTGTAATAAATCATGACTCAAAAAGGATACCGGTATATGAATCAGCGTCATTACAACAAAGCATTGAAACATACTTGACATCCTTCATGAAAATAAATTTACCTACAGAACCTAAAAGAATCTAAAAGGTAAGAGATTTGTATATCATATTACTGAAAATTAAAACGTTTAAAGTTTTTAGCACTTCGTTCATTCAGTGTAAACAAGTGTTTATCAATTAATATAATTCTTCAGGTGTATCAGTAAATAAGAGAATACATGCACAAAATTCAGTAACCAAGTCCATGAAGAGACGTTGTCATTGCATGTTCTATCTTTTTTTAAAAATGCTGCTCCATCGTTGACATCATCCAAAAAAGCCGCCTCAAACTTAAACTTAGGTCTTCCTCTGTAATAATTAACATATCATAATCAAATAAAAACTCATTTAAATTCAATACAAATACTGTTATACACTTCATGTTATCTTCTTGTACTTTGACAGTAAACACACGAAGACAAAACGTCAATCAGAATTGCTTTTTACTTGACCTTTAACCTCGTGTTTATTCAAATGCAATGATTTTAGCAATATCGAATAAAACATATCAAGACAGAACTTATGCATATCTTCTGACATTGCCAATGTAATCGTAAACATACTGAGACTGGGAAATGAAATATGACTTTGAAGAGACACTTATTACAGATTTCAACCTTGCAATCTTACCGTCATATATATAAATATAAGATGAATGAAAAACTTCTGAAGTATTTATTTTCTTCTAGGTAAAGAAATCCTCTTAAATGAAATTTACATCGTAGCAAATTCTCTTTACGATCACAGTTCTTGTCACAGTAGAGGAATAACAAAGTGGTCCTTATTATTGTTGGTAGTTTTTTCGAAACATTTGGAAGACAAAATATAACATTTAACCTATAAGCTGTAATTTCTTAGAATGTATGTACAAGGTTCGTTTGCTCACGTGTGACCTATTGAGCCAAATACTCGCACTGTGTTCACGTACACTGATATCGTATTTTCAGAATCTTTTTAAATTGATATTGTCATTATACATTTATACATATATTGATCTTCAATATTTTGACAATATGAATTATATATGAAAAACGAAAAATGGCAGCATGCATGTGAATATTTTTTGCATTTAATGAAAGATGTCATAGATGAACTTACTATCAAATACTCAGTTTATTTAGATAAATAGGAGGGAATAATTTCTGAATATGATTTTCAAATGAAACAAGAATAATACTGATTAACAAAGCAAATGAAAAATAAATCTTTGCCTAAAGATCATTGGAAATTCTTTCATCAAGATTTACAATCAGTCGTGATAATATGTGGGTGTGCCAAAGTTTACAGTAAATTCGGCAGGTAATTTCATTTTGTCTAATAATCTTGAACAAACTAATAATAACACAGAGAGATTCATGTCACAGGTCAATGAACCAAATGTAAACTATTCACAATATGACCATTGTACATAATTTCAAAATATTCTTAATCTAGAATTATATTTGTTATCTTGCTATTGTGATTACGATATCGTTGATAGTGCATATGTAAGTGATAAGGTGGTCTTCATTACATATCAGACAGACAGACAGACAGACAGACAGATATTATTGTTTTGTTGACTAGATTTGTAACGGTTATATGATAAAGTAAAAGGGATAATTTGTATAACAGCTGCAAATCGTTGGTTGTTAGAAAACAGTTAAACGTTTCTTTTGTTGGTTGTTTACATAAGTATAGCGGTAAATATTTATATCTTAAACATGAATACTGAGGGCATTCTAAGAGTACATGATATTCATCCTCGACGAGATTACAATGGTTACAGGTTATAATTTCGTTATGTGGTTGTTTGGAGAATCTTGCTGCTTTATTTTAAAACCATGGCCATTAGATCTAAACGTTAGTTACAATTCTGCGTAAATGGACGGAAGTAAGAGAAGATAGATACAATTCAGGTCTAATAACTGTTTTGAATTCTGCATAATAACTAATACAGCTTGACGAACGAACATCATTAAACCATTCCTGTTGATATATGTCTTTACACCTTTGCTTAAACAGCTTCATAAAGGAATCGCGGTCGCCAACAGCTTGTGCGATCCAAACGTAGCCAAAACCACATTGAAACAAACATTCGCGCACAGATGAAGCCCAGTTTTTATCTCCCTTATCATCTAAAGACTTTAAAAGTTCGTAACTATTTCTCAATATTTTGTTAAGGGGTTGTCTTGTAAGCCTTATCCAAAACGATATTGCTCCACAACGAGCATTAAGAAATAACGGGAAACGTCCGCATTCAGCAAGGATAATCTTATTCGAAGCTTTATATCCACTTTTTACATATCCATGCGACCTGTATACAAATTTGAATTGAATATTTACCATATTTAGTTTTAGTTTAACAAAACTTTAATGAACTGAGAATACTGGTACATGAATTAAAACCATCACAAATGCAAAAGGTATATTTCATAACGGGAAATTGAACTCTTAAACAAACCTTGACTTATATAAAGACCGATAACAATCAATGATACCAAAATTAAAAAACTATCTGAAGACTCATGAAACTTTCAACAACAAATGGAAATCACTGATACCAGTATTCATGGAATAATGTACAACAATCCATATATTTAGATTGATATTTTCATTTTGAATGTCTCTAAATGGTTGTTTTTTCTATGTCCATATATTATGCTCAAACTCTGTAACCTATGGGAACCAATGAAAAAAAAGGTTTAAAAATTTAAAAAATAAATCAATGTTTATGAAAATTATCATTTTTCATAAAAATGGGCAATAGATGCAGTAACATGCCGATTTAGATATCGTGAACGTGATAAGTAGATGTCAGTAAATTTTGAATCTAAATAAAATATTAAAAACATAATCTTGGTTAATCCAAATCGTTATGTCAGAGGCTTTTCCAGGGAAAATTTAGGTGACGGATTAATGTCATATATAGATAATAGCTCAGTTTCTTATTAACCTGATGTATTTGTACCAAGTAACTAAGAAAATGAGACTGTCAATATAAACGTAGTATTTTGGAATACATACGTTACATGTATAAAGACAAAAATATCAAGTATGATCGTGTTGAAATATTGTTACATTATTGAACATGAGTCACTGCATTTACAATAGGGTTATGTTTCTAATGATTATGGTTTTATTTGTTATTATGCAATCGAAAAGATAGTAGCATCTTAGATTTGCGATTAAGTTAATTTAACTTTATAGAAAACATCAAAAGTAAAACAGTTTGAGTTTCACAAATCCAGAGAAATGTAAAAAGTTTAAGTCATCTTGTAAGTAATCATGAATATGATTTTATTATTAATGTAACAAGCTACTCACTCTGACATAATTTGGTAAGGCAAAACCATATTTTTCAGCTGTTGTTCCTACAAGATAACAGATTGTGTTTTATAACACCTAGGTGTTTTAAAGTAATTATTTACAAAGATCATTTTAATAAAACAACAATATCAAATCAAAATGAAAAGTTAGGGATTAAATGACTTATATTTCACTCATCATCTGGATGAATTCAATTGCGGCACCACTTGTAAAACATTTATTTTCCGCCAAAGGCTCAAATGTCATGACTCTGATATCATTGAATGTCGAAAACGTGAATGTGGTGATTTAGTTTCGCAATCTTATGAGTCAATATTGCCAAATTGTTATTTACTTATTTCATTTCTACATCTTTCATTACGTAGTGAAACTGCTAAGAATTTGTACAAAAGCTACTGATGTTTGAAAGTGATTCAAGTTGTAGATACCATTTGAAAAGGTAGTTTGGTATTGCCCAAAGGCTTTTTAGTGCTTTTCCTAGCAAGTGTCACAGGAACATCTAATTTTTCCTGAGGCCACAGTTCTTCATTGAATAACATTAAATTGAATTTCTCAGTGACAGAGCGTCATTTTAATTGTTGATTTGAATTTGAATTTGTGTTTACAATCTTTACATGAAGACCAATCACAAATTACTTTTAAAACACTAACTACCAAAATGTTTGCTGATCCCAATATAAAAAAATGTTGATGTTGTCTATTCAACGTTTCTGTAATATTATTTCATGAAATATCTTAGAAATGAATTTTATTGGTATGTATATATCATCAACCTTACACCAGGAACGTCCTAGAACACAAAAATGACTCCCTTACATTTGTATATTCTTGTAGGGAATCAATTACATTCTTTTAACCTGATGCCCTGGTATCAGTCAGATGTTTTACATCTTATAAGGTCAAAAAGCAATGGAACAGATCACAAATACCCTATTTTTATCACCTGACATTTGGAACTTGATTTAAGACAGATAAGATCAAACTATGAAGCTATTATAACATTTGAAAATCTAAAGGTTGTAGAGTTATTGAATGACATTGATTCCGATTATAAATCTGTTTTTATTTATAGTTATATTTCTTATAAAAAGAAGGTTGCAAAGTATTAATTTTAAGCATCTAAGGATATTTGTAAAGAGCTGCCGAGGGTTGCTGCAGAGCATTTAAGTTAAACATATCTACGTCACTGATAACGGGATGGTACAAATCGAGCGACTGTTATAACCTACCAAGGGGATACTAGTTACATACTTGTATGCTCCATTGACAACACTGACTTGGAATCACTTTTATTGATAAAAACGAGATTGTTACCACTAAAATCTTCATGTACACAAGATGATAAGGCGTCATTATCAACACCATAAGCGACGTCACAGACTATAACCTCTTTCTTAAGAGGAAAGATTAAACCAAACTTCGCTCAGGAAACTGACTGCAACCTTTTTGCCTTGATTTCCATGCAATTTAACAAGAATACAGGTTAAACAAATATTGAGAGATAATAACTTGTTTTGGTCATTTCTTGCCAACCATAGGTGAAACGAGGTCCATTCATGATGTACATCCTGAAGTCTTGAACATCACATGTGCGGGTTACTTTTTTGGGATAATTTGGAGCCAAATTCACTAAAGGTAATAAATTATTCTCTGAGAGATGTTGAGCTACATATAATTGCTACTCGAGTTCACAAGTACAGATCAAGAGGGGTAATGAAGTCGTTAGGGAAATGTAACTTCTCCCATCTTTCCTTTGTAGTAACTGGTGATGAAATTCCATGAATTGAATATCTTTTTCTGGAAAACATTGTTTGTTACTTTTGCAAATATAACAACAGTCCTCAAGAACAACAAAGCTTAGCCTGTTGAAATATTTAGGGGGATTCAACGACAAAACATATGAAATTTCCATCGGTGTTTTGTGACAGGAGATCATGAATTGATTTTCAAGTACACATAAATCACATTTCAAGTTTACTTTAAAATCGTTTAATATCCTTTATCACTTAACGATCATTTCATAACAGGATCGGCCAAGGTATATATATATAGGTACTGAAAGGTCATAACATGATGTTTTCACTCAACGGAATTCTCTTTGCTTTGGTTGTTTCCAAAATATCTAACATGAATGTCTTGTTTTGATTCTTGAACTCTCATTTCGTTGGCATTTCGTTTGCATTTCCTTTTTCACTTGATTTCAAAACTATTGTTTTTGTGAATTTAGAAATAACGATTACAAACTGCCTAAAAGACTTTTATCAGCAATCTCTGTTAATTTAACCTATCTCACCTGTCATAAACGTGAAGAAGTTGTAACTACAAGTGAAGAAGTTGTGACTGCAACATAGAGGATATCATTAGATTTTCTCGAGCGAGAGCGAGGGATAAACTGATATTAAAGCACGAGTGTCGTAAACATAGGATGTTATGGGCACGAAAATGCTATTCTGTTTATTACCGAAGTCGAGAAATCAAATAAAATAAAAAATCAAAATCAACATTCAAGCATAGACATAAGCCCATTTGGAACACAACGTCATAGGCGAACTATGACGTCAAAGCATTGTTTTTGACGTGACGTCACAATGAAAAAGTGATATTTTGAAAAATATTATCCCCGATATGATTGCCCTCGTAGGTAATAAAAAAGGTTACGCCATGAGCTGAAAAATATTAATGAATTTATATTCAAGTTTTCTGTATGTCGTGATATTTTAAATGCAAAACCCATTAAGCTTTTAATCATATCATTTCTACAACTATTATTTAAAAATAATGAATATAAATAAGTAATTGAATTTATATTGTTCTACAAGAACGAATTGCCTATACATCATTTAATATTTAGTTATCAAAATTGGCAATCAAACTTCAAAATATGTGGATTTTATGGTAGAATTATCTTCATTCCAGAATTGTAATTATTTCAAACTTTTTTAAAATCCAGATTTAATTTTTTATCTTGTTATCGTTTTTGTCACGTTATCGATGATGATGCATATTTCAGTGATTAGCTGAAATATGCCCTTCTTACATTTTTGAACTCTTGAATCAATACGTTTTAACACACCGTTTTAAATGTTATTTTCGTATGCTTTCCACAAGCTTAACTGTCTTCGAATATGCACCTTGCATATTGAGTCTATTTTACAGTATTCATACGCCTAATTTATCGACTGCATCACTGCAAAGGCAACAAATATGTTGTTCATGCATTCGTTTTTTTCATTGGCTGAAATAATGCAATTTTGTCTTCGTTGCAATATTGTGCCGTTAGGGGAAACTGCCGAAAGCTCGAGAAGAGCTCTGATTATAAAAGAAGTTGTATACGAATTCATGACAGAGCTACCTTCATGGAAAACATTCTAATAAATGAATAGTGTAGAATGTTAACCTACAGTGATCAAATACAATCTTCAAGTAAAGACACTGACATCCTGCAGAAAACAAGTATCAGACACATCGAAAGAAGAAAACACTACTGATCTGTTAGAGGAAACTGTCATCACAAGGGCCATGATATATTATTCAGGAGGCGTGTCAAATATTCTAAACGACCCATCATTCCCAGCTTCCTCAAACATAATAAGTGTTTAAATTCATTTAGAGTAAATTTTATGAAATACTATACTTATACTTGAAAAGGAACAATTAAATACTTATCTATTAACCCTGTTCTTGTGTCAGGAAAGGATATTTTTTGTCCTTAATTTCATAAGTTAAATGTAGATTTTCACAATATAGCTCATTGCAATTGTATAGTTAATACTGTGATATGTCTTATTTCAACAACGCTTAATTGTGATATCTCATCAGTTATGAGGTATAACTTTGGACAGAACAAATCATCATTAGCAGGTCTGATTCTTAAAATGACTTTACCTTTAATGTTTTATCAATTCAAAATGTTCATTCAAAGTATCAATTATACAATATATTGAAAATATTTCATTTTTTTAGAAATTAATATAAGCAATGTTTGTTTGCGCATTTTCAAGTTTACCATCGGGGGCTAAAAACGATTTCAAACCCCGACTTGAACTGTAGGCTTCAGCATCGCCAATAAAAACTCATTTCATTTAAAAACACCGACATAGTGCTATTCCCGTTTAGCATTTTCTTAACATATGCTCACCTTCTTATTACATTTTTAGAATCTAAACCAACATATTGCTTTTATATAAATTATAGGGTGTCGACCACGAAAAATCTATAAAGTGTAACACATACTTCAAACTTCTAAAAGGTTGCCAAGTGTAATATATATTTTTGAATTATTCTACTTAAATAATTTTCAGAAAGCAGGATGACTTTGTAAACTTATAATGATAATTAGATGAATGAATAGTTCTTCGGGACCTTCACTAAAGTTATTCCTTATATGATGTAATGCTTAAAAAATGTTTTTTTGCCATTATCTAATCGAAACCCAGTCTCTCCCAACAGAGGTAGCTCCGTCATTAATTGCTATACAACCTCTGTCTTATTACGAAGGTTTCGAAATGTAGAACGCTGATTGGATGCAGTCAAAGTTAATTGTGCAATCAGCGACGCCGTTTCAAAGGTTATCATTCAAATCGGATGATGTTATCTCCGGAAGCTTTGCAAAAGCTAAACTTTATTCGAATATGCACCTTGCACTTTGAGTCGTCTTTACAGATATATTATTCATGCATTCGGTGTTTTCATTGGCTGAAATATTGCCAGGTAGTTTAAGTTGCAATATATCCCCGGTAGGGGAAACAGCCTGAAGGCCGAGAAACCTTCGTATTTAGACAGAGCTTGTATAGGCATTTTTACGGAGCTACCACTGTTGATATAGAATGATTGAAAATTTCATGAATGTTTGTGGGGAAAAAATTTCTACTAAATAAACCAAGAACACAAGAGACTTGCTCCAGGCACTTTCAATCAACTTTCCATTCAAATGATAAAAATTAACCAAAATGTCATTGGTAGTTTGTTTTCACACAGTGTGGTACAAGGCACCTTTGCTTAATAGTTGCCAAAATGTGTTATCTTAATGCTGCGTTAAATATAAAAATCTCATTTTACTGGCATATCCAATTTCACTTTTTTTAAGAACTACTGATTATCTAAATTCAGTAAGTAAGATTTAATGCTGCTGAAAGTTTTACATCAAAACTATGTGATGAAAGTTTATGACAACCTTTAAAAAAGATAAAAAAAATACTTTCTGTTATAAATATCTTATTTGTATTTACTCATCTTATTAAAAAGGGGAACTTTGTAACAGCGAATCATAAACTGAAAGGAACTGGTGAAAAGTTAATATCAAATAAAACAGTTTTAAAGCATCATAACGATGAAAGTCCTTAGGTCAATATATATAAACTTTTAGTTTTTATTTGACACTGTTTTAGAGAGTAATTAGCTACACGGAAAGAGACTACACAAATTAGGTGATTCTAATGTCTTCATGTACTACACCTTGGTCCTTTCCAGAAAATTTCATTATTTGGTTGACAAGAGACGTAATATTTTCTAGCTTCTTAAAAGATTTGTTGGTGTGATTTAGTCATAACAGGTTGTTTTTCTATCTTTCCAGTTTGTAAGTCTCTGTTAATTGAATATAAGATAAAAGTTTTGGTACCATATACCAAAAATTGAGTTGGTTTTATATTTTGTTGATCTTTTCATATAATAAAGTAAGAATGACATCCTCGTTATGGAGCTTACATCTTAAACGAGACTGAATCAAAATGCCCCAATCTTACAAGAAGATTTTTGTATAACGTCTATTGAAGACTTAAGTGAAATGGTTTAGACAGAAATCAAAGAGAATTCAAAATGTTATTGAAATAAGCTGTAAATATCAAAGTATTTTATTTTATTTTAATCGTATTTTCCCATATATTTTTGAAAGGGATAAATTGAATGAAATTTTACTTTCTATTTCCTTTGGATTCGTATATCGCCAAGTATATCACATAGCCTTAGGGTTATACTTATATCACATCTACGTAATGGCAAATAAAGTTTGCTTAATCAAAGGTTTCAAATGATAGAAATTCATATATACAGTTCCCTGTTTGCCACTATAGAACAATTTCGATTAATTGAAACCGTATATCTAGTAAACATCTAAAGGATTTGAAATAATGTTTGAAAATGTTACAAAAGGTTACATATAGAATATAGTGTTATCCTTCCAAAGGTTCATCAAGTAAAAATGTATTTGTAATTTGTGTTCATATGTAAAGTTTCCTACATGTTCATTCGTTTTCATGTGCCCTTGTATAATTCAAACAAGTTAGGGAAATAAGCAGAAAGTTTATTTTAAGTTGCATAAATAGGAATCCTATGTATTTTAGCCAGATACATACGTCCCATGCCATTTGTTATCAAATTGATCCAATTACCCCATTTCCACATTTTGGTTTGATTCTTACATTTTTTCTAGCTAACACTTACTGAAGCCATCGTTACTGTTTCATTACAACCGATATAATTAAGATCATTTTAAAAAGTTGAAATAGGAACATCAAAAGAAATGTTTATATCACACACAAATCGAGTAATTTCATGGCTAATGAGATATTTTTGTGTGTTTACATTAGAGTGTTTTTATCACTTACATATATGTGATACATAAGTTTGTTATGAACTTGAGATAAGGATAAACCGATTCAAAGTTTATGAAGCATGGACATTCCTTTGAATGATCGATACATTTTATCAAGATTGCATTAATTCATTTAAACACTATTCAAAGAATCGACAAATTCTAATCATATGTATGGTATATAGGTGAACTAGCAGTTACCTACGTAATCTTGTGTCATTAATGATGGCTTCCATGTTGTTAATCAATTAATGATAACAGTTATCTTTTTAATGAGGATCGTATTATCCCCCGACAGATCAGACCTTCCTGTTTGCATGCATTGCCATTCTGATAATTGGGGGTGTCAACGTGATGAAGGGGTTCTTAAGATAGCTCAATAGAAGCTATTTCAAAAGAGTGATGAGGATATCAAGATATTTGTCAAACTTATTATTAACAAACACTTGAACTGGTCATGCCTTCACAAGAAAGGAAATCCACACTGATAGTGAAGGTTATAGAGTATGAAGGCAGGACACGCTATATTCCAGTCTTTTATACTGCAATAAGGACCGATGAAGACATAAACGCGACTTTGTTACAGTAATGTAAATGTCATACTAGTTAACATGCGGCTTCAGCGTCCATAACTTGGTGTTGGAAATGGCAAGACAACGATTAAAAGCCTATATATGTTATTATAGGGCCAGCTGCACGTTTTTAGAATACATGTACAGTGATCTCAAAGAAACGAAATAGTATTGTTTTAAATCAAAGAAGCAGTTTTCCAACGAACATACCATATTCGGTAATCCATTTTCCTTTCTTCAAATGATTTAAAATTTTTTACACAAAAACGGCCACCAACTGATATTGCTTGATGCTTGAGTATTTCCTCTACGACTACGGGTTTAGTAATGATATGTTTTGACCCTCTTAATATAATACATTGGGCTTTAACTAATATTCAAAGTGGAAATTCTAAAATATGAATGCAAAAAAGTGCTACTGCCTCTTGAAACGTTTGATGCAAATGTGTTACTTATGTTTCACGATTGTGATATCTGGGGTCATGCCGAAAGAGATATCTTTGAAAACTTTTTTGTTAAGTTTTTAAAACTAGTTTTGGGTATTATAGTGTCAACAACATATTTATGTTATATGGTCAAGGAGAAAGGTGTCCCGTAAGCATTCAAGCATCCAAAATAATCTTTTTAAATGTTTGTGTTTTTCAACACACCTACATGTACATCTTTCCTTAAACCTCAATGTTTCACATGTTTTATGTTTCTAGCAAATGTATATATGTAGATAGCAAAGTTGATAATTATTCCTATTCATGGCTTAATTCTTTTGAAATATCTGAAGCTCACGTGGTCTTTCGTGTATGTGTCAGATCAGTTTAACAAAATTGGAAATAAGCTGTAGAAATAATTATAAGCCTCAAGGGACAAAATACTTTAAGATCTTACCATCATTTGATGCCTATCTTATATTACCAATGGATATTACTTATCCTATCAGAAATTCACACTTCAAAGTTCACATATATTGATTGTTTCTGGTGATCTAGTTGTAAGGCTTATTTCACCGCAATCAAATCGTTCGTAATCATGAGACATTTTACCAACCGATTAAAAGTTCACAAGAACTGTTTTCTCCGTCTCACATTGAATCCCATTAATGATATATGAATTTGTGTCCTTGTAGCTTACCCATCTTCATCGAATCTAAATTTATAAAACTATATTTACTTTAAGTGATAAAAGAAAAAAGCTGAAACTGAATATTATCACGTTCTTGATGTAAGATTTCCAAGATTTCCAAAGATGCATCGTTGCATGTGCTTCGGGATGCTAGATTGAAGTCACCAAACAGATGCATGTACAGTCCGCTTGATAAATGTCACAATACGACCCAGGTAGGCTACCATAACGTAACAAAGAGAGCTCACTAAACACTCGCTATTTATCCCTACTAGATAAGCTTTTGGCGATTGGACAGAATTTGTAATCAAAACCTTACATAAATAGTTTTTCCTTACATATTTTGACGACGAGACATCAGCGAATGGCGGTAGACATGACGTGACATTATTCATAAATCAGGTAAGGCTTCTCTTCTTCCCTTGCATGGTGGGATTTTATATTTGTAGACGCTTCATTCAGCACGTGTTGCGTAGCGAGTAAGTAGTATCACTATACAGCTCAAGGGTCATCCTAAACAAAGTACGAATTCAATATTACTCGTCCACACGCTGGAGTAGGATTTGCTTTTCTCGGCTTTCCTATTTCCTATCAAGTACGAAAATGGTCTCTGCTCCTAAGAGAAGGTTACAGCATTTTATTTGCAAATCAAAAGACTCGGGTAAGATTTTTTTAATCGTACGTTTATACTAATTCAACAAACACGTAAATGCTAACAAATTGCAAATAACCCATTTTATATTGTTTTCATTACAATTCAAAACACAATTAAAAGTATCAGTCGATTCGATTTTATGTTGTTTATTCAAGATGCGTCTCGCCAAAAATCCACCATATCATATAACATTCTGACAGTCTTTCAAAAACGACCTACAAACGACCTAAAAATATTTATCAATGATGAGCAATAAACCTTTTAAGTGTAGAATATATTTTGTAAACTGATGATAATTAACCATAAAGTCTTCCCCTCATCAGAATAAAAAATAGCTAATTTGTATGCTAGGATGCCGTTACTTAAATCACTCCCAACAGTTTTGAAATGTTTTAAGGATCAAAGATATAATGACGTTAAACGTTAACGAAAAATATATAAATCGAGGTATTGTAAGATAATTCAAATGTAAACTGCATGTGTAATTGGAGTAACATATCCCAGACATTATCAATGGTATCATTTTATGAATAGTACTAGTGATCATTCTAATACTTATCGGTTCAGCATGTTGACAAAAAATTGTAAGTACAAACTTTTTATTTTGATTAAAAAACTGACAGCTCTCTGCGGTTATTTTTATGATATAAACGTATATTCATAAATTCATGATCTTCTTATTCCATTGCAGGGAACACTTAGATACATACGTTATCTGTCACTGAAGTAGCCTTAGTGCAATATTACAACATCTTAGTGTTAAGGACTGCATCGAAGTACCATTTATTTCAATTTGCTATCATGTGATGAACTATTCCTTGTTTAAGATTAAATGCTGTTAAAAGTGAAAAAAGGAAAACATGATGAATTTACCATTTCAATTCATACAAAAGTTGGAACCCAATTGATATTTCCCGGGTGAGAAACATTTTGTGGCAAACGATATCACAAATCGAGGCTTGTTTTTGATTGCAGATTATTTGTAGTGAATACTAAGTATTTTATCTTATAAAGAGAAAACTTAGGTGATTGCATTTGTTCACTTAAGCCCTAAATCATCCAAATAGAAATAGAAATGTGTGTTATAGTACCTTTTATATCATGTTCTTAATTCAAAGACGATGATTCGCTTATCCACCGTCTTACCGACTGATAAGACGTGCTCAGACTAAACGCTTTTGCCTCAATTCGTGTCTGAAACACCCGTTGCAGTTATCTTCTAAATTAATATTTATTTGGATAAAACACTTAGAAACAGTTCTTAAACAGACAGTCCATCGGACCGGACTTCGAAAGGGAAAAAGAACTGTAAAATGAAGTGTTTAATCTACTTCTATTTTGAATCTTAAGATCTTAAACTAGAATTTACGCTATCTTAAGATAGAAGTTATGAACGAAAATTGGTAACCTTATCTGAAAAGGATGGGGCCAGTCTTTTTTAAATGACTATGTATAAATTGACACATGTGTCACATTGTATTAAATCATTCAACTTCATTATTATATTACATACATGTATAAGTCATGACATGTTCAGTCCATTTGTTAATATCCATTTAACAAAAGTCGTTCTTGCGTTGTACGTTAATAGGACATTCCGATTTCTTACGAAGCTTTCGTAAAATAACATGTACAGCATTTAATAAAACTGTAATGCATTTGAAACGCAACCATAAATATATTTTTTCATGTTTCAAATACTCCTATTAAGCAAAAGTCCAAAAATCAAATAATCCTTTTGCCAAAAATATTTCTAAGAATCATTATATTTACAAACGTTATCCATACGTCGAAGAAATATAGTTCAAAGCATAGCTATGCTCATTTAATCTTTTTTGTCACTACTTTCTTGCAAGAATATGCATCAATTACAGGTTGTTAAGGATCTGAAACATCAGAGTTAATATTGAGTACCATTATGCACAAGTAAATCATCAATAGATATACACGTGAATCCAAACTCTGACTTATTTTCGCTACTATAATTTATTTTAATAGACTGCGAAGAAAGGACAGTAGAATTTTTTTTAAAAGAACACTACTGCAGATCATCTTACTTTCTGTCATGATACCAACATAAAAAATCAAATTCAATTTGAAGAAAGTATTTTCTGACGGCGCGCTGACTTTTAATTTGTCAATCGCCTAGCTGTGCATTTCTTAAACAATTTGTTCCTATCCTGTTTCATTTCTTCGGATAAAAGAAGAAACTTAAAGGATAATGATGTCGCTATTATAAACATAGGACATTTTCATGAGATTCGTTGTTTATCGAAATATACTGAACACCGGTAGAAACGAGAATTAAGACAGCATTGGAAACATGATCTGGTTTTTTCTCTATATAAAAAGCAACAATTGTCTGCCCTTTCTTCTTTTTGGGGTAATTTTGAAATAATTGAAGCAACTGACAATTTAATCACAGCAGCTATCCATTTTAAATACTATTCCACATAGTGATTAAGAAGTTCAAGACTTTGCATGTCTGTTTGGTGTTTCCTATAGTTTACCACAAAATAATCCTTTCTTCCTATCCAATTTGTGTTGCAGGTCCTGGGTATAAAGTCATAAGAAATTGAAATATATTACAAATCGAAATGACTGTTATGTGAAAACCAGTTTGACTTTGAAACGGAGTTAGGTTAATACATCAATCTTATCCTTCAATATTTCAACAAATGTTCTTCAACAGGGATATAAGAAAGTTTCACACTGATAACTACACTGTAGTTTCTTTTCTCTTTGAAAGTCTTTTTGAGTGTTAATCATTTACATAAAAGCAAAATAAGCTCAACAGGAGTGTCATCACATTTAAAGATCAATGTATACAAATTAGAAACGTCATCTGAAGACATCTCATGACTATTTCACTATTTTCAACCCTTCTTCACAAGTAAGGCTAATTGGTTGGTCCTACCGTGTCATGTACAGCTGTATCAGAGTTATTCAATCATGGAAAAGCCTTGGGAGCTTGATAATCACTATAAAGCCAACATGTTTTATGTGGTCAGAACATGTCCATTGAGCAATCGGATTGCTTTGATTTCATCTAAGCAAGATCTTCTGTCACTTACGAGTAAGTGCATTACAAAACAGTGACCAATACCTTATTTCCATGGCATCTCATAGAAATAAAGTTGACTATGGTCTTAAGGATATCATCTTTCCTGTTCCCATTGCTTTTCTGTCTCTTCTCGGTACATCGAAATGAACAAACACCAGCCCCTAATATGAAAGTACATTTGCCAAAAATAATACAGGAATGATGGCAATTTGTCTAAGTTTGGTGTCTGTTGGTAAAGTTTTGTCTAATTTAGGGGCGCTCGTGTGTTAGCTTGTGTTTTGGTTTTGTTTTATATGTTTTCCCATAGTTAAGAAAAGCTCCATTTTACCTCCGTAATGCGTGACTTTTCATCAGTTGCAAGGTGTCTTTAACTTATATTTTCTGATGTTTTTGGCACAACTTTATAAAATACAAATTAAGGATCTTAGGCAGTTACAATGCCTTGTTTACTGTAACCCTCCATTTGTTTCGTTATTTCAGTTTTTAAAAAGATACGTTTCTTTTGCCGATGAGTTGCAAAGTCTTTTTATTCTTGTGTCCGTTTTGCAATATTCCTTCATTTGAAGTCGACTCTGGGCCATTAAAATAACTATTCATGTGTGTATGACTATTTCATGTCGTTAGATGACGTTATGTTAGATGACGTTATGCGTATAAATTTCAGTCTGACAGTTCTAGTGAGAGATGCACATGGAGGATCAAAATTCCAAGAGAGAAAGGTTCTATGGTAATGTAAAACCCCATAGAGTTCCTTTTAACTTAAATACCAAACACTGAGGTAAATTTCTTTATTTTTCCAAAATAAACGAGTCATATTAGTGAAGTTAATTTTGAAAGAATGTGTAAGATCAAAAGTTTTGAAATTTCCTTGAATAGTAAGTGACAAATTTAAAGACCAAGTTTAGGAAATTCTTGCATAATATTGACTTTATTGGTTCACATTTGCCCTATCAATCACTGCAGCATGTTGCCCCTCTACGCTGAATGTTTATGCCACCGGGTGTCAATGCAATGGAATGGTAATTTGCCTGTAGACGTTTCCATGTGAAACATGAGCTGTACAAATATACCTTTAATCATTCACCATGATGGTGTGTTCCTCGAGGCCAATGGAGGAGTGATTTACTGTTCGGTCAATTTGATCACGATGGGGAAAGCATTTAACATGCAAAGTGTCACTAATTACCGTGTAAAGGTTATATTCATTTTATAAATCTGCCCATGGTAATAAACGCTTTGAACCTTACAACCTCCAGGTTTTTTCTCCAGTTTATGTTTCGGCAACAAGTACAACCTAACCAAGGTCATAAAGAATTTTTTAATTCTAATTCGATACTGCATATTGTTTTTTTTCGTTCATTATCTCCAAATGACATTATAAGCAAGCTATATAAATCAATTTCATGTAAAGTGCTAATTAATTGGTGAGCTCATTATTCTTTTGTTGGTATAATTAGGTTATTTTTTCTTGCATTTATAGCTTTTTGTGTGTTAACAAGTTTTATACACTCGGCGACAAAGCTCTAAGATCTAAAGAAACACAACGCGATTATCATTATTCTTCTGATGAAGAGAATTAAAGGTTCAGAAAAACTCCGGTAAGTAATTAAGATGTATTTTATATCTTAAATTTTCAAATTTTCATGGTGTTTTTTATTTACAGAACATCAATATAAAAGGTATCTATGATATCATGTACATTAACCCTGTGGATATTTTGAATATGAGCTTATTGCCTAAAACAGAAAAGAGATTGATTTGAAACGGGTTTCTATCCATCAGGTAAGTTCATTCACGGGTAACTATTCCTGTGATCACCACTTCATGGTGACAACTTTGTTCTGTTGTAATATTGTTGAATCAAGCAGAGGTTTAATCAGAAAAGAAAAGCAACTCATCGTGTGAGTCCAAGGGATCATTGTGATCACCCAGTGAATGAATGTTAATAGATCTTCTTGTTAGGCCTCAGTTGATACCACCCTACCAATGCTTGTCTACAAATTTAAATTCAAATTTCTGAGCTTGCGCTGAAAGAAACTTGTTTAAACCTACAATTACATACGCGTCAAAGACATGATAACAAATTTAATTATTAAATTATCTCCTACACGTTTGTCTAATTTATAACAACAACCACCATTAACAGTGTACTTTCCATTTTTTGACAGCATATCTGAGATGATAGAAGTTCAATCTATGATTTACCATGTGTGCTTTATAAAGCTTCTCATAGATGATATTGTAGCACCGATCACCTTGAGGTTTTGCCCAAATGATGCACCCTTTTCTTTTATCATAAGATGTGTCATCGACCTTTTAATTTTTACTGCGTCAATTTTACACTATTGTTAACCATGAAAGTTGTAAGACAGTTACTAATGACACTCCTCAAACAGTTAAAAGTTTAGGTATAAAAAAGGTATACGTTCGACGTTCATGAATATGTTAAAAGTGAATAAAATATCCATTAAAAGAAACATAATTCAAAATCAAACCTACAGAGTTTTATTGCTAATCTAATTGTTTTCGCGGACATAGTTAATGGGTTGTATTTTTACCGAATGATATCATTGAAAATTCCATTGAAGTCTGTTTTCAAGAAGAAATTTTAAGAATTATCGGATTTTAAAAGTATTTTAACGATGACGCAAAAACCAAAGTTTTATATTCAAGAACGGAAAAGGTGATTGATAGCATGTAACTATCAAATGCTGGCATAAAGATTATTAAAAAGCATTTTCAATTTATGTCATCCTTCAAACAATAATTACTAACAATGAAGGCACAATAGGCACTTCGGTATGCAAAACTTTTTTTCTGTTTTTAACCACGACCATATTTATTATAACTGTATATCTTGCTTTTTTGTCGTTTCTCATACTTAAAACACGGGAACAGGAAGTTCATACTCTGTTCGATGAAATAAAAGTGTTTGTTAAACTTTTAATAATGTATTGCCTGTAGTAATGATTATGCCATCATGAGCTGAATATTCAACATACTCCTCAGATAATGCCAGTGTAAATGTTAATGATGGACATTGTATAGAAATAACCGATAACAATATGTATATGTATATATATGACAACATTTGATTAAGCAATAAACAGAACAAACAAATGTATTTCCAAAATAATTCTTGAAATAAAAAGAACAAATATGAACGTCATATATATTTAATATATTCAAACAACAAAAACAACTTTATCGGCATACAGATAATCACGCAAATTCATTACATTATTTGTTAATCAGCTCAATGTGATAGATGAACGAGAGTGGTTAGCACTTTCGGATTAGGAGGTCCGTGGTTCGAATCCCGCCCGGGGCTCGGTAACTTTGTCTGCAGTAGAGAACTGTTCTACACTAGTTATAATATTCTAATACACTTCTAATATTGAAAGCGGCGTTAAACACCAACTCACCTCATTTCACCTCAATTTTAATCTATTGACTTATAGATCTTAGAATAATTCTTTTTCTACAGCTGCATGCCAAAAGTTTGTTCACATACCTGAATATACTAGAGCAAATATCATGTAATTTGAGATACCTTTGAGGTATCGTAGCGTTGCGATAAAGAAACGTATATAATTAAATTTTCAATACAGATATGCAGATCCATTTCTCTTTAAGGCAAATGTTTATCTTACCCCGATTTTACTGTCAACATTTTTGGCAGGCCATTGAAGTGACCAGGGGTCAAGATTCCGAAAGCACTAATTTTTATTTTTCTCCATAAAATCCTTTTTAGTTATCAACTTCTTTAAAGATTAGTCACGTTTGTTCCTTAGCATAAAGTCAATTAATGTGATTAGGTTGGTTTTACTCTCAGAGAGTCGATATGGAACATTTCATTTGACATTTAACGAAATCGAAATTTCGAAAATATGGCCCCTTCTGTCTATGTCAATATGCCAAAATTCTAATTTTTGCACGAGAGACCAGACGATCCCAAAATGAGTTCAAGAATGGCTATTTCACACATGGACAGTGGGTGATCCATTGTCAGTTATTCTATTGACGTTGAAACGAAACCCAAATTACATAATATTTGCACTACGATTCAGTGGTAAGTGAACAAACTTTCGGTATGCAGCTGTAATTTACCATATATGAGCATGCCTTAGTCGACCCCATTCCTCAGCTACGATTAAGTATTTTGTCAACACCAAATATCTCAATTTGTTTAGTTGATAATATCAGAACATCCTCCTCTTATCATTAATTTGTGATATAAATGTTTACAATCTGTTCGGAATATAAACACATGTATTCTTTTAGCCATCATTTTAAGTTCATCTGTATTGAAAGGCACAAGTGTTCCATAAAAGGGCGTCCCTCTGTCCTTTCGTCAGTCTGTTTCGTTGCGTTTTTTTTTACTTCTTCTCATCAACCACTGTCCCTTACCGACGGCTTATCTGCGTATTCCATAAACTACATGTACCTTGCACGATGTTTACGTCGAACATTTGTCTCTGCTTTGAAGTATGACGTGCCAATAAAAGACACCAGCACACGGGCGAACATAATTACTCGTTTTAGTTGTCAAGAGACACACTTAGACAAAACAGTTAGAAAAAATTCTTGAAATTTGCCGCAAAAAGCGTGGATTGAATGTGTAAGTGGGGATTTATTGGACAGTTAATGCAATTGTATTGGGGAGAGCCTACAGCTTGGAGGTAAAAAGCATTTACGGCTTTATATGTTACAAGTTGACAAACTGGACCATAGCGTGTTTGGCTCTCAAAACATTAACGTATCAGTGGAGATTTCAATCAGCTCATGCATGACACGTATGACGAAAGTCGTATCATCACTCATTAAGCATTATTTTTATGGGTCTATCTAAGGATTGGTTCCTAATCTAGGAAATCGTGATCACATGACCCTCAACCGTGTATTATTATAATATCGGCTATGCAATCTGATCGAAATCAGACGAACGTATCGCGCGCTTCCAACATTTTCCCATTTTCAATATGGAATATAGCTTGTTAAACTGAAACGAAACAATACGGAAATAAAACGAAACGGAATTATACAAGCGGAATTCCATCTGATTTCAATCAGATTGTTGACTATGCATCCTTTTAAGACCTGTAAATAATCATAAGGTATCAATCTTATAGTGTTACAATCAGGATACATCCAAATAACATAAAAGCTTAAAAGCTCATCTTAAATTAGCCAATTTTCCTTTGCAAGTAAGATATATAATTATTTTGCATATGTTTAAAACAATCAGGTACTATAGCTAATTTAACGCAAATTACTCTTTTAAAATGTGGTATGCTTGTCATTTAGTTGACCTCACTGTGATTATTTTGCCCTGCGATGGAAATAAGCTATACCATCCCACCGAAACGAACGTAAATATTCAATTTAACAGGCTTGTTCATCGAAATACGAAAATAACATCCATTATTTTCTGGAGTAAAAAGTTTCGGGGACAACGCATGCATGCCCCTTTATTAGTTACTTTTTGTATCCGGTGAATGAAGCATGCAAAAGCAAAAGGATCCTTTAGTTGTTATAAAAATTACCAAACAGTGTATAAGATTGAGGGGGGAAAATTACACAACGCAAAAAGAGAACAAAAATCTTTTCTTTAAGAAGACAAATTTTTATCATCTCTACTGCATCTGAGTATTCTAATGAAATAAAGATAAGGTAATCGGGCAATCCTTACGTGTTTTATAATTTTCTTCTTTACAGTATGAGAAGCACACACTGAATAAATATATTTTACAACTGGGTCTATATCATCACTACAAATATTTGATAAACTGACACTTACGAATGATCTGTCGACAAATAACTATATTGTTTCAATCTACTAACTGCCTTATTTCTATTGTATAATCAATATCAACTCCAGATTAAAAATATAAATAAATATAATCTATTATCATCTGTTACATTAAGACATGCACTGAAACATAATTATCATATGACTTAAAACTTGTAGATTATCTATGTATTACATTCAGACATGTATTTTATATAATGACAAGAACCATCACGTCACAAGATACTTACTTTTATGTCAAGTATGTTTGATACTTCTGACACTTTCAAAACAATGATCCTAGCATATAGTATTTTGAGTTTGAATGTTTATATAATACCAATAGTTTCCATTCTCTCCCACCAGAGGTAGCTCCGTCATAAATTCCTATACAACCTCTGCCTTCATACGAATGTTTCTCGGGCTTCAGGCAGTTCCCCCTACCGGCGCAATATTGCAACTTAAACTACCCGGCATTATTTCAGCCAATGAAAACACCGAATGCCTGAATAACATATTTTGTTATCACATTGGCCTATGCAATGAAGCAATCGCAAAATGAGGCACATGTGTTCTGTAAAGACGACCCAAAGTGCAAGGTGCATATTCGAATAAAGTTTAGCTTTAGTAAAGTTTCCGGAAATTCCTTGGGCGATTTGAATGATAAGTTTTGAAACGGCGTCGCTGACTGCACAACTAATTTTAATTGAATTTGCATCAGCATTCTACATTACGTGCCCGAGAAACCTTCGTATTAAGACAGAGGTTTTATAGGAATTTATGACGGAGCTACATCTGTGATGAGAGAATGATAGATTTCAAATCCATATAGTTTTCCCCGGACGGGAAACACTATATGAATATCTTCAAGAGGAGACTAGTGGAATTCTAAATATCATGAACGTCTATCTTTATTTTACTTTCGAAAAGGCGTTTTCTTTTTCCTCTTAATAAATAAAATTTGTATGTTATATGCTCACAGAGATACATATTCATAGGAGTTGTAAGATAATTGAAAAATATACTGTCTCAATGTCATTTACGGTTTTTTATTACTCAACCGTGGTGAGATCACTCATTAGATAACAATGAGTTGGTAACACACATGTGTGTTACCATCTCGTGCGAACAAACGGAACTACTTTCGAACGTCACATGACATCGTCTAATCACGTGACTTGTAAGTTAGACAATGGCGACTTTCAAATTTTGCATTCTCAACGAGCCGTGAATATCCAAAAATATAAAATATTCAAGTGTCAATAATCGCTCTCATATTTTAAAAAACCCAATCACTATTCACATAGTCTTTTGATCACTCGCCCAACTTCTGTGCCGTCGCAAGTTGTGTCACGTCCCCTCTCTGCCGGCCGTTCCACGCCGTACAGCATGGCCCTTCCATCATATGTTCCATCCAACCTGTCGCTTCCCCCTCAACAAGGATTTTAATAGGCCTATATACATCAACTCCCGTTCCCTTAGTTCAATATTTGCGGGTCCTATCAACAATTCTGTAATTCATGTCAATGTTATCAATCCTTCTCGACTGCTGACATTGGACATACGTTACGCCAACTTTTTAAAACTGACTGACCTAGAAAAAGGTCACATTCCGATGACGTCACGACTCACGTATCGAGTGCACAATGGCATGACATTTTTAGTTGCTTGTAAGCATTTGTAATATCAATGAATTCTTAAAAATGAAATACGTGTTCACCAAAACGATTTTTGTTTCATGTTTTTAGGCCAGTCACTTATGTAGACACCCAACAACTAGCGAACTATTTTGTTCTGTGTTTCGTTTGACTGATTGATATTCTTACGCCGGTTCCGCGATAAGCTGACTGCTGTTTGACGATTAATTTATCAAAAATATTGATACGTAGGGATGAGTAATAAATAAAATACTAAACTCATGATAATGTGATAACATTTTCATGCAACTCGTGAATGGAATTTGGTATCAGACTCACTTTCGTTCGTCTGATACCAAATTCCATTCACTCGTTGCATAAAAATGTTATCACATTACCATTCGTTTAGTATTCTCTATACAAAAGCATCTAAATATACCACTACTTTAGATAAAGAGAACATAAATACCCTCGCCTTTGAGTAACAAGCATCTAAATGACAAAATCTTAAAGAACAATAGGAAACAAGGAATTAAAAATCACCATTTTGACTGTTGAGAACACTCATGTTATTTTACGTGAGATCACATTATTGATCTAAATATAGGAACTACTGTCCCTTTAAAATGGTAAAATTCGAACCATTCCAAATGTTCCATCACACATTAGCCACAGTTATGCTATCAATATCATACTGGAATGATAGCTAAGGTCCAGTGCTAAATGATTCAATTTTTTCCAATACATATCTTCTTGAATATTCATTTTGCAAAATGGGCAAGTATTCTGTCGACATGTTATTTATTGCATATGTCATTTATAATCGTAAAATATGCAATGGGCAACTCATTTATTGCGAAATCAATCCTGCAGAATGTTATTGCCAATATTTTACTATAACGGTAATGGAAATCGATTTCATTTTCAGTCAATTGATGATGAAGAACATTTCATTGGCATGTCTGGGAACTGTATTTCAAAGAGATGATTGAATAAAACGATTTATTTCAGAGATCTTTCAATTCACGACATGAATAACCGCATTCATAAACTCAAGTAAAAATCTGTGTCAGTTTAAAGTTTGATGTAAATGGAAGATTAATAAAAAAAGGTATTATATTCAAACATGAAGATAATGAAGAATTCAGTTTATGTCATGCACGTCAAATCGATTTCTTGCATAACATTTTGTGATATGATCAGTGACGGACCTCACATCATTCAACTATACCAAACAACGGTAGTCGTCCATATCTATGACATTCTCTTAATGCTCAAATTTATATTTTTAGGAAAAGTATGGATTTGTAATCCATTGTTGTTTTGATGAAAGAGTTTTATGCTCCATTCCGATTTTTTTTCAAAACGGACAATGAGTTGATAAGGTGTTTACATACTTACAGTAACATGTAACTTTCATTGTAAAAGTCAATTGTCTCAAGATAAGACCGTTTCATTGTTGGCACTTGACACTTATTGCAAGGCAATTTGCAGGAGTAGTCTTGGTCAATTTTCTATCTTAAATTCAAAAGCAGCTTTACTCCATATATGTAAATCTGAACTATGACCGAGTCTTTGTTGTTTTCATAGTTCAGTTCAGGACAATAAAGATGGAATTTGACGGGGACTTCGGATCCAAGTTTGTAGTTGGTAATAAATCAACGTTAGGATCTACAATATGTATGCAATGTATACCCTTGTTCCTGGTACCAAATGTTAGCAGTCGGCTGTTTTTTGATAAAATGGTTACTGTGAAACCGAACACTCCAGAACGAATAAAGAATACTGTAGTCAATAATAACCGACCATTGATTCACCATCTCCAATGTAATTAACATTTGATGAAATTTACCTAAGACCATAAAGCTATTGCATGTGCATGTATTCATGGTTTGTGACTATCTTTACCTCCTTGGTTCGGAGATTTGCAATAGAGAGGATTAAGTTATGACCAGGCATACACGGTGAATGGAGCGTAGCCTACTAGAGTAAAAGAATTGCCCCGCAATGTGAAGATGTTCATGATCCTTAATATCTAGAGAGTGCGCCCCAAGAAGAGTTATTGTTTGGTCATCGAGCTTAAAGGAGTCCAGATTACACTGCAGTCACAAGCTAAATTGTTTGGGGCAGTATGGTCACCCAGGTGATACCATCCTTCCAATAACCCTTCATCATTTTGGGTAACCTCTATACAAACTGACACGTTTAAGTCGATAAGTTTAGATTTGACTATCAGAACTTCATTCATTCGGGGGAAATAAAAAATCTTGTTTAATGCAAAAAGGGACAGACTATTGTCATTTCTATATCACAGTGTGACTACGTTGTAGCGGGGGATCAGTTTTAGAAGTCAATCGATTCATTTGAATGCTTCTTATTATGTTTTTCAGCTTTATCTGGAAGCTAGCTAAAACCAATATAAACGATATTTTATATCTTTATCATACCATGGTAGCCTCAAAGGACAAACACATGAAATCTATTTAAATGTCAATAATGCCTGTTAGCTATGTTTTGAGAGTTTTCTTTGCCTAATAGAAATAGCAGCTTGTACTCTAAAGTTTTTAAAATTCGGTCAAGATGATTGAGGCTATTTATCGTTTAGAACAAATCCTCTTTACCATTGCATTTAAACTATATGTATTTAAAGTTATATGTAGTAGCAGTTGTTGTACATTCTGTAAATCGCGGTTGACGTAGGTACAGTGTATACACTTGTCAAAATGTCCAGACTTAAATATTGTCAAATAGAAAATACAAGTATATATTTATTAATTTTAAGCCATTTCTCATTTAGATAATATTTTATGTTCCCTACTGATGACAACTCTTGTCAAAGATAATACAATATTTCAAGTATTGTAGACATCAAAACAGTTAAATCAAATTGTAATATTGCTTTCGCATAATCAGTTAATGACCACAATGGTTTAACGATACATTTTATAATCTGATAACCATTGAAGAATTATGTCGTCCTCGTATCTTTTAAATGTATCAAAATTCGTTGATTAAAGTAAAAATAATCGAATCAGGCCCAGGATTTTCGATACTTAAATCTACACATGGGGTAACTTTTTTCTGTGTAACAATAACAATATTCCTTACCTTTCAGCATTCCAAGTATGTTTATTACCTTTTGGAAAACTTATATGAAAAGGTTTCTGAATGAGAAAAACATGTGAACGAAAATGTAAAATCATTAGTTGTTGATTAAATTGGTGTGAAAAATGAGGCAAAGAACGATAAAGAGGGATGTTGTTTTTCACACATCTAAGTCTCATAAACTTTTAAACATTTGTGAAAATGTACTCAATTGCCTTACTAAAGCCGTGATGCTATCATGATTTCTAATTACAATTGCATTGTAAATCATGTTGCAGTACGTTATTTTCTGAATACTCTTTGTATGTTGAAAAATTATTTGTAATAACCGTTCAGAATGTCTTATCAGTGTGTTTTTCATGATCATGTTTACATTAAATTGAAAATATATAATTATTTTTTGACATTTAAAAATAACAAATATTCTTTAATCTGTTGATACATGTGTGTCATACTTAATTACCTTTCAATAATCAATACCTCTAAGTACTAATGAAAAGTTAGTAAAATTACTAGAATTAACAAGTACTTGAAAAACAGCATATCTAAATACGTACGGGAGGAAGGACATACGTGTTTCATGTCCCATAGGACATGCATTATCATTAGACATCATGTGAAAAAGTTATCAAACCCTTATTTCGAAAGTAATGAAACAAATTGTCATTTATTTAACTGACATTGATATTCTAAGATGCTTTGTTTGTCCTTATTTAAATATAAACATTTCAAATCCAGGCTTTGAAACATAATTTTGAATATAACAAGACGTTCCGAAAAAGTACAACGAGGTCATGCAAAATAACACAAATATATGTAGTTGTGTTATTTTTCAGGACTCACATTATTGTTTCTTCATACTTTTTTTCATTTTACCAAATACACACTTCTACAGCATCTAGAATCGTCTTTCCATTTAAAACTTATATAATACACTAAATGACATTCATTTTATCATTATTTCCTCCAGTTTTATTCCGAAGATCATCATACATGTATATAAACACTTACATCAAGTAATTACAATACAATCACAACAAGGAATATTTACAAAGAAGAGACAAAAACATCTAGAATGTAATCTTGAGTGAGGAGAGCAGGGTATAGACGTATTTACAGAAAAGTACAATCATACATCTCCATGACATTTCATCTATTTGATCAGTTATTGATAATTCACCTCCAGAAAAGAGAGACAGCATTTCATCTTCAGTTAATAGTTCAATTTGTACATATATTTCAACATCAAATAGGTCAAGAAGTTTTGAGAAAAACTTATTTCTGCTGTACATGTAGTCTTCACAGTGTAAGATAATGTGGCAGTCATAATAGTTACATTGTCTTTTACAAAATTCACAATATTTTGAAAATTTTGCTCTTGAGTTTATTTGTACACAGAATAATAAAATATCCCTGTAATGTGGATACATATACACCAGATTATATAGTCTGTGAATACCAAAAGTAGTGTAAGTGAGGAAGTATCTGAACATATCCTGTCTCACTCTGACTTGAGTAGCCCATTTTTCATTTTCAGCTAAATTAATACAATGTACAACTATTTTACGCCATGCAGATTTACATGGAAACAATCCAGTATTTAGATGGCTACTAACATGCGTATATAGGTTGTAGTTAAGAACGGTTTCTAAAAGTGTGTCACAAATACTATGTGACGCTTGTGATCTTTTTTTAAATGTAGCTATTTGTGCACAGAACAAGTCCTTAAAGATTGAGTTACATTGACTGCTGCAAAGTCTACCAAAGAATGAAAGTCTACATTTAATCTTTTCTATACACTATTGGGAAAAATGATGATCAACGATGCTCTTTATGTGAATGTGAAAATGAAACGATTGAACACTTGTTTTATAGCTGCTATAAAGTGCAGTTACTTTTAGAAAACTGTCGGATATGGTTTGAAAATGAAACCGGTCATAATATTGATTTTAATCTCTTCTCATTTCTTCTTGGCGACCCCAACGAAAGCATTCTTGTCAACTTTCTATTTACTATCACTAAAAAGTACATCTACAGATGTAAGTGTATGACCAAAGAATTAAACTTTAAACATTTAAAGAACATTATAAAGTTTCACTATGATGTTGAAAAATATATATTTGGTGAAGATAATGAAATTTTTTTGAAGAAGTGGACTGGCTGCTTCTCTACTTAACCCTTTCTATCATCTCCTCTATCCTTCCACCTTCTCTCTATCCTCCTTACTTTATCTCTGTCTCCTCATTTCTTTCTTTTTTTATATTAGGTAATAAGTTTACACACGATGTACATTTAATTACTTATATGAACATTACACGACTCTTCACCACGTAGAGGCGAAGTAAATGTAAAATCGTGGTAAGTTTTGTGTAATAAAAAAAAAAAAAAAAAAAAAAAAAAAAAAAAAAAAAAAAAAAAAAAAAAAAAAAGAAAGTCTACATTTATTAATATAACCATCCATGCTCCGCAAACCAAGATTTCCAAGTACAGAGGCAGAGGAAACCCGTTTATTGAATCCCTGAATGTATCTAGCAAAGTATCTTTGTGTTCTTTCTACAAGATCATAATCTTTACCTTTTAGAACAGGTAGTAATTCACATCCATAGAAGCTTGTGGGAAGTATCATTCTTCTCCATATTCGTACAGAGGACATAGTGTGGAGATCTATAGAATTTAAACCGAGATAACTAAGAGAGTTTACCGATTGTCTTGCTTTCTGACAGTATGCTTTCACTCTAGATTTACAGGATAAATTATATGAAAGTAAAACGCCACAATATTTTACATCATTACTTATTGCAATATATATCTTCCCCGAATGTGAAAGAATAATTACCAGTTGGGTTCTTTATAATACAAGTACTCTTGGAGCCATTGTATGTAAGCCGCCGCTTACAATCATAGTTGTACACAGTATCGAGTGATGATTGAAGACCTTTAGGAGATGAAGAAGCAAGTGTAGTGTCATCAGCCAACAAGATACAGGGGATGTCAATACCGTAAACACTGATTCCATTATTCAAGTTTCTTAGTTCCAATATCAAATCATTTATAAAAACAAGGAAAAACCAGGAAGACAAAACCCTAGGCCCTGCCTTGCCCTACACCTTGCTGTATGGAATATTCATTTGATTTAAACCCACAATATTGAACACATGCAGAGCTTGATGTGTAACTTCGGTATTGTAGGTGCCACATGTTACCCTTTATACCCATATCATATAATTTTACGAAGAGTCCATTGTGCCATATACGATCAAAGGCCTTTTCGTTGTCCATAAAGGCTGTATATACATTTGAATCTCTGTTAATGTAGTAAGAAAGACATTCATTTAAAATAAAAACTGAATTGGTTGCACCATGTTCTTTTCTAAAGCCAAACTGTAGCTTGTCTGGAAATGTTGGTACATATTCTTGTGCCCAGAATTCTAATCTTGCGAGAATTACTTTTTCAAATAACTTACCCAAACAAGATGTTAAGGTAATTCCTCGATAGTTCTTTGGGTCATTTTTCGCCTTTTTTCCTTTGTAAATTGGAATAAGTACTCCTTTTCTAAATATGCCGATTTCAGAATGGAATTGAAGAGGGTAGTTAAAACATTTATGATGATATCGCTACTATAGATAATGTGTTCATTGTGAACATAATCCGGGCCAGGAGACTTATTCTTATGAAGATTGTAAACATGTCCACTTAATTCGCCTGGTGAAATACATTTACATAAAAAATAATCATCACGAAGAGAGTCTTCCTTGCATATATTTGTAACCTTTCTGTCAACTGACATTTTAAAAACATTATCAAATAAAGAAGATGAATGTGGCTTGGCCAAATCAGCGAATTAATCACCCCAAAGTTCACAAATGTCTTCTGCTGTACTTGCACGTTTACCACCAACAACAAGTTCTTTAACAACAGGACTATGACGCCTCATTCTGTGTACGACCTTAAAGAAAGTACCTACATCAGCATCAGAACAACGTTCTAATTCTTTGAATGTATCTGAACACTGTTTTCTCTAAGACTTACGATGTAATCGTCTAAATTCCCGTTTGGCTTCTTTGTTATTACAGTATAAAGACGAATTATTTGACCTTGGTCTGCCGTCAGATAGCCACTCCCTTCTACTTACACGCATTTTATAATGCAAATCATTTAGCCCATCTTGTTACCTTTCAATAATTAATACCTCTAAGTACTAATGAAAAGATTTAACAAGTACTTGAAAAACAGCATATCTAAATACGTACGGGAGGAAGGACATACGTGTTTCATGTCCCATAGGACATGCATTATCATTAGACATCATGTGAAAAAGTTATCAAACTCTTATTTTGAAAGTAATGAAACAAATTGTCATTCATTTAACTGACATTGATATTCTAAGATGCGTTGTTTGTCCTTATTTAAATATAAACATTTCAAATCCAGGCTTTGAAACATTATTTTGAATATAGCAAGACGTTCCGAAAAGGTACAACGAGGTCATGCAAAATAACACAAATACATGTAGTTATGTTATTTTTCAGGACTCACATTATTGTTTCTTCATACTTTTTTTCATTCTACCAAATACACACTTCTACAGCATCTAGAATCGTCTTTCCATTTAAAACTTATATAATACACTAAATGACATTCATTTTATCATTGAATATCATCAACTTAAATTAAAATATATAGTGTTAATTTCAATTAAAAACATGCTATTGGTATTTATGAACTTATGTGACATTTGATTAAATCATATTGAAGTTATTCAAATTTTATTTATATAAATAGGTTTGATGACTGATGCACATGTTATGCAAAAAGATAGGTAAGATAAGGTGTAAGTTTGTTTGGCAAAATTAGTTTAAGTTTTTTTATATAAAAAATACCAAAAGCTACGTGAAAAGATTAACAGACAATTTTCTTTCTACGACTGTATTGTCAGATGTAAGATAAGTGGATTTTGGAGCTAATGCACTTGGCAGACACATTAATTAGTTTCTTATGTTTAGGAAAATAAAGTTTTTTTAAACGTGCTTCTGATCCCTTAAATATGAATTTTGAATGCAAATTAAGAAAGTCGAATTTGTTCTGTCTGATTGTAATTGATATATTTGATTATCAAGGATCACGTCAAAATTACTGATAAGTCATCAATGTCGTCATTACAGTTTAAGATACAATTGATAAGTACATTCATTAATAATTTCATTGTACATATTCTATTTTAAGTGGGTGATGCGATGAATCCTCCATCCTAGCACATAGTACACGATTGAATGTTATGATGCCTTTCAGACTTTTGCGATAATGAGCATACCATTGTCATTTGACTTAAAGTACTGACAGTTGCCTCAAAGGTTCAGTGCAATGCCAATCGCTTCAGCATGTCGAATAAAGGTAGAAAGTCGCTGTTGTGATCGAAAACCCGACAATCTACTAAGGCTGCAAGTTTTCTGTGTAGTATTCATTTTTATCAATGCATGCATGTATGTAACCAGTAGCAAATGGCACAGAATCCTAAGGTACATGGTTTTTTTCACTAAGGTAGTTATAATGCAATGCTACAACATCTTAGTGTTTAGGCATAACTTTACGTTTGATACATGCGTGAAGGAATTTACTTTCCAAATGGTTCTATGATGTCACAGATGACTAAGGCAAATGAAGATGATATCTTTACAACATAATTCATGTACCTAGATAACACCAAACTGTGCTGTCATACATGTATTTCAATTTAATGTCACACGAGTGAGTTCCATATATTATGTAGCATGAGTGATGTTGAACTAAATAACATCCCAAGGCCTGTTTAATATCATTATAATTCATACCTCCGCAAAGAGATCAATTACAGATATCATTTAATTAAAGTTTAATTTGATATTGTCACCTCGCGTTGATACATCTCAATCTTTGAAAGTGGTTAATGGCCAACGTGGCAGTGTCTGTTTCAAATGGCATTATTCTAAAAGGAATTATTGTTGATTATCATTTAGTTAATCATAACCCTCATGTATTGCAATTTAGTATGAATAATATTTTCCAAACTTGTCTTAAATACTCTGACAGTGTTTCTCATTTCTCATTATCTCCAAAATTGATAAAGAAACCAAAATTTGTTAGCAGTTTTCATTTAGCAGTTCTATTAAATCTTCAGACATCAGTTTCACCTCACCTCTTTCCCCCTATCTGAATTACTATTATCAACGGCGTTCCTCGTTAAAGGGTTTCATCACCATGTGTGTCAAAACAGTTGAAATGAAATAATAAAATTACAACAATGAGATTGTACACCTCATATTTGAACCTACGCAATAAGACGGTTTTTCTGACGGCAAATAGATTATTATCATGGACTATGAATAGAATACACAAACAAATCAGATTCTTGACAAATCATTCTTTAGCTCAAATGTTAACATACATGTAGAAGTCATTAAATGTTTCAATATCTTACAAATTCAGGGTCATTCTTGCTTTAGACATAAATGGACATTTAGATATCATGCGAAGGTTTCAAAATATAACCACTTTAACAATAATGTGTTTCTGTCTTTAAAATCTTTCACTGAAACATTGTCATTACATTTACAAACTATGTATATATATCTGATTGTCTATGTTTCATTTCTTCCTTGCAAGAATGTGCATCAATCTAAGATCGAATGGCTAGTTTTAAATTTTAGCATAAGTTCTATTATTTTCTACCATTTGCACTTGCAACAACAAAAGACGCACAAGTTAATCAGGTTATTGTCAACAAGGTTGCTTTTTAGGTCTTTGAAGGCCTATTGTTTTATCCAAATCCTTCATTTTTCCTTCAATTTTTTACACTACAGAAATGACTTGGTTTCCGGATCACTGAAACCACCATGAAACGACATGGAAACCAGTATTTCCACTTGGTATCCAGATAGGTTTCTATAGTTTCATGTTGGTTTCCATGAAAACTGAAACCTACTTTTGCCCCAGATCCGGATGGTATCCATCACCGTTCTTTACACACTCCTCCAAGTAGGATCCACTTGGTTTCCGTGATTGAAATTTCATGTTGGTTTCCATGAAAACTGAAACCTACTTTTGCCCCAGATCCGGATGGTATCCATCACCGTTCTTTACACACTCCTCCAAGTAGGATCCACTTGGTTTCCGTGATTGAAATTTCATGTTGGTTTCCATGAAAACTGAAACCTACTTTTGCCCCAGATCCGGATGGTATCCATCACCGTTCTTTACACACTCCTCCAAGTAGGATCCACTTGGTTTCCGTGATTGAAGTTTCATGTTGGTTTCCATGAAACTGAAACCTACTTTTGCCCCAGATCCGGATGGTATCCATCACCGTTCTTTACACACTCCTCCAAGTAGGATCCACTTGGTTTCCATGATTTTAGTTTACTGTAGATTTCCACTTGGTTTCCTTGTTTAGTCAGTTTATTGTATGTTTCAACCTGGTTTCCATATTCAGGTTTATTGTAAGTTTCAACTTGGTTTCCGTGTTTTGTTAGTTTAACGTAGGTTTCAAACTGGTTTCCATATCCTTATATATTGTAGGTTTCAACTTGGTTTCCGTGTTTTGTAAGTTTATCGTAGGTTTTAAATTAGTTTCCATGTAGTGTTTATTGTGTGTTATGTAGGTTGTACAATGAACAAACACATTAATTGCCATAAAATATTTATTCCAATAAAGACAAAAAACATCCATGGAAAGTTAAAATACCTACAAGGTAAAATGTAAGCGTGAATTTATGGTGGTTCACAGTGTATGCCGATCTTTTAAAAAGCATTCCTCCTATAAAAACATTTTATAGAAAATATTACCAATCCATTCACTATCAACGTTTATTCAAACACACAATTTCGAAGAATGAATTCATCTTTAAACGAGTAGTAAGAAAACGTAAGTTTACAAATTAATCCCTTTTAATGAAATCTCCAATCTTCATTGAAATAATTATTCTATGACAGCTATGAATATAAATATATGATGGTTTAGAAATGCCTTTAGTTATTCATTGCAAAATTAACAATCTACAAAAGTGCAAAATATACACAATTCACCCTGTTCACTTTTCAGATGTTTTGGATTGGTCTTTATTCTGAAACAGAAAACAATTGTATAGATATTTAAAATATTCATATGATTACATGAAGATGAGACACTTTTAATCTTCCACAGTTACTTCTTTTCGCAAGCATACATATCAATTAGGGAGAGTAGTTAACAATCAATCTGTATGCTTATTTAACAATTGAATGTACTTACGGCCTTGCAACCCTCCTTGTTGCTTCAGTGAACACCTCAGATAAGCAAATTGAATTGAAAATGAAATTTATATATCTCTTATTTTGAATTTCGATAAAAATCAGTAATTTCATTTTCAAGTTATACTAAAATATGTTGGATTTATCACCATAACAACGAATACCATTAAGACATATAAAATGATAAAAATGAAGTAAAAATCTTTTGCAAAGCCGTCATAAAATTATAATTTGTAGATAACAAAAGATCTTACTGTATGTTTAATTGAATAAACTATGTTTAAACCACAACAATTATTTCTCAGAGCAGTCTTCAATTGCCCAACTTGCAACCCAGTGCATAGTGTAATATCAGTAAAACTTACAATAGTAACACTGATTGGTAAATAGAGAGCAACTCACATTAAATAAGCATTGCTGTGAGGCACTGCATGTATCTTGATGGTTCACACAGTTTTAAAAACCAATTCAATTGTTTCATTTTCATTTATCCAAATAATATTCTTTTGCATAAGTTATATTTAAAAAAATATCTTATTTTACAATATTCTTATAAGTTGAATAAAGGAAAACCATTGAGTTTGTGACTTGCACATTAAATAGTATCCAAAGAAAAACACAAACATTTAGTTGAAATCGAAAGTTGACTCATGGTATAACAACTGTTACTGTTCCCACCTTGTTGAAATTCTACTATTACACAGAAAACCTACATACTTTCAATGAAAACAAATAGATATAGTAGAAATTGACGGAAATATGAAATCCCAAAATAAATTCTTGTTCTAAGTCAAAAGCAATTGATGTCAAGTGCTCCCATATCAAAACACATGCAGTTACAGTAGATTAAACAAATCAATCAATTTAGACAACCAATTGCCTTGGTTGCATTACCTGTTGAATTTTCCCATCTAAACAGTTAAGTAATATACTGCGTGATTATTCAAGAATTAGGTCAGCATGCTGACTGTGATGTTACCTGTTGCATAATCCACTTCATTTGTCTCAGCTCACGGCTGACATGGTTCAGTGCACCCTTGTGTAAACAATGTATCTTCGGCTGAAAATTGTTAAATAAAGGGAACTAAGTGAATCATCTACTTACAGGTCAACATAATACATACAAACCTGATGACAATGCAAATTTAACATTCTTATAAACACACCAATCCATAAAGCTTGTCAGTTAAAAACACTCATTTCGACTGAGTGTGAAGCCAACATTTAAGAATGATTTTATTCAGTTCTCTCACGGAAGTTTAAAAAACAGTTTATAAGAGCAATGTAAGTGAGTTTGATGCAGTTAAGGGGTACTTACTTTGGTATCCTTTACTGTAGAGCTGCCTCTGAACTTATTACTCAGCTGAGAAATTATCTACAGTCGTTTATGTTGATGGCGGCCATGTTTGTCTCCTTCATTAGTGACTGACCTGTGTCCGGTAAGGCCAGGTGTCAAGCAGGAAGTGTTATGCAATCAGCCAGTTCAATTACAGAGGTTCTGATTGGTAGATTTTGTCTAGCCTCTTAAGGAGTGAAGCGAAATGTATTTAATGTTGTAGAGATACGATGAAGGTGATGATTTACTAACAGAAGAGTATTTGAAAAGGTTATGTCAAATGGTTGTGTTAAAAAAACGTATTCTTCTTAGGTTTTTCAGAAAGTAATATAGTATTCTATGAACATCTTTTTGGCTGAAATAAGGAAATGATGTATCAAATACAAGATATTCCTAATTTTATTTTTGTTTCTATTGAATATTGAATTGTTAGTTTCCTTTAGTTAATTCTTTACAAAAATTATTTGTTATCTTTAGTTAATATTTTATCTGTTTACAATGAAATACGCATATGTTTATATCTCTAACGACCAACATTAAGGTAACCTATCAAAGATATTATTCGGCAAATATGTACGCATACAGGTTACAAAGCCAATTTTGTAAGACCGGAAATATTCAATGCAACTGTGCTTAAGAAATTGGTTCATTTTCAGGGGTGTCTTAAGAAACATTATTTCTTCCTTAATTATGAGTTCAAATATTAACGCTAACTCAAAAGCTGCACATGTTACTAATTCAGGCGTTTTCAACAGTCCATATCGAATCATTTGTTTGCAAGCTGATCATAGAGATTATATTTCTCTATGCTGAGTAACTGGTGTCCTTTACTAAACAAACAACCAAATATGTTTACAACTTATTGACCGATAAAGGGATTTAGCTATAATGGTAACAATCAACATTCAAGACTATTTACCGTGGTGGACAATTGATACTTTTTCACTTCACATTTCTTTCGTCCATTAATAAATTATAGGCTCCGCCCATCTCCATCAATATAGCCGATGACTGTTCATGTCAACAACATTCACTTAAATCCTTTTGTAACTGAATATGAAACGTAAATTTCTTATAACGACGATATCATTGATTCATAACACACTAAAGGAAAACCTCTATTCTATTCAATTCAACATATCGATAAAATGAGTGTTCTTATGTAAACTTTGATGCATTGTTTTTATCTTGAATATTAAATCTTCTCCGTTGATGTTAATAATTTGTAAACGATCTTAAGATGATGGAAAACTATTTTGCTCCTTAAACAGGATTTGACTCAAAGTTTAAACATTGCCACGATGTAGCCGAAGTATTGCAAGTTTCTAGATGTTTTCTAGGGTTAATGTTGAAGCCACACAGTCATAGTATAGATACGCGCAACCATCGTATCTTGTTGGTTTCCATTCCGGAAATATATAAAACCTGAATGCCAAATGGATTCCAGTAGGAAACCAAGTTACTCAGTTTCAGTGTATGGATACCAAGTGAATGCCATACTAGTCAAACAAAACTGCTTATGATAAAACTAAATAATTTGTCAATCTATTCATTTAGTTCAAAACAAGATTGGAAACCAACATGAAACTTAACATTATGGTTTCATGTTAGTTTCCATTCAAAGAAATCATCATTTTCACTTTCCAGAAATGGAAACGAACACGATACTTATGACCACAGTTTCATGTTGGTTTCCATATATGGATATATACAAATCAAAGAATCCAAAATGGATTGTAGCTGGAAACCAAGTTACTTAGTTTCAGTGAATGGATACCAACTGGATACCCCAATTACCCACTTTACTTGTGGTTTCCCGGATTCAGGAAACCAAGTCATTTCTGTAGTGTTAATTATTGATTTCAGCCCAATTTGATATCTATCCTTGTCCTAAGAGATAGTACATATAAGAACAATTTCCTACTTTCGTTTTGAATTATTATCAAAGGGAGGTCACTCTTCATTTAATCTGTTGAAAGATGTTCCATTTGAAAAAGGAGTTTCATTCACTGTTTGGACAATAACTTCACATTACATAATAGTTGAACCTTTCTTCCTTTTTCTTCATATATGTTCTTAACTCATGGTAGGGGCGCTATTAAATCTGTTAATGTAAAAAATTGAAACGTCAAATTTAAAAAAATTAAACATACATTTTTGAGGAACTGTTCTCTTCATGAAGGGCACACAATTTTTTTTATTGGAAGACACCATAGGAAACGTTTGCCACCAAATTACCTGTAACCGCTTTAGAATTTATTATGTCACATTTTACCATATCGGTGATGCACAGATTGTATGAGTTATTATTAGTATACCTTTGTGATTTAAATTTTTTAAAATATTGAATGAAGTTCAAAGTGGACCTCTTGAAGATCTCAGTACTGCAACGGTAGTCCTAGGTTTTACTAATTACGTTTCCCCCTTTCTGTAACACTACAAGGACATTTGAGAAAAAGGTGAACTATTAAACACATAAGTTCAGATAATCTTACTTTCTGTAATGAGTTTGGAATTAAACTTCAAATTTTAATTATATATAAGTATGATATTTAATTATATTTATATCATATACGTTTGTTATGACAACTATCTCACTTTGATTTGTCAGTTACCTAGCAGTGCATTCCTAAAATGATTTGTTCCTACCCTATTATAATTCTTTGAAGAAAAGAAAAACATAATGATGTCGCTGGTTTTTAATGATGTTAACAATACAGACATGTTCATGAGATTCATTTTTTTTAATAGTTTACCTTACAATTATCCATTGTCTTCTATCTATTTCCTCACATTCTATCTGACATGTTAACAGACAGATGGTATGAAGTCATTGACAAAAGAAATATGTCACAAAATGAAATGACTATTAAGAGGCGACAAAAAAACAGTATGACTTTGAAGTGGAGTTAGTTTAATAATCAGTCAATCACTTGAACACTTAACCACAACAAATGTTGTTAGACATCAGTTTTGCGATACAGAAATACAAAATTGATTGGGTTAAAACATTTTTTTTTATAGTTTTGATTTCATATTTAAGTCTTTGTAATTGTTTATCATTTTACACATGGCCAAATAAGCTTAACTCGATTATCAACACATAAAACCCCAACTTGTCTTGGTTGGCTCTAACATGTTATCTTTCTATGGGTTAGAGTTATTCAATCACTGATAAGCCTTGGAAGTATAATAATCACCATACAGATATAAAAAGATATAACATATGAATTCAAAAGTTAAGTGGTCAATATATTTATTGATCAATCTTATGTGACTTCACCTATACATGGTCTCCTGTTTACATATATGCAAATCAAAACACAGACCAATATGAAAAAAAGGCTGTCCATGGCGTCTCAAAGACATATCGGTGACGGTGGTCTCATGTAAGCCGATTTCAGTCTTCATGTGACAAAACAGAAATTATATTTTCTCTTCTTGGCATGACCAATAACAACCCCGTCTGTCTAGTATGTTAACCGTCCTCACAGACAACTGAATAAATTGATGATATATCTAAGATTGGTGTCTGTCAGTCAATATTTGTTAATTTATCCATTCTCCTGTTTGTGTGTTTTGACTTTTTGAGGATGTTTTCCCAGAGAGAGGATTCTCAAATTAAGGTCTTTGAATGAAATGTTTACTGTAAAGCTCCATATTCAATATTTTTGTTATTTCAGATTTATAAAAAGCTAAGTTTGTTTTGACGATCAGCTCAGTTACAAATTCTAATTTAAGTTGATTTTTTTTCAACATTCAACAGTTATTTATAAATTAATTCATTCGCTGTCGACTTGGGCCCATCGAAGCAAATATCTATGTGTGGGAGACTATTTTATATCATAAGATGACGTCATGCGTATCGATTTCTGCCTAGTAGTGGGAGATGCGTAAGATCCGAAATAACTAGAGACATAGAGAGGATCAACGGTAATGTAAAACCCTCTGAAGGTAAATTTGCCTAAAATAATCAACACGTCAGTGATAATCTCATTGTAACTAATTGTACATTTCTCTTTTTTTTATAAAAAGGTAAACGATTTGAAAATTTCCTAAAAAAGTAAGTGACGAATCAAGACTACTTTTTGAACATTCTTGCATAATATTGACTTTATTGGTTCATATTTGCTCTATCAATCACTGCAGCATGTTGCCCCTCTACGCTTTATGTTTATACCACTGGGTGTCAATGCAATGGAATGGTAATTGGCCTGTAGACGTTTCCATGTCAAACATGAGCTGTACAAATATACCTTTAATCATTCACCATGATGGTGTGTTCCTCGAGGCCAATGGGGGAGTGATTTACTGTTTGGTCAATTTGATTACGGTATAGAAGCATTTAACAAGCAACGGAACAGTAATTAACCCTCTTTTGATGTAAAGGTTGCTTAAACTGTAAAGATTTATTTTATAAACCTGCCGATGGTTACGAAAACATTTAAAATCAATATATTCTCTGTAGTTTTTACGTACAAACCTAACCATAGTACAAATACAATAAAAATAGATGATCATTTGCATTTTTGTAATTCAATATATTGAATCCCATTCAGTAATATTAATTGATGTTTTGAACAAAATCTATTACGTTTATTACGTTTATGACTCATGCATAACAATTAGTGCGCTGATTATTGTTTCGTGATAGAATTTACTTATTCTTATCTTGTATTTACTGATTGCTATGTCTTGAATGTACTCTGCGAACGATCTCTTTAAACTGAAGAAATTCAACACTTACATGTTTGCCCGTGCTGAAAATGAGAGAATTACAAGACCATTTCCATAAGTTTGAATAAGTTGAGGCAACGCAAAAAAATATGATTTTCATATTTGCTTGTAGAATTGATAGATAATAACTGTTTTGTTTTGTTTAGACTGAACTTACCTAAATGTACATTCATACTGTCAAGTAATACTATTTGTGCATTTTTATAAAAATTGAATATTTTCTTGAAAAAAGTTAATTCACTAACAGATACTACAAGGCAAAATCCTGTGATCACAGCCTTACGTTGACAATTTTGATATTTTGTCATTTGTTTGATTAACTCATAATTTTTATGACAGAAGGGAGATGGCAGAAGCTATCTAATGAGTCTTAATGATCCTTGAGAAGGAAACTTGAAAATTATCAACACAACATCACAACAACAAGGTAGACGGCATCATAAGTAAATGCCAAAATATCATTTTCTTTCGAGACCTTCACTGGTACGACCTATACCAATCCATGTCCAAAAATCCCAAAATTTTTCCCTTTGTCTAAAACATTTGTTGAAGTAAACGATTCAGTTATATTCAATTCCTTATCCAATATGTTACGGTATTCCGATATCCTATTTATAAAGAATGAATACAACTAAATAAACTAAATACAAAATAAAGAAGAGCTGCAAAACGTCTGCGTCATTAGTATATTCTCAAATTAATTTGACATTCGAGAGATCTAACTATTAACAAGGCACATACACAGGCAATCAAAATAAGTTAATTTGATACTCTCTCTACTCGATGAACCTTTACACGATACTTACATATTGTTATAAGTATGTGGTTATTCATATACATTGTATAACGTTCTTACATAGTTCAAATGGGTCAACTGTATAAGTTTTTATTAACCTTGTTGAATTTATAAGATTCCATCGGTCTCTTGAATACCTTACGCAGACCGTTAATGATTTGAGGACTAATGCGAATTTGGTATGCAGGAATCGTATCAGTTTCAGCTGAACATACGCGAAAACTCTAACAATTAACTTGTAACTGAAATTCTGCTTCAATATGAGCGTAAATTATACTGACATTTGAAACTGGTATATGGTATGACATTGAGAAGTAGTACAGAGAAGAGTTATCATGTAGGCGTATGATTGAATATTAATTCATTAAATATTGAATAAGATATATTAAAGTAATCCGTAATTTGACAAATATATTTTTTCATAAGAACTTAAAACTTCATCAATGCATGCAAAATAATGTGTCAATTACAGGGAACAACTTTTTGCTTTTATTTTGCTAGCACGTGTTATACAAGGGACAGTTATTAGTATATGACGAAACACTGAAAGATTTACGCAAGACACCACGGTCACCTAGGTCTTTTTGTTCCTCTTCACAAATCACCCTGGGAGTCTTCATCAGTACAATCTGTACAGAATGTTCCGCCCTTGGTTTGAGTGAGACGATGAAACTAAGTCGTGGATTGGAGAGTCGATGCAACAGACTCTTTACAAAACGCTAGGTCGTGAGGAAATTGGCATCCACTTCCAGCTTTTAGTTCACTTAAGAGCATGGGCTGAAAGCAACTGATTCCAACCCCGGCGTTACCAACACAAACATTTCCACAACAGGTATCAGGCTGTTTCATCAGAATTATTGGTTGAGATCAAAGAGTTGGTAATTTCAGTACAAATATTCCTGAAGAAATTTTAAGGGGTGGTAAAATGAAGAGCATCTGATCAAAGGAATCTAGGCTATCTTCGCAAATAGGAAATTGGTTAAGAGATTGCAAAAAATTTTCAAAAAATCTTCATTTTAAAACCTAACTTTTGTTTTCACTACCAAATCGTGCCAGACATTAGAAAGGCTTCATTTCCAAAATGTTTACTTTTAAAAACAGAATAAGCATCTGCAATATGAACATTGTATCTGCATTATACAAATCATGACAAATGTAGAAATCAACTAAAATCTGTTAAACTTTACCCAAATTTTATGCTTGATGAACGGGGAAAAAACATCCTTATATACATTGTTTAACCCTTGTTTTAAATACTGATACAGATTATTTTCATTTGAAAGTGTTTGTTATCCAAAAGCATCAGGAAAGAGGACCTTGCCCATGATTATGCCATGATCGTTTACACATGGATTTCATATCCATGGCGCACGTAAAACGTTGACGATCCTAAAGGTTTTTAAACAAGGAAGGATATGGTTATTTCTAAAATGGTATTCATGAATAATATCTTCGTCACTACCCTTCATACCAATCTGTACCTGAAAACATTTTATTAGAGTTATTCATGATAATCACCTTCCATATCAGAAGGAACATGTAATTACTGATTGTAAAAATTATTGTTGATTATCATTTCTTATATGCTTTTTTCTATTTTTTTCACAAAAGCAATTATTGACATTTCTTTTTATACAGTTCATATAAGCAATTACTAGTAACAACCTATAATTTACCATAAACTTGATAAAGCTCATCTTATTATTATTATTACAAATATCGTTGAATCGATAACGTTGTAAGTTTACCTAAATTATGGACCCCTTTTGCTTTATCATGATTAGTATCAACGACCTTATAACATTCACTATTATTTCGAAGTTTGCTAGCAATAATATTTTATAACAGGGGTATTTTTTACATGACGCTCCTTAAACAGTAAAAAGGGTACACGTTGCTGAATATGTTTTACCTGTAATAAAATATTTATGAGAAGAATCATTCTATTCAAAATCAAACCAGCAAGAATTTTATTGCTAATCGTTTTGTGGGCATAGTTAATGGACTTGGGTTTTTATCGAAAATATTCCATTGAAATTTATTTCAAAGAAGAGATTGAATGAATAATCACTTTTAATAAGTATTAAAACTATGAAGTGGAAACCTTTAGCAATTTCTTGTATCAGTATTTCATTTTAAGTTTTAAATTTTAAGCACGGAAAACACGATCGATAGTATTAAACTATCATATGCCGTTATGAAGATAGTAAAAATGCATTTACATGTCATCTCATCCTTTAAACAAAAATGCGTATAATGGAAGTACAATAGGCACTCCCGTCTGCAAAGCAAATTTTATTTCCAATCAATCGAAACATTTTATTCGTGCTCTTGAATACGACCATATTAATTTTCAGTCAATCTTCTTGTTTAAGTTAAAGTTCTGATACTTAAATCACTGGAACAAGTAGTTAATATTCTATTGAAATGAAATGTTTGTTACCACAATGTTTTAATCATGTCTTGCCTATAGTAATCATTAAGCCATATTGAGCTTAATGTCCACATTCTCGTCAGATATCACAACTATTACATTTCATCAGGAACATTTTCACACAAAAAAGCCTGATGAGAAAATATGAGAACAAACATATGTAATTGCAAAATATTTTCAGCATTCGCAATGTTAAGTTCAGGATACAGGTAATCAGGCAAATTTAAAACTTAAATTTTCAACTTAAAATAAATTCAATTTAAGTGTATTTGGGATTTTACTTTTTCGACTCCCCATGAACCTATAACTACAGAAAATTTAAATCTTGTGTATACATGAAGGTACCTAGGCCAATAGGAAGTATGAATTGTAGATTTGGTGATTTTGTAACCCCTACCAGTAGTTGTGTCACTGTGTACAGACTTCTTAGCTAATGGGTAATGTTACCATAGTGATCCTATGGCCCTCATATGGTGAGGCTTTGCCCAATCTATATTATATGAAGCCTTATATGGTAAACTTCACTAAAATACTTCAATTGAGTTAAGCCGTAAACATTACGATAATGTTAAGTTGGACATAGAGGAAAAAAATATAATGTCTCCTTATATTGAAATCATTATCTTACAACGTACAGTGAACTATCATAACAAAATTAAATTGATCAATGTGTCGTCTGGAAACATAATGTCAGAGGCATGTTTGTATTAAGTTAATTATCCTAATCTATCGATGATACAAACATTGTTTAAATACATTTTCTATTTTATCAATGAAATAAAACTTAAAAAGTTTAAACTATTAAAGTCCTCTGACAACACAACAACCCTGCAACCCTATGGATCCTTTCAAAAAGCAATATTTTTTAGGTTTTAAAAAGGTAATAACATCTTGTCATCTTGATTAACATTTATGATGAGATGGACTTTAATTTGGCCGAAGTTAATGATTCAGAACTACCTAGAATAAAAGTTATAAACAATAGTAAGAGAGGAATAAGGGATTATGCAAACTTATCACAAACTAATAAAACTATAGATAAAAGGTCGAAGTTGAAAGGCGAAAGTGAAGAGCTCTGATGACAGATACTGAACAAGAAGAAGTTAAAAGAATAAGAATATTTGATCCAGTGTAAAGTGAAGATGTGTCTGATAATCGAGGAGAGCCTACATTTTGATAGGATAAAGGATGACTTTCGGCTTTATAGGTTACAAGATAAGATAAACAAACTGGACGATCGCATGTTTGGCCTTCAAAAACGTGTCAATGGATATTTTATTGTGTTCATAGAAGATACTTTAAGTGGGTGTTAAGCAACTAACAAATTAAGAGGCATTTAGAAGTTGGATTGATGAAGGAGAACACGTTCTTAAGGATCAAATGCAATTTTTTAAAAATTGACTATCTATAAAGAAGTTGACTATCAATAAGAACTTGTTCTTCTTCAACTTTATGACTTACATTAAGAACTGCTTTATCAAACGGTTGTGGACAACCGTTTGAACATGAAGTGCCACAACGTGTTGATATAATGTCGACAATTGTGTATATCAGGGTGTAAGTCTTTCATTCTTACATCCAGATAACGAAATTAAACAATTCTTTCTTCTAGAAATGAAACTGCATCTACAGTTAGACCATTAGACATCTCTGCTAGTGTGATAATTATGCAGGGGAATCACAAGTCATGAATACTCTAACGCAAATTGCTTATATAACATGGAGTATTAACCATTCACAATCTCAAAAGAACCTTAAAAGAAGCCCTTATTAGGAACCTTGCGCCTTCCGCCCATTTTTTGTTATGCCGCCCAATCTTTAAAATACTCCTAAAATGTTTGCGAAAAGACCCATTTATCTGAGATATTCCTCAGTATCGTTTATTCTATGAGTATTAACCATTCACAATCTCAAAAGAACCTTAAAAGAAGCCCTTATTAGGAACCTTGCGCCTTCCGCCCATTTTTTCATATGCCGCCTAATCTTTAAAATACTCCTAAAATGTTTGCGAAAAGACCCATTTATCTGAGTTATTCCTCAATATCCTTTATTCTATGAGTATTAACCATTCACAATCTCAAAAGAACCTTAAAAGAAGCCCTTATTAGGAACCTTGCGCCTTCCGCCCATTTTTTCGTATGCCGCCCAATCTTTAAAATACTCCTAAAATGTTTGCGAAAAGACCCATTTATCTGAGATATTCCTCAATATCCTTTATTCTATGAGTATTAACCATTCACAATCTCAAAAGAACCTTAAAAGAAGCCCTTATTAGGAACCTTGCGCCTTCAGCCCATTTTTTCATATGCCGCCCAATCTTTAAAATACTCCTAAAATGTTTGCGAAAAGACCCATTTATCTGAGATATTCCTCAGTATCGTTTATTCTATGAGTATTAACCATTCACAATCTCAAAAGAACCTTAAAAGAAGCCCTTATTAGGAACCTTGCGCCTTCCGCCCATTTTTTCATATGCCGCCCAATCTTTAAAATACTCCTAAAATGTTTGCGAAAAGACCCATTTATCTGAATTATTCCTCAATATCCTTTATTCTATGAGTATTAACCATTCACAATCTCAAAAGAACCTTAAAAGAAGCCCTTATTAGGAACCTTGTGCCTTCCGCCCATTTTTTCATATGCCGCCCAATCTTTAAAATACTCCTAAAATGTTTGCGAAAAGACCCATTTATCTGAGATATTCCTCAATATCCTTTATTCTATGAGTATTAACCATTCACAATCTCAAAAGAACCTTAAAAGAAGCCCTTATTAGGAACCTTGCGCCTTCCGCCCATTTTTTCGTATGCCGCCCAATCTTTAAAATACTCCTAAAATGTTTGCGAAAAGACCCATTTATCTGAGATATTCCTCAGTATCCTTTTATCTATGAGTATTAACCATTCACAATCTCAAAAGAACCTTAAAAGAAGCCCTTATTAGGAACCTTGCACCTTCCGCCCATTTTTTCGTATGCCGCCCAATCTTTAAAATACTCCTAAAATGTTTGCGAAAAGACCCATTTATCTGAGATATTCCTCAATATCCTTTATTCTATGAGTATTAACCATTCACAATCTCAAAAGAACCTTAAAAGAAGCCCTTATTAGGAACCTTGCGCCTTCCGCCCATTTTTTCATATGCCGCCCAATCTTTAAAATACTCCTAAAATGTTTGCGAAAAGACCCATTTATCTGAATTATTCCTCAATATCCTTTATTCTATGAGTATTAACCATTCACAATCTCAAAAGAACCTTAAAAGAAGCCCTTATTAGGAACCTTGCGCCTTCCGCCCATTTTTTCATATGCCGCCTAATCTTTAAAATACTCCTAAAATGTTTGCGAAAAGACCCATTTATCTGAGTTATTCCTCAATATCCTTTATTCTATGAGTATTAACCATTCACAATCTCAAAAGAACCTTAAAAGAAGCCCTTATTAGGAACCTTGCGCCTTCCGCCCATTTTTTCGTATGCCGCCCAATCTTTAAAATACTCCTAAAATGTTTGCGAAAAGACCCATTTATCTGAGATATTCCTCAATATCCTTTATTCTATGAGTATTAACCATTCACAATCTCAAAAGAACCTTAAAAGAAGCCCTTATTAGGAACCTTGCGCCTTCAGCCCATTTTTTCGTATGCCGCCCAATCTTTAAAATACTCCTAAAATGTTTGCGAAAAGACCCATTTATCTGAGATATTCCTCAGTATCCTTTTATCTATGAGTATTAACCATTCACAATCTCAAAAGAACCTTAAAAGAAGCCCTTATTAGGAACCTTGCACCTTCCGCCCATTTTTTCGTATGCCGCCCAATCTTTAAAATACTCCTAAAATGTTTGCGAAAAGACCCATTTATCTGAGATATTCCTCAATATCCTTTATTCTATGAGTATTAACCATTCACAATCTCAAAAGAACCTTAAAAGAAGCCCTTATTAGGAACCTTGCGCCTTCCGCCCATTTTTTCATATGCCGCCCAATCTTTAAAATACTCCTAAAATGTTTGCGAAAAGACCCATTTATCTGAATTATTCCTCAATATCCTTTATTCTATGAGTATTAACCATTCACAATCTCAAAAGAACCTTAAAAGAAGCCCTTATTAGGAACCTTGCGCCTTCCGCCCATTTTTTCGTATGCCGCCCAATCTTTAAAATACTCCTAAAATGTTTGCGAAAAGACCCATTTATCTGAATTATTCCTCAATATCCTTTATTCTATGAGTATTAACCATTCACAATCTCAAAAGAACCTTAAAAGAAGCCCTTATTACGAAATTTGCGCCTTCCGCCCATTTTGTCGTATGCCGCCCAATCTTTTAAATACTCCTAAAATGTTTGCAAAAAGACCCATTTATCTGAGATATTCCTCAATATCCTTTATTCTATGAGTATTAACCATTCACAATCTCAAAAGAACCTTAAAAGAAGCCCTTATTAGGAACCTTGCGCCTTCCGCCCATTTTTTCGTATGCCGCCAAATCTTTAAAATACTCCTAAAATGTTTGCGAAAAGACCCATTTATCTGAGATATTCCTCAATATCCTTTATTCTATGAGTATTAACCATTCACAATCTCAAAAGAACCTTAAAAGAAGCCCTTATTAGGAACCTTGCGCCTTCCGCCCATTTTTTTAGTATGCCGCCCAATCTTTAAAATACTCCTAAAATTTTTGCAAAAAGACCCATTTATCTGAGTTATTCCTCAATATCCTTTATTCTATGAGTATTAACCATTCACAATCTCAAAAGAACCTTAAAAGAAGCCCTTATTAGGAACCTTGCGCCTTCCGCCCATTTTTTCGTATGCCGCCCAATCTTTAAAATACTCCTAAAATGTTTGCAAAAAGACCCATTTATCTGAGATATTCCTCAATATCCTTTATTCTATGAGTATTAACCATTCACAATTTCAAAAGAACCTTAAAAGAAGCCCTTATTAGGAACCTTGCGCCTTCCGCCCATTTTTTCGTATGCCGCCCAATCTTTAAAATACTCCAAAAATGTTTGCAAAAAGACCCATTTATCTGAATTATTCCTCAATATCCTTTATTCTATGAGTATTAACCATTCACAATCTCAAAAGAACCTTAAAAGAAGCCCTTATTAGGAACCTTGCGCCTTCCGCCCATTTTTTCGTATGCCGCCCAATCTTTAAAATACTCCTAAAATGTTTGCGAAAAGACCCATTTATCTGAATTATTCCTCAATATCCTTTATTCTATGAGTATTAACCATTCACAATCTCAAAAGAACCTTAAAAGAAGCCCATATTACGAACCTTGCGCCTTCCGCCCATTTTTTCGTATGCCGCCCAATCTTTAAAATACTCCTAAAATGTTTGCGAAAAGACCCATTTATCTGAATTATTCCTCAATATCCTTTATTCTATGAGTATTAACCATTCACAATCTCAAAAGAACCTTAAAAGAAGCCCTTATTAGGAACCTTCCGCCCATTTTTTCGTATGCCGCCCAATCTTTAAAATACTCCTAAAATGTTTGCGAAAAGACCCATTTATCTGAGATATTCTTTAATATCCTTTATTCTATGAGTATTAACCATTCACAATCTCAAAAGAACCTTAAAAGAAGCCCTTATTACGAAATTTGCGCCTTCCGCCCATTTTGTCGTATGCCGCCCAATCTTTAAAATACTCCTAAAATGTTTGCGAAAAGACCCATTTATCTGAGTTATTCCTCAATATCCTTTATTCTATGAGTATTAACCATTCACAATCTCAAAAGAACCTTAAAAGAAGCCCTTATTAGGAACCTTGCGCCTTCCGCCCATTTTTTCGTATGCCGCCCAATCTTTAAAATACTCCTAAAATGTTTGCAAAAAGACCCATTTATCTGAGATATTCCTCAATATCCTTTATTCTATGAGTATTAACCATTCACAATTTCAAAAGAACCTTAAAAGAAGCCCTTATTAGGAACCTTGCGCCTTCCGCCCATTTTTTCGTATGCCGCCCAATCTTTAAAATACTCCTAAAATGTTTGCAAAAAGACCCATTTATCTGACATATTCCTCAATATCCTTTATTCTATGAGTATTAACCATTCACAATCTCAAAAGAACCTTAAAAGAAGCCCTTATTAGGAACCTTGCGCCTTCCGCCCATTTTTTCGTATGCCGCCCAATCTTTAAAATACTCCTAAAATGTTTGCAAAAAGACCCATTTATCTGAATTATTCCTCAATATCCTTTATTCTATGAGTATTAACCATTCACAATCTCAAAAGAACCTTAAAAGAAGCCCTTATTAGGAACCTTGCGCCTTCCGCCCATTTTGTCGTATGCCGCCCAATCTTTAAAATACTCCTAAAATGTTTGCGAAAAGACCCATTTATCTGAGATAATCCTCAATATCCTTTATTCTATGAGTATTAACCATTCACAATCTCAAAAGAACCTTAAAAGAAGCCCTTATTAGGAACCTTGCGCCTTCCGCCCATTTTTTCGTATGCCGCCCAATCTTTAAAATACTCCTAAAATGTTTGCAAAAAGACCCATTTATCTGAATTATTCCTCAATATCCTTTATTCTATGAGTATTAACCATTCACAATCTCAAAAGAACCTTAAAAGAAGCCCTTATTAGGAACCTTGCGCCTTCCGCCCATTTTTTCGTATGCCGCCCAATCTTTAAAATACTCCTAAAATGTTTGCAAAAAGACCCATTTATCTGAGATATTCCTCAATATCCTTTATTCTATGAGTATTAACCATTCACAATTTCAAAAGAACCTTAAAAGAAGCCCTTATTAGGAACTTTGCGCCTTCCGCCCATTTTTTCGTATGCCGCCCAATCTTTAAAATACTCCAAAAATGTTTGCAAAAAGACCCATTTATCTGAATTATTCCTCAATATCCTTTATTCTATGAGTATTAACCATTCACAATCTCAAAAGAACCTTAAAAGAAGCCCTTATTAGGAACCTTGCGCCTTCCGCCCATTTTTTCGTATGCCGCCCAATCTTTAAAATACTCCTAAAATGTTTGCGAAAAGACCCATTTATCTGAATTATTCCTCAATATCCTTTATTTTATGAGTATTAACCATTCACAATCTCAAAAGAACCTTAAAAGAAGCCCTTATTACGAACCTTGCGCCTTCCGCCCATTTTTTCGTATGCCGCCCAATCTTTAAAATACTCCTAAAATGTTTGCGAAAAGACCCATTTATCTGAGATATTCCTCAATATCCTTTATTCTATGAGTATTAACCATTCACAATCTCAAAAGAACCTTAAAAGAAGCCCTTATTAGGAACCTTCCGCCCATTTTTTCGTATGCCGCCCAATCTTTAAAATACTCCTAAAATGTTTGCGAAAAGACCCATTTATCTGAGATATTCTTTAATATCCTTTTTTCTATGAGTATTAACCATTCACAATCTCAAAAGAACCTTAAAAGAAGCCCTTATTACGAAATTCGCGCCTTCCGCCCATTTTGTCGTATGCCGCCCAATCTTTAAAATACTCCTAAAATGTTTGCGAAAAGACCCATTTATCTGAATTATTCCTCAATATCCTTTATTCTATGAGTATTAACCATTCACAATCTCAAAAGAACCTTAAAAGAAGCCCTTATTAGGAACCTTGCGCCTTCCGCCCATTTTTTCGTATGCCGCCCAATCTTTAAAATACTCCTAAAATGTTTGCGAAAAGACCCATTTATCTGAATTATTCCTCAATATCCTTTATTCTATGAGTATTAACCATTCACAATCTCAAAAGAACCTTAAAAGAAGCCCTTATTAGGAACCTTGCGCCTTCCGCCCATTTTTTTAGTATGCCGCCCAATCTTTAAAATACTCCTAAAATTTTTGCAAAAAGACCCATTTATCTGAGTTATTCCTCAATATCCTTTATTCTATGAGTATTAACCATTCACAATCTCAAAAGAACCTTAAAAGAAGCCCTTATTAGGAACCTTGCGCCTTCCGCCCATTTTTTCGTATGCCGCCCAATCTTTAAAATACTCCTAAAATGTTTGCGAAAAGACCCATTTATCTGAGATATTCCTCAATATCCTTTATTCTTTGAGTATTAACCATTCACAATCTCAAAAGAACCTTAAAAGAAGCCCTTATTACGAACCTTCCGCCCATTTTTTCGTATGCCGCCCAATCTTTAAAATACTCCTAAAATGTTTGCGAAAAGACCCATTTATCTGAGTTATTCCTCAATATCCTTTATTCTATGAGTATTAACCATTCACAATCTCAAAAGAACCTTAAAAGAAGCCCTTATTACGAACCTTCCGCCCATTTTTTCGTATGCCGCCCAATCTTTAAAATACTCCTAAAATGTTTGCGAAAAGACCCATTTATCTGAGATATTCTTTAATATCCTTTATTCTATGAGTATTAACCATTCACAATCTCAAAAGAACCTTAAAAGAAGCCCTTATTAGGAACCTTGCGCCTTCCGCCCATTTTGTCGTATGCCGCCCAATCTTTAAAATACTCCTAAAATGTTTGCGAAAAGACCCATTTATCTGAATTATTCCTCAATATCCTTTATTCTATGAGTATTAACCATTCACAATCTCAAAAGAACCTTAAAAGAAGCCCTTATTAGGAACCTTGCGCCTTCCGCCCATTTTGTCGTATGCCGCCCAATCTTTAAAATACTCCTAAAATGTTTGCGAAAAGACCCATTTATCTGAGATATTCCTCAATATCCTTTATTCTATGAGTATTAACCATTCACAATCTCAAAAGAACCTTAAAAGAAGCCCTTATTAGGAACCTTGCGCCTTCCGCCCATTTTTTCGTATGCCGCCCAATCTATAAAATACTCCTAAAATGTTTGCGAAAAGACCCATTTATCTGAGATATTCCTCAATATCCTTTATTCTATGAGTATTAACCATTCACAATCTCAAAAGAACCTTAAAAGAAGCCCTTATTAGGAACCTTGCGCCTTCCGCCCATTTTTTCGTATGCCGCCAAATCTTTAAAATACTCCTAAAATGTTTGCGAAAAGACCCATTTATCTGAGATATTCCTCAATATCCTTTATTCTATGAGTATTAACCATTCACAATCTCAAAAGAACCTTAAAAGAAGCCCTTATTAGGAACCTTCCGCCCATTTTTTCGTATGCCGCCCAATCTTTAAAATACTCCTAAAATGTTTGCGAAAAGACCCATTTATCTGAGTTATTCCTCAATATCCTTTATTCTATGAGTATTAACCATTCACAATCTCAAAAGAACCTTAAAAGAAGCCCTTATTAGGAACCTTGCGCCTTCCGCCCATTTTTTCGTATGCCGCCCAATCTTTAAAATACTCCTAAAATGTTTGCGAAAAGACCCATTTATCTGAGATATTCCTCAATATCCTTTATTCTATGAGTATTAACCATTCACAATCTCAAAAGAACCTTAAAAGAAGCCCTTATTAGGAACCTTGCGCCTTCCGCCCATTTTTTTAGTATGCCGCCCATTCTTTAAAATACTCCTAAAATTTTTGCAAAAAGACCCATTTATCTGAGTTATTCCTCAATATCCTTTATTCTATGAGTATTAACCATTCACAATCTCAAAAGAACCTTAAAAGAAGCCCTTATTAGGAACCTTGTGCCTTCCGCCCATTTTTTCGTATGCCGCCCAATCTTTAAAATACTCCTAAAATGTTTGCAAAAAGACCCATTTATCTGAGATATTCCTCAATATCCTTTATTCTATGAGTATTAACCATTCACAATTTCAAAAGAACCTTAAAAGAAGCCCTTATTAGGAACCTTGCGCCTTCCGCCCATTTTTTCGTATGCCGCCCAATCTTTAAAATACTCCTAAAATGTTTGCAAAAAGACCCATTTATCTGACATATTCCTCAATATCCTTTATTCTATGAGTATTAACCATTCACAATCTCAAAAGAACCTTAAAAGAAGCCCTTATTAGGAACCTTGCGCCTTCCGCCCATTTTTTCGTATGCCGCCCAATCTTTAAAATACTCCTAAAATGTTTGCAAAAAGACCCATTTATCTGAATTATTCCTCAATATCCTTTATTCTATGAGTATTAACCAATCACAATCTCAAAAGAACCTTAAAAGAAGCCCTTATTAGGAACCTTGCGCCTTCCGCCCATTTTGTCGTATGCCGCCCAATCTTTAAAATACTCCTAAAATGTTTGCGAAAAGACCCATTTATCTGAGATAATCCTCAATATCCTTTATTCTATGAGTATTAACCATTCACAATCTCAAAAGAACCTTAAAAGAAGCCCTTATTAGGAACCTTGCGCCTTCCGCCCATTTTTTCGTATGCCGCCCAATCTTTAAAATACTCCTAAAATGTTTGCAAAAAGATCCATTTATCTGAATTATTCCTCAATATCCTTTATTCTATGAGTATTAACCATTCACAATCTCAAAAGAACCTTAAAAGAAGCCCTTATTAGGAACCTTGCGCCTTCCGCCCATTTTTTCGTATGCCGCCCAATCTTTAAAATACTCCTAAAATGTTTGCAAAAAGACCCATTTATCTGAGATATTCCTCAATATCCTTTATTCTATGAGTATTAACCATTCACAATTTCAAAAGAACCTTAAAAGAAGCCCTTATTAGGAACCTTGCGCCTTCCGCCCATTTTTTCGTATGCCGCCCAATCTTTAAAATACTCCAAAAATGTTTGCAAAAAGACCCATTTATCTGAATTATTCCTCAATATCCTTTATTCTATGAGTATTAACCATTCACAATCTCAAAAGAACCTTAAAAGAAGCCCTTATTAGGAACCTTGCGCCTTCCGCCCATTTTTTCGTATGCCGCCCAATCTTTAAAATACTCCTAAAATGTTTGCGAAAAGACCCATTTATCTGAATTATTCCTCAATATCCTTTATTTTATGAGTATTAACCATTCACAATCTCAAAAGAACCTTAAAAGAAGCCCTTATTACGAACCTTGCGCCTTCCGCCCATTTTTTCGTATGCCGCCCAATCTTTAAAATACTCCTAAAATGTTTGCGAAAAGACCCATTTATCTGAGATATTCCTCAATATCCTTTATTCTATGAGTATTAACCATTCACAATCTCAAAAGAACCTTAAAAGAAGCCCTTATTAGGAACCTTCCGCCCATTTTTTCGTATGCCGCCCAATCTTTAAAATACTCCTAAAATGTTTGCGAAAAGACCCATTTATCTGAGATATTCTTTAATATCCTTTATTCTATGAGTATTAACCATTCACAATCTCAAAAGAACCTTAAAAGAAGCCCTTATTACGAAATTCGCGCCTTCCGCCCATTTTGTCGTATGCCGCCCAATCTTTAAAATACTCCTAAAATGTTTGCGAAAAGACCCATTTATCTGAATTATTCCTCAATATCCTTTATTCTATGAGTATTAACCATTCACAATCTCAAAAGAACCTTAAAAGAAGCCCTTATTAGGAACCTTGCGCCTTCCGCCCATTTTTTCGTATGCCGCCCAATCTTTAAAATACTCCTAAAATGTTTGCGAAAAGACCCATTTATCTGAATTATTCCTCAATATCCTTTATTCTATGAGTATTAACCATTCACAATCTCAAAAGAACCTTAAAAGAAGCCCTTATTAGGAACCTTGCGCCTTCCGCCCATTTTTTTAGTATGCCGCCCAATCTTTAAAATACTCCTAAAATTTTTGCAAAAAGACCCATTTATCTGAGTTATTCCTCAATATCCTTTATTCTATGAGTATTAACCATTCACAATCTCAAAAGAACCTTAAAAGAAGCCCTTATTAGGAACCTTGCGCCTTCCGCCCATTTTTTCGTATGCCGCCCAATCTTTAAAATACTCCTAAAATGTTTGCGAAAAGACCCATTTATCTGAGATATTCCTCAATATCCTTTATTCTTTGAGTATTAACCATTCACAATCTCAAAAGAACCTTAAAAGAAGCCCTTATTACGAACCTTCCGCCCATTTTTTCGTATGCCGCCCAATCTTTAAAATACTCCTAAAATTTTTGCAAAAAGACCCATTTATCTGAGATATTCCTCAATATCCTTTATTCTTTGAGTATTAACCATTCACAATCTCAAAAGAACCTTAAAAGAAGCCCTTATTACGAACCTTCCGCCCATTTTTTCGTATGCCGCCCAATCTTTAAAATACTCCTAAAATGTTTGCGAAAAGACCCATTTATCTGAGATATTCTTTAATATCCTTTATTCTATGAGTATTAACCATTCACAATCTCAAAAGAACCTTAAAAGAAGCCCTTATTAGGAACCTTGCGCCTTCCGCCCATTTTGTCGTATGCCGCCCAATCTTTAAAATACTCCTAAAATGTTTGCGAAAAGACCCATTTATCTGAATTATTCCTCAATATCCTTTATTCTATGAGTATTAACCATTCACAATCTCAAAAGAACCTTAAAAGAAGCCCTTATTACGAAATTTGCGCCTTCCGCCCATTTTGTCGTATGCCGCCCAATCTTTTAAATACTCCTAAAATGTTTGCAAAAAGACCCATTTATCTGAGATATTCCTCAATATCCTTTATTCTATGAGTATTAACCATTCACAATCTCAAAAGAACCTTAAAAGAAGCCCTTATTAGGAACCTTGCGCCTTCCGCCCATTTTTTCGTATGCCGCCAAATCTTTAAAATACTCCTAAAATGTTTGCGAAAAGACCCATTTATCTGAGATATTCCTCAATATCCTTTATTCTATGAGTATTAACCATTCACAATCTGAAAAGAACCTTAAAAGAAGCCCTTATTAGGAACCTTGCGCCTTCCGCCCATTTTTTTAGTATGCCGCCCAATCTTTAAAATACTCCTAAAATTTTTGCAAAAAGACCCATTTATCTGAGTTATTCCTCAATATCCTTTATTCTATGAGTATTAACCATTCACAATCTCAAAAGAACCTTAAAAGAAGCCCTTATTAGGAACCTTGCGCCTTCCGCCCATTTTTTCGTATGCCGCCCAATCTTTAAAATACTCCTAAAATGTTTGCAAAAAGACCCATTTATCTGAGATATTCCTCAATATCCTTTATTCTATGAGTATTAACCATTCACAATTTCAAAAGAACCTTAAAAGAAGCCCTTATTAGGAACCTTGCGCCTTCCGCCCATTTTTTCGTATGCCGCCCAATCTTTAAAATACTCCAAAAATGTTTGCAAAAAGACCCATTTATCTGAATTATTCCTCAATATCCTTTATTCTATGAGTATTAACCATTCACAATCTCAAAAGAACCTTAAAAGAAGCCCTTATTAGGAACCTTGCGCCTTCCGCCCATTTTTTCGTATGCCGCCCAATCTTTAAAATACTCCTAAAATGTTTGCGAAAAGACCCATTTATCTGAATTATTCCTCAATATCCTTTATTCTATGAGTATTAACCATTCACAATCTCAAAAGAACCTTAAAAGAAGCCCATATTACGAACCTTGCGCCTTCCGCCCATTTTTTCGTATGCCGCCCAATCTTTAAAATACTCCTAAAATGTTTGCGAAAAGACCCATTTATCTGAATTATTCCTCAATATCCTTTATTCTATGAGTATTAACCATTCACAATCTCAAAAGAACCTTAAAAGAAGCCCTTATTAGGAACCTTCCGCCCATTTTTTCGTATGCCGCCCAATCTTTAAAATACTCCTAAAATGTTTGCGAAAAGACCCATTTATCTGAGATATTCTTTAATATCCTTTATTCTATGAGTATTAACCATTCACAATCTCAAAAGAACCTTAAAAGAAGCCCTTATTACGAAATTTGCGCCTTCCGCCCATTTTGTCGTATGCCGCCCAATCTTTAAAATACTCCTAAAATGTTTGCGAAAAGACCCATTTATCTGAGTTATTCCTCAATATCCTTTATTCTATGAGTATTAACCATTCACAATCTCAAAAGAACCTTAAAAGAAGCCCTTATTAGGAACCTTGCGCCTTCCGCCCATTTTTTCGTATGCCGCCCAATCTTTAAAATACTCCTAAAATGTTTGCAAAAAGACCCATTTATCTGAGATATTCCTCAATATCCTTTATTCTATGAGTATTAACCATTCACAATTTCAAAAGAACCTTAAAAGAAGCCCTTATTAGGAACCTTGCGCCTTCCGCCCATTTTTTCGTATGCCGCCCAATCTTTAAAATACTCCTAAAATGTTTGCAAAAAGACCCATTTATCTGACATATTCCTCAATATCCTTTATTCTATGAGTATTAACCATTCACAATCTCAAAAGAACCTTAAAAGAAGCCCTTATTAGGAACCTTGCGCCTTCCGCCCATTTTTTCGTATGCCGCCCAATCTTTAAAATACTCCTAAAATGTTTGCAAAAAGACCCATTTATCTGAATTATTCCTCAATATCCTTTATTCTATGAGTATTAACCATTCACAATCTCAAAAGAACCTTAAAAGAAGCCCTTATTAGGAACCTTGCGCCTTCCGCCCATTTTGTCGTATGCCGCCCAATCTTTAAAATACTCCTAAAATGTTTGCGAAAAGACCCATTTATCTGAGATAATCCTCAATATCCTTTATTCTATGAGTATTAACCATTCACAATCTCAAAAGAACCTTAAAAGAAGCCCTTATTAGGAACCTTGCGCCTTCCGCCCATTTTTTCGTATGCCGCCCAATCTTTAAAATACTCCTAAAATGTTTGCAAAAAGACCCATTTATCTGAATTATTCCTCAATATCCTTTATTCTATGAGTATTAACCATTCACAATCTCAAAAGAACCTTAAAAGAAGCCCTTATTAGGAACCTTGCGCCTTCCGCCCATTTTTTCGTATGCCGCCCAATCTTTAAAATACTCCTAAAATGTTTGCAAAAAGACCCATTTATCTGAGATATTCCTCAATATCCTTTATTCTATGAGTATTAACCATTCACAATTTCAAAAGAACCTTAAAAGAAGCCCTTATTAGGAACCTTGCGCCTTCCGCCCATTTTTTCGTATGCCGCCCAATCTTTAAAATACTCCAAAAATGTTTGCAAAAAGACCCATTTATCTGAATTATTCCTCAATATCCTTTATTCTATGAGTATTAACCATTCACAATCTCAAAAGAACCTTAAAAGAAGCCCTTATTAGGAACCTTGCGCCTTCCGCCCATTTTTTCGTATGCCGCCCAATCTTTAAAATACTCCTAAAATGTTTGCGAAAAGACCCATTTATCTGAATTATTCCTCAATATCCTTTATTTTATGAGTATTAACCATTCACAATCTCAAAAGAACCTTAAAAGAAGCCCTTATTACGAACCTTGCGCCTTCCGCCCATTTTTTCGTATGCCGCCCAATCTTTAAAATACTCCTAAAATGTTTGCGAAAAGACCCATTTATCTGAGATATTCCTCAATATCCTTTATTCTATGAGTATTAACCATTCACAATCTCAAAAGAACCTTAAAAGAAGCCCTTATTAGGAACCTTCCGCCCATTTTTTCGTATGCCGCCCAATCTTTAAAATACTCCTAAAATGTTTGCGAAAAGACCCATTTATCTGAGATATTCTTTAATATCCTTTTTTCTATGAGTATTAACCATTCACAATCTCAAAAGAACCTTAAAAGAAGCCCTTATTACGAAATTCGCGCCTTCCGCCCATTTTGTCGTATGCCGCCCAATCTTTAAAATACTCCTAAAATGTTTGCGAAAAGACCCATTTATCTGAATTATTCCTCAATATCCTTTATTCTATGAGTATTAACCATTCACAATCTCAAAAGAACCTTAAAAGAAGCCCTTATTAGGAACCTTGCGCCTTCCGCCCATTTTTTCGTATGCCGCCCAATCTTTAAAATACTCCTAAAATGTTTGCGAAAAGACCCATTTATCTGAATTATTCCTCAATATCCTTTATTCTATGAGTATTAACCATTCACAATCTCAAAAGAACCTTAAAAGAAGCCCTTATTAGGAACCTTGCGCCTTCCGCCCATTTTTTTAGTATGCCGCCCAATCTTTAAAATACTCCTAAAATTTTTGCAAAAAGACCCATTTATCTGAGTTATTCCTCAATATCCTTTATTCTATGAGTATTAACCATTCACAATCTCAAAAGAACCTTAAAAGAAGCCCTTATTAGGAACCTTGCGCCTTCCGCCCATTTTTTCGTATGCCGCCCAATCTTTAAAATACTCCTAAAATGTTTGCGAAAAGACCCATTTATCTGAGATATTCCTCAATATCCTTTATTCTTTGAGTATTAACCATTCACAATCTCAAAAGAACCTTAAAAGAAGCCCTTATTACGAACCTTCCGCCCATTTTTTCGTATGCCGCCCAATCTTTAAAATACTCCTAAAATGTTTGCGAAAAGACCCATTTATCTGAGATATTCCTCAATATCCTTTATTCTTTGAGTATTAACCATTCACAATCTCAAAAGAACCTTAAAAGAAGCCCTTATTACGAACCTTCCGCCCATTTTTTCGTATGCCGCCCAATCTTTAAAATACTCCTAAAATGTTTGCGAAAAGACCCATTTATCTGAGATATTCTTTAATATCCTTTATTCTATGAGTATTAACCATTCACAATCTCAAAAGAACCTTAAAAGAAGCCCTTATTAGGAACCTTGCGCCTTCCGCCCATTTTGTCGTATGCCGCCCAATCTTTAAAATACTCCTAAAATGTTTGCGAAAAGACCCATTTATCTGAATTATTCCTCAATATCCTTTATTCTATGAGTATTAACCATTCACAATCTCAAAAGAACCTTAAAAGAAGCCCTTATTAGGAACCTTGCGCCTTCCGCCCATTTTGTCGTATGCCGCCCAATCTTTAAAATACTCCTAAAATGTTTGCGAAAAGACCCATTTATCTGAGATATTCCTCAATATCCTTTATTCTATGAGTATTAACCATTCACAATCTCAAAAGAACCTTAAAAGAAGCCCTTATTAGGAACCTTGCGCCTTCCGCCCATTTTTTCGTATGCCGCCCAATCTATAAAATACTCCTAAAATGTTTGCGAAAAGACCCATTTATCTGAGATATTCCTCAATATCCTTTATTCTATGAGTATTAACCATTCACAATCTCAAAAGAACCTTAAAAGAAGCCCTTATTAGGAACCTTGCGCCTTCCGCCCATTTTTTCGTATGCCGCCAAATCTTTAAAATACTCCTAAAATGTTTGCGAAAAGACCCATTTATCTGAGATATTCCTCAATATCCTTTATTCTATGAGTATTAACCATTCACAATCTCAAAAGAACCTTAAAAGAAGCCCTTATTAGGAACCTTCCGCCCATTTTTTCGTATGCCGCCCAATCTTTAAAATACTCCTAAAATGTTTGCGAAAAGACCCATTTATCTGAGTTATTCCTCAATATCCTTTATTCTATGAGTATTAACCATTCACAATCTCAAAAGAACCTTAAAAGAAGCCCTTATTAGGAACCTTGCGCCTTCCGCCCATTTTTTCGTATGCCGCCCAATCTTTAAAATACTCCTAAAATGTTTGCGAAAAGACCCATTTATCTGAGATATTCCTCAATATCCTTTATTCTATGAGTATTAACCATTCACAATCTCAAAAGAACCTTAAAAGAAGCCCTTATTAGGAACCTTGCGCCTTCCGCCCATTTTTTTAGTATGCCGCCCATTCTTTAAAATACTCCTAAAATTTTTGCAAAAAGACCCATTTATCTGAGTTATTCCTCAATATCCTTTATTCTATGAGTATTAACCATTCACAATCTCAAAAGAACCTTAAAAGAAGCCCTTATTAGGAACCTTGTGCCTTCCGCCCATTTTTTCGTATGCCGCCCAATCTTTAAAATACTCCTAAAATGTTTGCAAAAAGACCCATTTATCTGAGATATTCCTCAATATCCTTTATTCTATGAGTATTAACCATTCACAATTTCAAAAGAACCTTAAAAGAAGCCCTTATTAGGAACCTTGCGCCTTCCGCCCATTTTTTCGTATGCCGCCCAATCTTTAAAATACTCCTAAAATGTTTGCAAAAAGACCCATTTATCTGACATATTCCTCAATATCCTTTATTCTATGAGTATTAACCATTCACAATCTCAAAAGAACCTTAAAAGAAGCCCTTATTAGGAACCTTGCGCCTTCCGCCCATTTTTTCGTATGCCGCCCAATCTTTAAAATACTCCTAAAATGTTTGCAAAAAGACCCATTTATCTGAATTATTCCTCAATATCCTTTATTCTATGAGTATTAACCAATCACAATCTCAAAAGAACCTTAAAAGAAGCCCTTATTAGGAACCTTGCGCCTTCCGCCCATTTTGTCGTATGCCGCCCAATCTTTAAAATACTCCTAAAATGTTTGCGAAAAGACCCATTTATCTGAGATAATCCTCAATATCCTTTATTCTATGAGTATTAACCATTCACAATCTCAAAAGAACCTTAAAAGAAGCCCTTATTAGGAACCTTGCGCCTTCCGCCCATTTTTTCGTATGCCGCCCAATCTTTAAAATACTCCTAAAATGTTTGCAAAAAGATCCATTTATCTGAATTATTCCTCAATATCCTTTATTCTATGAGTATTAACCATTCACAATCTCAAAAGAACCTTAAAAGAAGCCCTTATTAGGAACCTTGCGCCTTCCGCCCATTTTTTCGTATGCCGCCCAATCTTTAAAATACTCCTAAAATGTTTGCAAAAAGACCCATTTATCTGAGATATTCCTCAATATCCTTTATTCTATGAGTATTAACCATTCACAATTTCAAAAGAACCTTAAAAGAAGCCCTTATTAGGAACCTTGCGCCTTCCGCCCATTTTTTCGTATGCCGCCCAATCTTTAAAATACTCCAAAAATGTTTGCAAAAAGACCCATTTATCTGAATTATTCCTCAATATCCTTTATTCTATGAGTATTAACCATTCACAATCTCAAAAGAACCTTAAAAGAAGCCCTTATTAGGAACCTTGCGCCTTCCGCCCATTTTTTCGTATGCCGCCCAATCTTTAAAATACTCCTAAAATGTTTGCGAAAAGACCCATTTATCTGAATTATTCCTCAATATCCTTTATTTTATGAGTATTAACCATTCACAATCTCAAAAGAACCTTAAAAGAAGCCCTTATTACGAACCTTGCGCCTTCCGCCCATTTTTTCGTATGCCGCCCAATCTTTAAAATACTCCTAAAATGTTTGCGAAAAGACCCATTTATCTGAGATATTCCTCAATATCCTTTATTCTATGAGTATTAACCATTCACAATCTCAAAAGAACCTTAAAAGAAGCCCTTATTAGGAACCTTCCGCCCATTTTTTCGTATGCCGCCCAATCTTTAAAATACTCCTAAAATGTTTGCGAAAAGACCCATTTATCTGAGATATTCTTTAATATCCTTTTTTCTATGAGTATTAACCATTCACAATCTCAAAAGAACCTTAAAAGAAGCCCTTATTACGAAATTCGCGCCTTCCGCCCATTTTGTCGTATGCCGCCCAATCTTTAAAATACTCCTAAAATGTTTGCGAAAAGACCCATTTATCTGAATTATTCCTCAATATCCTTTATTCTATGAGTATTAACCATTCACAATCTCAAAAGAACCTTAAAAGAAGCCCTTATTAGGAACCTTGCGCCTTCCGCCCATTTTTTCGTATGCCGCCCAATCTTTAAAATACTCCTAAAATGTTTGCGAAAAGACCCATTTATCTGAATTATTCCTCAATATCCTTTATTCTATGAGTATTAACCATTCACAATCTCAAAAGAACCTTAAAAGAAGCCCTTATTAGGAACCTTGCGCCTTCCGCCCATTTTTTTAGTATGCCGCCCAATCTTTAAAATACTCCTAAAATTTTTGCAAAAAGACCCATTTATCTGAGTTATTCCTCAATATCCTTTATTCTATGAGTATTAACCATTCACAATCTCAAAAGAACCTTAAAAGAAGCCCTTATTAGGAACCTTGCGCCTTCCGCCCATTTTTTCGTATGCCGCCCAATCTTTAAAATACTCCTAAAATGTTTGCGAAAAGACCCATTTATCTGAGATTGAGTATTAACCATTCACAATCTCAAAAGAACCTTAAAAGAAGCCCTTATTACGAACCTTCCGCCCATTTTTTCGTATGCCGCCCAATCTTTAAAATACTCCTAAAATGTTTGCGAAAAGACCCATTTATCTGAGATATTCCTCAATATCCTTTATTCTATGAGTATTAACCATTCACAATCTCAAAAGAACCTTAAAAGAAGCCCTTATTACGAACCTTCCGCCCATTTTTTCGTATGCCGCCCAATCTTTAAAATACTCCTAAAATGTTTGCGAAAAGACCCATTTATCTGAGATATTCTTTAATATCCTTTATTCTATGAGTATTAACCATTCACAATCTCAAAAGAACCTTAAAAGAAGCCCTTATTAGGAACCTTGCGCCTTCCGCCCATTTTGTCGTATGCCGCCCAATCTTTAAAATACTCCTAAAATGTTTGCGAAAAGACCCATTTATCTGAATTATTCCTCAATATCCTTTATTCTATGAGTATTAACCATTCACAATCTCAAAAGAACCTTAAAAGAAGCCCTTATTAGGAACCTTGCGCCTTCCGCCCATTTTTTCGTATGCCGCCCAATCTTTAAAATACTCCTAAAATGTTTGCGAAAAGACCCATTTATCTGAGATATTCCTCAATATCCTTTATTCTATGAGTATTAACCATTCACAATCTCAAAAGAACCTTAAAAGAAGCCCTTATTAGGAACCTTGCGCCTTCCGCCCATTTTTTCGTATGCCGCCCAATCTATAAAATACTCCTAAAATGTTTGCGAAAAGACCCATTTATCTGAGATATTCCTCAATATCCTTTATTCTATGAGTATTAACCATTCACAATCTCAAAAGAACCTTAAAAGAAGCCCTTATTAGGAACCTTGCGCCTTCCGCCCATTTTTTCGTATGCCGCCAAATCTTTAAAATACTCCTAAAATGTTTGCGAAAAGACCCATTTATCTGAGATATTCCTCAATATCCTTTATTCTATGAGTATTAACCATTCACAATCTCAAAAGAACCTTAAAAGAAGCCCTTATTAGGAACCTTCCGCCCATTTTTTCGTATGCCGCCCAATCTTTAAAATACTCCTAAAATGTTTGCGAAAAGACCCATTTATCTGAGTTATTCCTCAATATCCTTTATTCTATGAGTATTAACCATTCACAATCTCAAAAGAACCTTAAAAGAAGCCCTTATTAGGAACCTTGCGCCTTCCGCCCATTTTTTCGTATGCCGCCCAATCTTTAAAATACTCCTAAAATGTTTGCGAAAAGACCCATTTATCTGAGATATTCCTCAATATCCTTTATTCTATGAGTATTAACCATTCACAATCTCAAAAGAACCTTAAAAGAAGCCCTTATTACGAACCTTGCGCCTTCCGCCCATTTTTTTAGTATGCCGCCCAATCTTTAAAATACTCCTAAAATTTTTGCAAAAAGACCCATTTATCTGAGTTACTCCTCAATATCCTTTATTCTATGAGTATTAACCATTCACAATCTCAAAAGAACCTTAAAAGAAGCCCTTATTAGGAACCTTGTGCCTTCCGCCCATTTTTTCGTATGCCGCCCAATCTTTAAAATACTCCTAAAATGTTTGCAAAAAGACCCATTTATCTGAGATATTCCTCAATATCCTTTATTCTATGAGTATTAACCATTCACAATTTCAAAAGAACCTTAAAAGAAGCCCTTATTAGGAACCTTGCGCCTTCCGCCCATTTTTTCGTATGCCGCCCAATCTTTAAAATACTCCTAAAATGTTTGCAAAAAGACCCATTTATCTGAGATATTCCTCAATATCCTTTATTCTATGAGTATTAACCATTCACAATCTCAAAAGAACCTTAAAAGAAGCCCTTATTAGGAACCTTGCGCCTTCCGCCCATTTTTTCGTATGCCGCCCAATCTTTAAAATACTCCTTAAATGTTTGCGAAAAGACCCATTTATCTGAATTATTCCTCAATATCCTTTATTCTATGAGTATTAACCATTCACAATCTCAAAAGAACCTTAAAAGAAGCCCTTATTAGGAACCTTGCGCCTTCCGCCCATTTTTTCGTATGCCGCCCAATCTTTAAAATACTCCTAAAATGTTTGCGAAAAGACCCATTTATCTGAGATATTCCTCAATATCCTTTATTCTATGAGTATTAACCATTCACAATCTCAAAAGAACCTTAAAAGAAGCCCTTATTAGGAACCTTCCGCCCATTTTTTCGTATGCCGCCCAATCTATAAAATACTCCTAAAATGTCTGCGAAAAGACCCATTTATCTGAGATATTCTTTAATATCCTTTATTCTATGAGTATTAACCATTCACAATCTCAAAAGAACCTTAAAAGAAGCCCTTATTACGAACCTTGCGCCTTCCGCCCATTTTTTCGTATGCCGCCCAATCTTTAAAATACTCCTTAAATGTTTGCAAAAAGACCCATTTATCTGAATTATTCCTCAATATCCTTTATTCTATGAGTATTAACCATTCACAATCTCAAAAGAACCTTAAAAGAAGCCCTTATTACGAACCTTGCGCCTTCTGCCCATTTTTTCGTATGCCGCCCAATCTTTAAAATACTCCTAAAATGTTTGCGAAAAGACCCATTTATCTGAGATATTCCTCAATATCCTTTATTCTATGAGTATTAACCATTCACAATCTCAAAAGAACCTTAAAAGAAGCCCTTATTAGGAACCTTCCGCCCATTTTTTCGTATGCCGCCCAATCTTTAAAATACTCCTAAAATGTTTGCGAAAAGACCCATTTATCTGAGATATTCTTTAATATCCTTTATTCTATGAGTATTAACCATTCACAATCTCAAAAGAACCTTAAAAGAAGCCCTTATTAGGAACCTTGCGCCTTCCGCCCATTTTGTCGTATGCCGCCCAATCTTTAAAATACTCCTAAAATGTTTGCGAAAAGACCCATTTATCTGAGATATTCCTCAATATCCTTTATTCTATGAGTATTAACCATTCACAATCTCAAAAGAACCTTAAAAGAAGCCCTTATTAGGAACCTTGCGCCTTCCGCCCATTTTTTCGTATGCCGCCCAATCTTTAAAATACTCCTAAAATGTTTGCGAAAAGACCCATTTATCTGAGATATTCCTCAATATCCTTTATTCTATGAGTATTAACCATTCACAATCTCAAAAGAACCATAAAAGAAGCCCTTATTAGGAACCTTGCGCCTTCCGCCCATTTTTTCGTATGCCGCCCAATCTTTAAAATACTCCAAAAATGTTTGCAAAAAGACCCATTTATCTGAGATATTCCTCAATATCCTTTATTCTATGAGTATTAACCATTCACAATCTCAAAAGAACCTTAAAAGAAGCCCTTATTAGGAACCTTGCGCCTTCCGCCCATTTTTTCGTATGCCGCCCAATCTTTAAAATACTCCTAAAATGTTTGCAAAAAGACCCATTTATCATTATTATTTCTCGATATCCTTTATTCTATGAGTATTAACCATTCACAATCTCAAAAGAACCTTAAAAGAAGCCCTTATTAGGAACCTTGCGCCTTCCGCCCATTTTTTCGTATGCCGCCCAATCTTTAAAATATTCCTAAAATGTTTGCGAAAAGACCCATTTATCTGAGATATTCCTCAATATCCTTTATTCTATGAGTATTAACCATTCACAATCTCAAAAGAACCTTAAAAGAAGCCCTTATTACGAAATTTGCGCCTTCCGCCCATTTTGTCGTATGCCGCCCAATCTTTTAAATACTCCTAAAATGTTTGCAAAAAGACCCATTTATCTGAGATATTCCTCAATATCCTTTATTCTATGAGTATTAACCATTCACAATCTCAAAAGAACCTTAAAAGAAGCCCTTATTAGGAACCTTGCGCCTTCCGCCCATTTTTTCGTATGCCGCCAAATCTTTAAAATACTCCTAAAATGTTTGCGAAAAGACCCATTTATCTGAGATATTCCTCAATATCCTTTATTCTATGAGTATTAACCATTCACAATTTCAAAAGAACCTTAAAAGAAGCCCTTATTAGGAACCTTGCGCCTTCCGCCCATTTTTTTAGTATGCCGCCCAATCTTTAAAATACTCCTAAAATTTTTGCAAAAAGACCCATTTATCTGAGTTATTCCTCAATATCCTTTATTCTATGAGTATTAACCATTCACAATCTCAAAAGAACCTTAAAAGAAGCCCTTATTAGGAACCTTGCGCCTTCCGCCCATTTTTTCGTATGCCGCCCAATCTTTAAAATACTCCTAAAATGTTTGCAAAAAGACCCATTTATCTGAGATATTCCTCAATATCCTTTATTCTATGAGTATTAACCATTCACAATCTCAAAAGAACCTTAAAAGAAGCCCATATTACGAACCTTGCGCCTTCCGCCCATTTTTTCGTATGCCGCCCAATCTTTAAAATACTCCTAAAATGTTTGCGAAAAGACCCATTTATCTGAATTATTCCTCAATATCCTTTATTCTATGAGTATTAACCATTCACAATCTCAAAAGAACCTTAAAAGAAGCCCTTATTAGGAACCTTCCGCCCATTTTTTCGTATGCCGCCCAATCTTTAAAATACTCCTAAAATGTTTGCGAAAAGACCCATTTATCTGAGATATTCTTTAATATCCTTTATTCTATGAGTATTAACCATTCACAATCTCAAAAGAACCTTAAAAGAAGCCCTTATTACGAAATTTGCGCCTTCCGCCCATTTTGTCGTATGCCGCCCAATCTTTAAAATACTCCTAAAATGTTTGCGAAAAGACCCATTTATCTGAGTTATTCCTCAATATCCTTTATTCTATGAGTATTAACCATTCACAATCTCAAAAGAACCTTAAAAGAAGCCCTTATTAGGAACCTTGCGCCTTCCGCCCATTTTTTCGTATGCCGCCCAATCTTTAAAATACTCCTAAAATGTTTGCAAAAAGACCCATTTATCTGAGATATTCCTCAATATCCTTTATTCTATGAGTATTAACCATTCACAATTTCAAAAGAACCTTAAAAGAAGCCCTTATTAGGAACCTTGCGCCTTCCGCCCATTTTTTCGTATGCCGCCCAATCTTTAAAATACTCCAAAAATGTTTGCAAAAAGACCCATTTATCTGACATATTCCTCAATATCCTTTATTCTATGAGTATTAACCATTCACAATTTCAAAAGAACCTTAAAAGAAGCCCTTATTAGGAACCTTGCGCCTTCCGCCCATTTTTTCGTATGCCGCCCAATCTTTAAAATACTCCTAAAATGTTTGCAAAAAGACCCATTTATCTGAATTATTCCTCAATATCCTTTATTCTATGAGTATTAACCATTCACAATCTCAAAAGAACCTTAAAAGAAGCCCTTATTAGGAACCTTGCGCCTTCCGCCCATTTTGTCGTATGCCGCCCAATCTTTAAAATACTCCTAAAATGTTTGCGAAAAGACCCATTTATCTGAGATAATCCTCAATATCCTTTATTCTATGAGTATTAACCATTCACAATCTCAAAAGAACCTTAAAAGAAGCCCTTATTAGGAACCTTGCGCCTTCCGCCCATTTTTTCGTATGCCGCCCAATCTTTAAAATACTCCTAAAATGTTTGCAAAAAGACCCATTTATCTGAATTATTCCTCAATATCCTTTATTCTATGAGTATTAACCATTCACAATCTCAAAAGAACCTTAAAAGAAGCCCTTATTAGGAACCTTGCGCCTTCCGCCCATTTTTTCGTATGCCGCCCAATCTTTAAAATACTCCTAAAATGTTTGCAAAAAGACCCATTTATCTGAGATATTCCTCAATATCCTTTATTCTATGAGTATTAACCATTCACAATTTCAAAAGAACCTTAAAAGAAGCCCTTATTAGGAACCTTGCGCCTTCCGCCCATTTTTTCGTATGCCGCCCAATCTTTAAAATACTCCAAAAATGTTTGCAAAAAGACCCATTTATCTGAATTATTCCTCAATATCCTTTATTCTATGAGTATTAACCATTCACAATCTCAAAAGAACCTTAAAAGAAGCCCTTATTAGGAACCTTGCGCCTTCCGCCCATTTTTTCGTATGCCGCCCAATCTTTAAAATACTCCTAAAATGTTTGCGAAAAGACCCATTTATCTGAATTATTCCTCAATATCCTTTATTTTATGAGTATTAACCATTCACAATCTCAAAAGAACCTTAAAAGAAGCCCTTATTACGAACCTTGCGCCTTCCGCCCATTTTTTCGTATGCCGCCCAATCTTTAAAATACTCCTAAAATGTTTGCGAAAAGACCCATTTATCTGAGATATTCCTCAATATCCTTTATTCTATGAGTATTAACCATTCACAATCTCAAAAGAACCTTAAAAGAAGCCCTTATTAGGAACCTTCCGCCCATTTTTTCGTATGCCGCCCAATCTTTAAAATACTCCTAAAATGTTTGCGAAAAGACCCATTTATCTGAGATATTCTTTAATATCCTTTTTTCTATGAGTATTAACCATTCACAATCTCAAAAGAACCTTAAAAGAAGCCCTTATTACGAAATTCGCGCCTTCCGCCCATTTTGTCGTATGCCGCCCAATCTTTAAAATACTCCTAAAATGTTTGCGAAAAGACCCATTTATCTGAATTATTCCTCAATATCCTTTATTCTATGAGTATTAACCATTCACAATCTCAAAAGAACCTTAAAAGAAGCCCTTATTAGGAACCTTGCGCCTTCCGCCCATTTTTTCGTATGCCGCCCAATCTTTAAAATACTCCTAAAATGTTTGCGAAAAGACCCATTTATCTGAATTATTCCTCAATATCCTTTATTCTATGAGTATTAACCATTCACAATCTCAAAAGAACCTTAAAAGAAGCCCTTATTAGGAACCTTGCGCCTTCCGCCCATTTTTTTAGTATGCTGCCCAATCTTTAAAATACTCCTAAAATTTTTGCAAAAAGACCCATTTATCTGAGTTATTCCTCAATATTCTTTATTCTATGAGTATTAACCATTCACAATCTCAAAAGAACCTTAAAAGAAGCCCTTATTAGGAACCTTGCGCCTTCCGCCCATTTTTTCGTATGCCGCCCAATCTTTAAAATACTCCTAAAATGTTTGCGAAAAGACCCATTTATCTGAGATATTCCTCAATATCCTTTATTCTATGAGTATTAACCATTCACAATCTCAAAAGAACCTTAAAAGAAGCCCTTATTACGAACCTTCCGCCCATTTTTTCGTATGCCGCCCAATCTTTAAAATACTCCTAAAATGTTTGCGAAAAGACCCATTTATCTGAGATATTCCTCAATATCCTTTATTCTTTGAGTATTAACCATTCACAATCTCAAAAGAACCTTAAAAGAAGCCCTTATTACGAACCTTCCGCCCATTTTTTCGTATGCCGCCCAATCTTTAAAATACTCCTAAAATGTTTGCGAAAAGACCCATTTATCTGAGATATTCTTTAATATCCTTTATTCTATGAGTATTAACCATTCACAATCTCAAAAGAACCTTAAAAGAAGCCCTTATTAGGAACCTTGCGCCTTCCGCCCATTTTGTCGTATGCCGCCCAATCTTTAAAATACTCCTAAAATGTTTTCGAAAAGACCCATTTATCTGAATTATTCCTCAATATCCTTTATTCTATGAGTATTAACCATTCACAATCTCAAAAGAACCTTAAAAGAAGCCCTTATTAGGAACCTTGCGCCTTCCGCCCATTTTTTCGTATGCCGCCCAATCTTTAAAATACTCCTAAAATGTTTGCGAAAAGACCCATTTATCTGAGATATTCCTCAATATCCTTTATTCTATGAGTATTAACCATTCACAATCTCAAAAGAACCTTAAAAGAAGCCCTTATTAGGAACCTTGCGCCTTCCGCCCATTTTTTCGTATGCCGCCCAATCTATAAAATACTCCTAAAATGTTTGCGAAAAGACCCATTTATCTGAGATATTCCTCAATATCCTTTATTCTATGAGTATTAACCATTCACAATCTCAAAAGAACCTTAAAAGAAGCCCTTATTAGGAACCTTGCGCCTTCCGCCCATTTTTTCGTATGCCGCCAAATCTTTAAAATACTCCTAAAATGTTTGCGAAAAGACCCATTTATCTGAGATATTCCTCAATATCCTTTATTCTATGAGTATTAACCATTCACAATCTCAAAAGAACCTTAAAAGAAGCCCTTATTAGGAACCTTCCGCCCATTTTTTCGTATGCCGCCCAATCTTTAAAATACTCCTAAAATGTTTGCGAAAAGACCCATTTATCTGAGTTATTCCTCAATATCCTTTATTCTATGAGTATTAACCATTCACAATCTCAAAAGAACCTTAAAAGAAGCCCTTATTAGGAACCTTGCGCCTTCCGCCCATTTTTTCGTATGCCGCCCAATCTTTAAAATACTCCTAAAATGTTTGCGAAAAGACCCATTTATCTGAGATATTCCTCAATATCCTTTATTCTATGAGTATTAACCATTCACAATCTCAAAAGAACCTTAAAAGAAGCCCTTATTAGGAACCTTGCGCCTTCCGCCCATTTTTTTAGTATGCCGCCCATTCTTTAAAATACTCCTAAAATTTTTGCAAAAAGACCCATTTATCTGAGTTATTCCTCAATATCCTTTATTCTATGAGTATTAACCATTCACAATCTCAAAAGAACCTTAAAAGAAGCCCTTATTAGGAACCTTGTGCCTTCCGCCCATTTTTTCGTATGCCGCCCAATCTTTAAAATACTCCTAAAATGTTTGCAAAAAGACCCATTTATCTGAGATATTCCTCAATATCCTTTATTCTATGAGTATTAACCATTCACAATTTCAAAAGAACCTTAAAAGAAGCCCTTATTAGGAACCTTGCGCCTTCCGCCCATTTTTTCGTATGCCGCCCAATCTTTAAAATACTCCTAAAATGTTTGCAAAAAGACCCATTTATCTGACATATTCCTCAATATCCTTTATTCTATGAGTATTAACCATTCACAATCTCAAAAGAACCTTAAAAGAAGCCCTTATTAGGAACCTTGCGCCTTCCGCCCATTTTTTCGTATGCCGCCCAATCTTTAAAATACTCCTAAAATGTTTGCAAAAAGACCCATTTATCTGAATTATTCCTCAATATCCTTTATTCTATGAGTATTAACCATTCACAATCTCAAAAGAACCTTAAAGAAGCCCTTATTAGGAACCTTGCGCCTTCCGCCCATTTTTTCGTATGCCGCCCAATCTTTAAAATACTCCTAAAATGTTTGCGAAAAGACCCATTTATCTGAGATAATCCTCAATATCCTTTATTCTATGAGTATTAACCATTCACAATCTCAAAAGAACCTTAAAAGAAGCCCTTATTAGGAACCTTGCGCCTTCCGCCCATTTTTTCGTATGCCGCCCAATCTTTAAAATACTCCTAAAATGTTGCAAAAAGATCCATTTATCTGAATTATTCCTCAATATCCTTTATTCTATGAGTATTAACCATTCACAATCTCAAAAGAACCTTAAAAGAAGCTCTTTTTAGGAACCTTGCGCCTTCCGCCCATTTTTTCGTATGCCGCCCAATCTTTAAAATACTCCTAAAATGTTTGCAAAAAGACCCATTTATCTGAGATATTCCTCAATATCCTTTATTCTATGAGTATTAACCATTCACAATTTCAAAAGAACCTTAAAAGAAGCCCTTATTAGGAACTTTGCGCCTTCCGCCCATTTTTTCGTATGCCGCCCAATCTTTAAAATACTCCAAAAATGTTTGCAAAAAGACCCATTTATCTGAATTATTCCTCAATATCCTTTATTCTATGAGTATTAACCATTCACAATCTCAAAAGAACCTTAAAAGAAGCCCTTATTAGGAACCTTGCGCCTTCCGCCCATTTTTTCGTATGCCGCCCAATCTTTAAAATACTCCTAAAATGTTTGCGAAAAGACCCATTTATCTGAATTATTCCTCAATATCCTTTATTTTATGAGTATTAACCATTCACAATCTCAAAAGAACCTTAAAAGAAGCCCTTATTACGAACCTTGCGCCTTCCGCCCATTTTTCGTATGCCGCCCAATCTTTAAAATACTCCTAAAATGTTTGCGAAAAGACCCATTTATCTGAGATATTCCTCAATATCCTTTATTCTATGAGTATTAACCATTCACAATCTCAAAAGAACCTTAAAAGAAGCCCTTATTAGGAACCTTCCGCCCATTTTTTCGTATGCCGCCCAATCTTTAAAATACTCCTAAAATGTTTGCGAAAAGACCCATTTATCTGAGATATTCTTTAATATCCTTTTTTCTATGAGTATTAACCATTCACAATCTCAAAAGAACCTTAAAAGAAGCCCTTATTACGAAATTCGCGCCTTCCGCCCATTTTGTCGTATGCCGCCCAATCTTTAAAATACTCCTAAAATGTTTGCGAAAAGACCCATTTATCTGAATTATTCCTCAATTTCCTTTATTCTATGAGTATTAACCATTCACAATCTCAAAAGAACCTTAAAAGAAGCCCTTATTAGGAACCTTGCGCCTTCCGCCCATTTTTTCGTATGCCGCCCAATCTTTAAAATACTCCTAAAATGTTTGCGAAAAGACCCATTTATCTGAATTATTCCTCAATATCCTTTATTCTATGAGTATTAACCATTCACAATCTCAAAAGAACCTTAAAAGAAGCCCTTATTAGGAACCTTGCGCCTTCCGCCCATTTTTTTAGTATGCCGCCCAATCTTTAAAATACTCCTAAAATTTTTGCAAAAAGACCCATTTATCTGAGTTATTCCTCAATATCCTTTATTCTATGAGTATTAACCATTCACAATCTCAAAAGAACCTTAAAAGAAGCCCTTATTAGGAACCTTGCGCCTTCCGCCCATTTTTTCGTATGCCGCCCAATCTTTAAAATACTCCTAAAATGTTTGCGAAAAGACCCATTTATCTGAGATATTCCTCAATATCCTTTATTCTTTGAGTATTAACCATTCACAATCTCAAAAGAACCTTAAAAGAAGCCCTTATTACGAACCTTCCGCCCATTTTTTCGTATGCCGCCCAATCTTTAAAATACTCCTAAAATGTTTGCGAAAAGACCCATTTATCTGAGATATTCCTCAATATCCTTTATTCTATGAGTATTAACCATTCACAATCTCAAAAGAACCTTAAAAGAAGCCCTTATTACGAACCTTCCGCCCATTTTTTCGTATGCCGCCCAATCTTTAAAATACTCCTAAAATGTTTGCGAAAAGACCCATTTATCTGAGATATTCTTTAATATCCTTTATTCTATGAGTATTAACCATTCACAATCTCAAAAGAACCTTAAAGAAGCCCTTATTAGGAACCTTGCGCCTTCCGCCCATTTTGTCGTATGCCGCCCAATCTTTAAAATACTCCTAAAATGTTTGCGAAAAGACCCATTTATCTGAATTATTCCTCAATATCCTTTATTCTATGAGTATTAACCATTCACAATCTCAAAAGAACCTTAAAAGAAGCCCTTATTAGGAACCTTGCGCCTTCCGCCCATTTTTTCGTATGCCGCCCAATCTTTAAAATACTCCTAAAATGTTTGCGAAAAGACCCATTTATCTGAGATATTCCTCAATATCCTTTATTCTATGAGTATTAACCATTCACAATCTCAAAAGAACCTTAAAAGAAGCCCTTATTAGGAACCTTGCGCCTTCCGCCCATTTTTTCGTATGCCGCCCAATCTATAAAATACTCCTAAAATGTTTGCGAAAAGACCCATTTATCTGAGATATTCCTCAATATCCTTTATTCTATGAGTATTAACCATTCACAATCTCAAAAGAACCTTAAAGAAGCCCTTATTAGGAACCTTGCGCCTTCCGCCCATTTTTTCGTATGCCGCCAAATCTTTAAAATACTCCTAAAATGTTTGCGAAAAGACCCATTTATCTGAGATATTCCTCAATATCCTTTATTCTATGAGTATTAACCATTCACAATCTCAAAAGAACCTTAAAAGAAGCCCTTAGGAACCTTCCGCCCATTTTTTTCGTATGCCGCCCAATCTTTAAAATACTCCTAAAATGTTTGCGAAAAGACCCATTTATCTGAGTTATTCCTCAATATCCTTTATTCTATGAGTATTAACCATTCACAATCTCAAAAGAACCTTAAAAGAAGCCCTTATTAGGAACCTTGCGCCTTCCGCCCATTTTTTCGTATGCCGCCCAATCTTTAAAATACTCCTAAAATGTTTGCGAAAAGACCCATTTATCTGAGATATTCCTCAATATCCTTTATTCTATGAGTATTAACCATTCACAATCTCAAAAGAACCTTAAAAGAAGCCCTTATTACGAACCTTGCGCCTTCCGCCCATTTTTTAGTATGCCGCCCATTCTTAAAATACTCCTAAAATTTTTGCAAAAAGACCCATTTATCTGAATTATTCCTCAATATCCTTTATTCTATGAGTATTAACCATTCACAATCTCAAAAGAACCTTAAAAGAAGCCCTTATTAGGAACCTTGTGCCTTCCGCCCATTTTTTCGTATGCCGCCCAATCTTTAAAATACTCCTAAAATGTTTGCAAAAAGACCCATTTATCTGAGATATTCCTCAATATCCTTTATTCTATGAGTATTAACCATTCACAATTTCAAAAGAACCTTAAAAGAAGCCCTTATTAGGAACCTTGCGCCTTCCGCCCATTTTTTCGTATGCCGCCCAATCTTTAAAATACTCCTAAAATGTTTGCAAAAAGACCCATTTATCTGAATTATTCCTCAATATCCTTTATTCTATGAGTATTAACCATTCACAATCTCAAAAGAACCTTAAAAGAAGCCCTTATTAGGAACCTTGCGCCTTCCGCCCATTTTTTCGTATGCCGCCCAATCTTTAAAATACTCCTTAAATGTTTGCGAAAAGACCCATTTATCTTGAATTATTCCTCAATATCCTTTATTCTATGAGTATTAACCATTCACAATCTCAAAAGAACCTTAAAAGAAGCCCTTATTAGGAACCTTGCGCCTTCCGCCCATTTTTTGTATGCCGCCCAATCTTTAAAATATTCCTAAAATGTTTGCGAAAAGACCCATTTATCTGAGATATTCCTCAATATCCTTTATTCTATGAGTATTAACCATTCACAATCTCAAAAGAACCTTAAAAGAAGCCCTTATTAGGAACCTTCCGCCCATTTTTTCGTATGCCGCCCAATCTATAAAATACTCCTAAAATGTTTGCGAAAAGACCCATTTATCTGAGATATTCTTTAATATCTTTTATTCTATGAGTATTAACCATTCACAATCTCAAAAGAACCTTAAAAGAAGCCCTTATTACGAACCTTGCGCCTTCCGCCCATTTTTTCGTATGCCGCCCAATCTTTAAAATACTCCTAAAATGTTTGCGAAAAGACCCATTTTATCTGAATTATTCCTCAATATCCTTTATTCTATGAGTATTAACCATTCACAATCTCAAAAGAACCTTAAAAGAAGCCCTTATTAGGAACCTTGCGCCTTCCGCCCATTTTTTGTATGCCGCCCAATCTTTAAAATATTCCTAAAATGTTTGCGAAAAGACCCATTTATCTGAGATATTCCTCAATATCCTTTATTCTATGAGTATTAACCATTCACAATCTCAAAAGAACCTTAAAAGAAGCCCTTATTAGGAACCTTCCGCCCATTTTTTCGTATGCCGCCCAATATTTAAAATACTCCTAAAATGTTTGCGAAAAGACCCATTTATCTGAGATATTCCTTAATATCCTTTATTCTATGAGTATTAACCATTCACAATCTCAAAAAAACCTTAAAAGAAGCCCTTATTACGAACCTTGCGCCTTCCGCCCATTTTTTCGTATGCCGCCCAATCTATAAAATACTCCTAAAATGTTTGCGAAAAGACCCATTTATCTGAGATATTCCTCAATATCCTTTATTCTATGAGTATTAACCATTCACAATCTCAAAAGAACCTTAAAAGAAGCCCTTATTAGGAACCTTGCGCCTTCCGCCCATTTTTTCGTATGCCGCCCAATCTTTAAAATACTCCTAAAATGTTTGCGAAAAGACCCATTTATCTGAGATATTCCTCAATATCCTTTATTCTATGAGTATTAACCATTCACAATCTCAAAAGAACCTTAAAAGAAGCCCTTATTAGGAACCTTCCGCCCATTTTTTCGTATGCCGCCCAATCTTTAAAATACTCCTAAAATGTTTGCGAAAAGACCCATTTATCTGAGATATTCTTTAATATCCTTTATTCTATGAGTATTAACCATTCACAATCTCAAAAGAACCTTAAAAGAAGCCCTTATTACGAACCTTGCGCCTTCCGCCCATTTTGTCGTATGCCGCCCAATCTTTAAAATACTCCTAAAATGTTTGCGAAAAGACCCATTTATCTGAATTATTCCTCAATATCCTTTATTCTATGAGTATTAACCATTCACAATCTCAAAAGAACCTTAAAAGAAGCCCTTATTAGGAACCTTGCGCCTTCCGCCCATTTTTTCGTATGCCGCCCAATCTTTAAAATACTCCTAAAATGTTTGCGAAAAGACCCATTTATCTGAGATATTCCGCAATATCCTTTATTCTATGAGTATTAACCATTCACAATCTCAAAAGAACCTTAAAAGAAGCCCTTATTAGGAACCTTCCGCCCATTTTTTCGTATGCCGCCCAATCTATAAAATACTCCTAAAATGTTTGCGAAAAGACCCATTTATCTGAGATATTCTTTAATATCCTTTATTCTATGAGTATTAACCATTCACAATCTCAAAAGAACCTTAAAAGAAGCCCTTATTACGAACCTTGCGCCTTCCGCCCATTTTGTCGTATGCCGCCCAATCTTTAAAATACTCCTAAAATGTTTGCGAAAAGACCCATTTATCTGAATTATTCCTCAATATCCTTTATTCTATGAGTATTAACCATTCACAATCTCAAAAGAACCTTAAAAGAAGCCCTTATTAGGAACCTTGCGCCTTCCGCCCATTTTTTGTATGCCGCCCAATCTTTAAAATATTCCTAAAATGTTTGCGAAAAGACCCATTTATCTAAGATATTCCTCAATATCCTTTATTCTATGAGTATTAACCATTCACAATCTCAAAAGAACCTTAAAAGAAGCCCTTATTAGGAACCTTCAGCCCATTTTTTCGTATGACCGCCCAATCTTTAAAATACTCCTAAAATGTTTGCGAAAAGACCCATTTATCTGAGATATTCTTTAATATCCTTTATTCTATGAGTATTAACCATTCACAATCTCAAAAGAACCTTAAAAGAAGCCCTTATTACAAACCTTGCGCCTTCCGCTCATTTTGTTGTATGCCGCCCAATCTTTAAAATACTCCTAAAATGTTTGCGAAAAGACCCATTTATCTGAATTATTCCTCAATATCCTTTATTCTATGAGTATTAACCATTCACAATCTCAAAAGAACCTTAAAAGAAGCCCTTATTACGAACCTTGCGCCTTCCGCCCATTTTTTCGTATGCCGCCCAATCTTTAAAATACTCCTAAAATGTTTGCAAAAAGACCCATTTATCTGAGATATTCCTCAATATCCTTTATTCTATGAGTAATAACCATTCACAATTTCAAAAGAACCTTAAAAGAAGCCCTTATTAGGAACCTTGCGCCTTCCGCCCATTTTTTCGTATGCCGCCCAATCTTTAAAATACTCCTAAAATGTTTGCAAAAAGACCCATTTATTTGAGATATTCCTCAATATCCTTTATTCTATGAGTATTAACCATTCACAATCTCAAAAGAACCTTAAAAGAAGCCCTTATTAGGAACCTTGCGCCTTCCGCCCATTTTTTCGTATGCCGCCCAATCTTTAAAATACTCCTAAAATGTTTGCGAAAAGACCCATTTATCTGAATTATTCCTCAATATCCTTTATTCTATGAGTATTAACCATTCACAATCTCAAAAGAACCTTAAAAGAAGCCCTTATTACGAACCTTGCGCCTTCCGCCCATTTTTTCGTATGCCGCCCAATCTATAAAATACTCCTAAAATGTTTGCAAAAAGACCCATTTATCTGAGATATTCCTCAATATCCTTTATTCTATAAGTAATAACCATTCACAATTTCAAAAGAACCTTAAAAGAAGCTCTTATTAGGAACCTTGCGCCTTCCGCCCATTTTTTCGTATGCCGCCCAATCTTTAAAATACTCCTAAAATGTTTGCAAAAAGACCCATTTATCTGAATTATTCCTCAATATCCTTTATTCTATGAGTATTAACCATTCACAATCTCAAAAGAACCTTAAAAGAAGCCCTTATTAGGAACCTTGCGCCTTCCGCCCATTTTTTCGTATGCCGCCCAATCTTTAAAATAGTCCTAAAATGTTTGCGAAAAGACCCATTTATCTGAATTATTCCTCAATATCCTTTATTCTATGAGTATTAACCATTCACAATCTCAAAAGAACCTTAAAAGAAGCCCTTATTACGAACCTTGCGCCTTCCGCCCATTTTTTCGTATGCCGCCCAATCTTTAAAATACTCCTAAAATGTTTGCGAAAAGACCCATTTATCTGAGATATTCCTCAATATCCTTTATTCTATGAGTATTAACCATTCACAATCTCAAAAGAACCTTAAAAGAAGCCCTTATTAGGAACCTTCCGCCCATTTTTTCGTATGCCGCCCAATCTATAAAATACTCCTAAAATGTTTGCGAAAAGACCCATTTATCTGAGATATTCTTTAATATCCTTTATTCTATGAGTATTAACCATTCACAATCTCAAAAGAACCTTAAAAGAAGCCCTTATTACGAACCTTGCGCCTTCCGCCCATTTTGTCGTATGCCGCCCAATCTTTAAAATACTCCTAAAATGTTTGCGAAAAGACCCATTTATCTGAATTATTCCTCAATATCCTTTATTCTATGAGTATTAACCATTCACAATCTCAAAAGAACCTTAAAAGAAGCCCTTATTAGGAACCTTGCGCCTTCCGCCCATTTTTTGTATGCCGCCCAATCTTTAAAATATTCCTAAAATGTTTGCGAAAAGACCCATTTATCTGAGATATTCCTCAATATCCTTTATTCTATGAGTATTAACCATTCACAATCTCAAAAGAACCTTAAAAGAAGCCCTTATTAGGAACCTTCAGCCCATTTTTTCGTATGCCGCCCAATCTTTAAAATACTCCTAAAATGTTTGCGAAAAGACCCATTTATCTGAGATATTCTTTAATATCCTTTATTCTATGAGTATTAACCATTCACAATCTCAAAAGAACCTTAAAAGAAGCCCTTATTACAAACCTTGCGCCTTCCGCTCATTTTGTCGTATGCCGCCCAATCTTTAAAATACTCCTAAAATGTTTGCGAAAAGACCCATTTATCTGAGATATTCCTCAATATCCTTTATTCTATGAGTATTAACCATTCACAATCTCAAAAGAACCTTAAAAGAAGCCCTTATTACGAACCTTGCGCCTTCCGCCCATTTTTTCGTATGCCGCCCAATCTATAAAATACTCCTAAAATGTTTGCGAAAAGACCCATTTATCTGAGATATTCCTCAATATCCTTTATTCTATGAGTATTAACCATTCACAATCTCAAAAGAACCTTAAAAGAAGCCCTTATTACGAACCTTGCGCCTTCCGCCCATTTTTTCGTATGCCGCCCAATCTATAAAATACTCCTAAAATGTTTGCGAAAAGACCCATTTATCTGAGATATTCCTCAATATTGTTTATTCTATGAGTATTAACCATTCACAATCTCAAAAGAACCTTAAAAGAAGCCCTTATTAGGAACCTTGCGCCTTCCGCCCATTTTTTCGTATGCCGCCCAATCTTTAAAATACTCCTAAAATGTTTGCGAAAAGACCCATTTATCTGAGATATTCTTTAATATCCTTTATTCTATGAGTATTAACCATTCACAATCTCAAAAGAACCTTAAAAGAAGCCCTTATTACGAACCTTGCGGCTTCCGCCCATTTTGTCGTATGCCGCCCAATCTTTAAAATACTCCAAAAATGTTTGCGAAAAGACCCATTTATCTGAATTATTCCTCAATATCCTTTATTCTATGAGTATTAACCATTCACAATCTCAAAAGAACCTTAAAAGAAGCCCTTATTAGGAACCTTGCGCCTTCCGCCCATTTTTTGTATGCCGCCCAATCTTTAAAATATTCCTAAAATGTTTGCGAAAAGACCCATTTATCTGAGATATTCCTCAATATCCTTTATTCTATGAGTATTAACCATTCACAATCTCAAAAGAACCTTAAAAGAAGCCCTTATTAGGAACCTTCAGCCCATTTTTTCGTATGCCGCCCAATCTTTAAAATACTCCTAAAATGTTTGCGAAAAGACCCATTTATCTGAGATATTCTTTAATATCCTTTATTCTATGAGTATTAACCATTCACAATCTCAAAAGAACCTTAAAAGAAGCCCTTATTACAAACCTTGCGCCTTCCGCTCATTTTGTCGTATGCCGCCCAATCTTTAAAATACTCCTAAAATGTTTGCGAAAAGACCCATTTATCTGAGATATTCCTCAATATCCTTTATTCTATGAGTATTAACCATTCACAATCTCAAAAGAACCTTAAAAGAAGCCCTTATTACGAACCTTGCGCCTTCCGCCCATTTTTTCGTATGCCGCCCAATCTATAAAATACTCCTAAAATGTTTGCGAAAAGACCCATTTATCTGAGATATTCCTCAATATCCTTTATTCTATGAGTATTAACCATTCACAATCTCAAAAGAACCTTAAAAGAAGCCCTTATTACGAACCTTGCGCCTTCCGCCCATTTTTTCGTATGCCGCCCAATCTATAAAATACTCCTAAAATGTTTGCGAAAAGACCCATTTATCTGAGATATTCCTCAATATTGTTTATTCTATGAGTATTAACCATTCACAATCTCAAAAGAACCTTAAAAGAAGCCCTTATTAGGAACCTTGCGCCTTCCGCCCATTTTTTCGTATGCCGCCCAATCTTTAAAATACTCCTAAAATGTTTGCGAAAAGACCCATTTATCTGAGATATTCTTTAATATCCTTTATTCTATGAGTATTAACCATTCACAATCTCAAAAGAACCTTAAAAGAAGCCCTTATTACGAACCTTGCGGCTTCCGCCCATTTTGTCGTATGCCGCCCAATCTTTAAAATACTCCAAAAATGTTTGCGAAAAGACCCATTTATCTGAATTATTCCTCAATATCCTTTATTCTATGAGTATTAACCATTCACAATCTCAAAAGAACCTTAAAAGAAGCCCTTATTAGGAACCTTGCGCCTTCCGCCCATTTTTTCGTATGCCGCCCAATCTATAAAATACTCCTAAAATGTTTGCGAAAAGACCCATTTATCTGAATTATTCCTCAATATCCTTTATTCTATGAGTATTAACCATTCACAATCTCAAAAGAACCTTAAAAGAAGCCCTTATTAGGAACCTTCCGCCCATTTTTTCGTATGCCGCCCAATCTATAAAATACTCCTAAAATGTTTGCGAAAAGACCCATTTATCTGAGATATTCTTTAATATCCTTTATTCTATGAGTATTAACCATTCACAATCTCAAAAGAACCTTAAAAGAAGCCCTTATTACGAACCTTGCGCCTTCCGCCCATTTTGTCGTATGCCGCCCAATCTTTAAAATACTCCTAAAATGTTTGCGAAAAGACCCATTTATCTGAATTATTCCTCAATATCCTTTATTCTATGAGTATTAACCATTCACAATCTCAAAAGAACCTTAAAAGAAGCCCTTATTATGAACCTTGCGCCTTCCGCCCATTTTGTCGTATGCCGCCCAATCTTTAAAATACTCCTAAAATGTTTGCGAAAAGACCCATTTATCTGAGATATTCCTCAATATCCTTTATTCTATGAGTATTAACCATTCACAATCTCAAAAGAACCTTAAAAGAAGCCCTTATTAGGAACCTTGCGCCTTCCGCCCATTTTTTCGTATGCCGCCCAATCTTTAAAATACTCCTAAAATGTTTGCGAAAAGACCCATTTATCTGAATTATTCCTCAATATCCTTTATTCTATGAGTATTAACCATTCACAATCTCAAAAGAACCTTAAAAGAAGCCCTTATTAGGAACCTTCCGCCCATTTTTTCGTATGCCGCCCAATCTATAAAATACTCCTAAAATGTTTGCGAAAAGACCCATTTATCTGAGATATTCTTTAATATCCTTTATTCTATGAGTATTAACCATTCACAATCTCAAAAGAACCTTAAAAGAAGCCCTTATTACGAACCTTGCGCCTTCCGCCCATTTTGTCGTATGCCGCCCAATCTTTAAAATACTCCTAAAATGTTTGCGAAAAGACCCATTTATCTGAATTATTCCTCAATATCCTTTATTCTATGAGTATTAACCATTCACAATCTCAAAAGAACCTTAAAAGAAGCCCTTATTATGAACCTTGCGTCTTCCGCCCATTTTTTGTATGCCGCCCAATCTTTAAAATACTCCTAAAATGTTTGCGAAAAGACCCATTTATCTAAGATGTTCCTCAATATCCTTTATTCTATGAGTATTAACCATTCACAATCTCAAAAGAACCTTAAAAGAAGCCCTTATTAGGAACCTTCAGCCCATTTTTTCGTATGCCGCCCAATCTTTAAAATACTCCTAAAATGTTTGCGAAAAGACCCATTTATCTGAGATATTCTTTAATATCCTTTATTCTATGAGTATTAACCATTTACAATCTCAAAAGAACCTTAAAAGAAGCCCTTATTACAAACCTTGCGCCTTCCGCTCATTTTGTTGTATGCCGCCCAATCTTTAGAATACTCCTAAAATGTTTGCGAAAAGACCCATTTATCTGAATTATTCCTCAATATCCTTTATTCTATGAGTATTAACCATTCACAATCTCAAAAGAACCTTAAAAGAAGCCCTTATTACGAACCTTGCGCCTTCCGCCCATTTTTTCGTATGCCGCCCAATCTTTAAAATACTCCTAAAATGTTTGCAAAAAGACCCATTTATCTGAGATATTCCTCAATATCCTTTATTCTATGAGTAATAACCATTCACAATTTCAAAAGAACCTTAAAAGAAGCCCTTATTAGGAACCTTGCGCCTTCCGCCCATTTTTTCGTATGCCGCCCAATCTTTAAAATACTCCTAAAATGTTTGCAAAAAGACCCATTTATCTGAATTATTCCTCAATATCCTTTATTCTATGAGTATTAACCATTCACAATCTCAAAAGAACCTTAAAAGAAGCCCTTATTAGGAACCTTGCGCCTTCCGCCCATTTTTTCGTATGCCGCCCAATCTTTAAAATAGTCCTAAAATGTTTGCGAAAAGACCCATTTATCTGAATTATTCCTCAATATCCTTTATTCTATGAGTATTAACCATTCACAATCTCAAAAGAACCTTAAAAGAAGCCCTTATTACGAACCTTGCGCCTTCCGCCCATTTTTTCGTATGCCGCCCAATCTATAAAATACTCCTAAAATGTTTGCAAAAAGACCCATTTATCTGAGATATTCCTCAATATCCTTTATTCTATGAGTAATAACCATTCACAATCTCAAAAGAACCTTAAAAGAAGCCCTTATTAGGAACCTTGCGCCTTCCGCCCATTTTTTCGTATGCCGCCCAATCTTTAAAATACTCCTAAAATGTTTGCAAAAAGACCCATTTATCTGAATTATTCCTCAATATCCTTTATTCTATGAGTATTAACCATTCACAATCTCAAAAGAACCTTAAAAGAAGCCCTTATTAGGAACCTTGCGCCTTCCGCCCATTTTTTCGTATGCCGCCCAATCTTTAAAATAGTCCTAAAATGTTTGCGAAAAGACCCATTTATCTGAATTATTCCTCAATATCCTTTATTCTTTGAGTATTAACCATTAACAATCTCAAAAGAACCTTAAAAGAAGCCCTTATTACGAACCTTGCGCCTTCCGCCCATTTTGTCGTATGCCGCCCAATCTTTAAAATACTCCTAAAATGTTTGCGAAAAGACCCATTTATCTGAGATATTCCTCAATATCCTTTATTCTATGAGTATTAACCATTCACAATCTCAAAAGAACCTTAAAAGAAGCCCTTATTAGGAACCTTCCGCCCATTTTTTCGTATGCCGCCCAATCTATAAAATACTCCTAAAATGTTTGCGAAAAGACCCATTTATCTGAGATATTCTTTAATATCCTTTATTCTATGAGTAATAACCATTCACAATCTCAAAAGAACCTTAAAAGAAGCCCTTATTAGGAACCTTGCGCCTTCCGCCCATTTTTTCGTATGCCGCCCAATCTTTAAAATACTCCTAAAATGTTTGCGAAAAGACCCATTTATCTGAATTATTCCTCAATATCCTTTATTCTATGAGTATTAACCATTCACAATCTCAAAAGAACCTTAAAAGAAGCCCTTATTAGGAACCTTCAGCCCATTTTTTCGTATGCCGCCCAATCTTTAAAATACTCCTAAAATGTTTGCGAAAAGACCCATTTATCTGAATTATTCCTCAATATCCTTTATTCTATGAGTATTAACCATTCACAATCTCAAAAGAACCTTAAAAGAAGCCCTTATTACGAACCTTGCGCCTTCCGCCCATTTTTTCGTATGCCGCCCAATCTTTAAAATACTCCTAAAATGTTTGCAAAAAGACCCATTTATCTGAGATATTCCTCAATATCCTTTATTCTATGAGTAATAACCATTCACAATTTCAAAAGAACCTTAAAAGAAGCCCTTATTAGGAACCTTGCGCCTTCCGCCCATTTTTTCGTATGCCGCCCAATCTTTAAAATACTCCTAAAATGTTTGCAAAAAGACCCATTTATCTGAATTATTCCTCAATATCCTTTATTCTATGAGTATTAACCATTCACAATCTCAAAAGAACCTTAAAAGAAGCCCTTATTAGGAACCTTGCGCCTTCCGCCCATTTTTTCGTATGCCGCCCAATCTTTAAAATAGTCCTAAAATGTTTGCGAAAAGACCCATTTATCTGAATTATTCCTCAATATCCTTTATTCTATGAGTATTAACCATTCACAATCTCAAAAGAACCTTAAAAGAAGCCCTTATTACGAACCTTGCGCCTTCCGCCCATTTTTTCGTATGCCGCCCAATCTATAAAATACTCCTAAAATGTTTGCAAAAAGACCCATTTATCTGAGATATTCCTCAATATCCTTTATTCTATGAGTAATAACCATTCACAATCTCAAAAGAACCTTAAAAGAAGCCCTTATTAGGAACCTTGCGCCTTCCGCCCATTTTTTCGTATGCCGCCCAATCTTTAAAATACTCCTAAAATGTTTGCAAAAAGACCCATTTATCTGAATTATTCCTCAATATCCTTTATTCTATGAGTATTAACCATTCACAATCTCAAAAGAACCTTAAAAGAAGCCCTTATTAGGAACCTTGCGCCTTCCGCCCATTTTTTCGTATGCCGCCCAATCTTTAAAATAGTCCTAAAATGTTTGCGAAAAGACCCATTTATCTGAATTATTCCTCAATATCCTTTATTCTTTGAGTATTAACCATTCACAATCTCAAAAGAACCTTAAAAGAAGCCCTTATTACGAACCTTGCGCCTTCCGCCCATTTTGTCGTATGCCGCCCAATCTTTAAAATACTCCTAAAATGTTTGCGAAAAGACCCATTTATCTGAGATATTCCTCAATATCCTTTATTCTATGAGTATTAACCATTCACAATCTCAAAAGAACCTTAAAAGAAGCCCTTATTAGGAACCTTCCGCCCATTTTTTCGTATGCCGCCCAATCTATAAAATACTCCTAAAATGTTTGCGAAAAGACCCATTTATCTGAGATATTCTTTAATATCCTTTATTCTATGAGTAATAACCATTCACAATCTCAAAAGAACCTTAAAAGAAGCCCTTATTAGGAACCTTGCGCCTTCCGCCCATTTTTTCGTATGCCGCCCAATCTTTAAAATACTCCTAAAATGTTTGCGAAAAGACCCATTTATCTGAATTATTCCTCAATATCCTTTATTCTATGAGTATTAACCATTCACAATCTCAAAAGAACCTTAAAAGAAGCCCTTATTAGGAACCTTGCGCCTTCCGCCCATTTTTTGTATGCCGCCCAATCTTTAAAATATTCCTAAAATGTTTGCGAAAAGACCCATTTATCTGAGATATTCCTCAATATCCTTTATTCTATGAGTATTAACCATTCACAATCTCAAAAGAACCTTAAAAGAAGCCCTTATTAGGAACCTTGCGCCTTCCGCCCATTTTTTCGTATGCCGCCCAATCTTTAAAATACTCCTAAAATGTTTGCAAAAAGACCCATTTATCTGAATTATTCCTCAATATCCTTTATTCTATGAGTATTAACCATTCACAATCTCAAAAGAACCTTAAAAGAAGCCCTTATTAGGAACCTTGCGCCTTCCGCCCATTTTTTCGTATGCCGCCCAATCTTTAAAATAGTCCTAAAATGTTTGCGAAAAGACCCATTTATCTGAATTATTCCTCAATATCCTTTATTCTATGAGTATTAACCATTCACAATCTCAAAAGAACCTTAAAAGAAGCCCTTATTACGAACCTTGCGCCTTCCGCCCATTTTTTCGTATGCCGCCCAATCTATAAAATACTCCTAAAATGTTTGCAAAAAGACCCATTTATCTGAGATATTCCTCAATATCCTTTATTCTATGAGTATTAACCATTCACAATCTCAAAAGAACCTTAAAAGAAGCCCTTATTAGGAACCTTGCGCCTTCCGCCCATTTTTTCGTATGCCGCCCAATCTTTAAAATACTCCTAAAATGTTTGCAAAAAGACCCATTTATCTGAATTATTCCTCAATATCCTTTATTCTATGAGTATTAACCATTCACAATCTCAAAAGAACCTTAAAAGAAGCCCTTATTAGGAACCTTGCGCCTTCCGCCCATTTTTTCGTATGCCGCCCAATCTTTAAAATAGTCCTAAAATGTTTGCGAAAAGACCCATTTATCTGAATTATTCCTCAATATCCTTTATTCTTTGAGTATTAACCATTCACAATCTCAAAAGAACCTTAAAAGAAGCCCTTATTACGAACCTTGCGCCTTCCGCCCATTTTGTCGTATGCCGCCCAATCTTTAAAATACTCCTAAAATGTTTGCGAAAAGACCCATTTATCTGAGATATTCCTCAATATCCTTTATTCTATGAGTATTAACCATTCACAATCTCAAAAGAACCTTAAAAGAAGCCCTTATTAGGAACCTTCCGCCCATTTTTTCGTATGCCGCCCAATCTATAAAATACTCCTAAAATGTTTGCGAAAAGACCCATTTATCTGAGATATTCTTTAATATCCTTTATTCTATGAGTATTAACCCTTCACAATCTCAAAAGAACCTTAAAAGAAGCCCTTATTAGGAACCTTGCGCCTTCCGCCCATTTTTTCGTATGCCGCCCAATCTTTAAAATACTCCTAAAATGTTTGCGAAAAGACCCATTTATCTGAATTATTCCTCAATATCCTTTATTCTATGAGTATTAACCATTCACAATCTCAAAAGAACCTTAAAAGAAGCCCTTATTAGGAACCTTGCGCCTTCCGCCCATTTTTTGTATGCCGCCCAATCTTTAAAATATTCCTAAAATGTTTGCGAAAAGACCCATTTATCTGAGATATTCCTCAATATCCTTTATTCTATGAGTATTAACCATTCACAATCTCAAAAGAACCTTAAAAGAAGCCCTTATTAGGAACCTTGCGCCTTCCGCCCATTTTTTCGTATGCCGCCCAATCTTTAAAATACTCCTAAAATGTTTGCAAAAAGACCCATTTATCTGAATTATTCCTCAATATCCTTTATTCTATGAGTATTAACCATTCACAATCTCAAAAGAACCTTAAAAGAAGCCCTTATTAGGAACCTTGCGCCTTCCGCCCATTTTTTCGTATGCCGCCCAATCTTTAAAATACTCCTAAAATGTTTGCGAAAAGACCCATTTATCTGAATTATTCCTCAATATCCTTTATTCTATGAGTATTAACCATTCACAATCTCAAAAGAACCTTAAAAGAAGCCCTTATTACGAACCTTGCGCCTTCCGCCCATTTTTTCGTATGCCGCCCAATCTATAAAATACTCCTAAAATGTTTGCAAAAAGACCCATTTATCTGAGATATTCCTCAATATCCTTTATTCTATGAGTAATAACCATTCACAATTTCAAAAGAACCTTAAAAGAAGCCCTTATTAGGAACCTTGCGCCTTCCGCCCATTTTTTCGTATGCCGCCCAATCTTTAAAATACTCCTAAAATGTTTGCAAAAAGACCCATTTATCTGAATTATTCCTCAATATCCTTTATTCTATGAGTATTAACCATTCACAATCTCAAAAGAACCTTAAAAGAAGCCCTTATTAGGAACCTTGCGCCTTCCGCCCATTTTTTCGTATGCCGCCCAATCTTTAAAATAGTCCTAAAATGTTTGCGAAAAGACCCATTTATCTGAGATATTCCTCAATATCCTTTATTCTTTGAGTATTAACCATTCACAATCTCAAAAGAACCTTAAAAGAAGCCCTTATTACGAACCTTGCGCCTTCCGCCCATTTTTTCGTATGCCGCCCAATCTTTAAAATACTCCTAAAATGTTTGCGAAAAGACCCATTTATCTGAGATATTCCTCAATATCCTTTATTCTATGAGTATTAACCATTCACAATCTCAAAAGAACCTTAAAAGAAGCCCTTATTAGGAACCTTGCGCCTTCCGCCCATTTTTTGTATGCCGCCCAATCTTTAAAATATTCCTAAAATGTTTGCGAAAAAGACCCATTTATCTGAGATATTCCTCAATATCCTTTATTCTATGAGTATTAACCATTCACAATCTCAAAAGAACCTTAAAAGAAGCCCTTATTAGGAACCTTGCGCCTTCCGCCCATTTTTTCGTATGCCGCCCAATCTTTAAAATACTCCTAAAATGTTTGCAAAAAGACCCATTTATCTGAATTATCCTCAATATCCTTTATTCTATGAGTATTAACCATTCACAATCTCAAAAGAACCTTAAAAGAAGCCCTTATTAGGAACCTTGCGCCTTCCGCCCATTTTTTCGTATGCCGCCCAATCTTTAAAATACTCCTAAAATGTTTGCGAAAAGACCCATTTATCTGAATTATTCCTCAATATCCTTTATTCTATGAGTATTAACCATTCACAATCTCAAAAGAACCTTAAAAGAAGCCCTTATTACGAACCTTGCGCCTTCCGCCCATTTTTTCGTATGCCGCCCAATCTATAAAATACTCCTAAAATGTTTGCAAAAAGACCCATTTATCTGAGATATTCCTCAATATCCTTTATTCTATGAGTAATAACCATTCACAATTTCAAAAGAACCTTAAAAGAAGCCCTTATTAGGAACCTTGCGCCTTCCGCCCATTTTTTCGTATGCCGCCCAATCTTTAAAATACTCCTAAAATGTTTGCAAAAAGACCCATTTATCTGAATTATTCCTCAATATCCTTTATTCTATGAGTATTAACCATTCACAATCTCAAAAGAACCTTAAAAGAAGCCCTTATTAGGAACCTTGCGCCTTCCGCCCATTTTTTCGTATGCCGCCCAATCTTTAAAATAGTCCTAAAATGTTTGCGAAAAGACCCATTTATCTGAATTATTCCTCAATATCCTTTATTCTTTGAGTATTAACCATTCACAATCTCAAAAGAACCTTAAAAGAAGCCCTTATTACGAACCTTGCGCCTTCCGCCCATTTTTTCGTATGCCGCCCAATCTTTAAAATACTCCTAAAATGTTTGCGAAAAGACCCATTTATCTGAGATATTCCTCAATATCCTTTATTCTATGAGTATTAACCATTCACAATCTCAAAAGAACCTTAAAAGAAGCCCTTATTAGGAACCTTCCGCCCATTTTTTCGTATGCCGCCCAATCTATAAAATACTCCTAAAATGTTTGCGAAAAGACCCATTTATCTGAGATATTCTTTAATATCCTTTATTCTATGAGTATTAACCATTCACAATCTCAAAAGAACCTTAAAAGAAGCCCTTATTACGAACCTTGCGCCTTCCGCCCATTTTGTCGTATGCCGCCCAATCTTTAAAATACTCCTAAAATGTTTGCGAAAAGACCCATTTATCTGAATTATTCCTCAATATCCTTTATTCTATGAGTATTAACCATTCACAATCTCAAAAGAACCTTAAAAGAAGCCCTTATTAGGAACCTTGCGCCTTCCGCCAATTTTTTGTATGCCGCCCAATCTTTAAAATATTCCTAAAATGTTTGCGAAAAGACCCATTTATCTGAGATATTCCTCAATATCCTTTTTTCTATGAGTATTAACCATTCACAATCTCAAAAGAACCTTAAAAGAAGCCCTTATTAGGAACCTTCAGCCCATTTTTTCGTATGCCGCCCAATCTTTAAAATACTCCTAAAATGTTTGCGAAAAGACCCATTTATCTGAGATATTCTTTAATATCCTTTATTCTATGAGTACTAACCATTCACAATCTCAAAAGAACCTTAAAAGAAGCCCTTATTACAAACCTTGCGCCTTCCGCTCATTTTGTCGTATGCCGCCCAATCTTTAAAATACTCCTAAAATGTTTGCGAAAAGACCCATTTATCTGAGATATTCCTCAATATCCTTTATTCTATGAGTATTAACCATTCACAATCTCAAAAGAACCTTAAAAGAAGCCCTTATTACGAACCTTGCGCCTTCCGCCAATTTTTTCGTATGCCGCCCAATCTTTAAAATACTCCTAAAATGTTTGCGAAAAGACCCATTTATCTGAGATATTCCTCAATATCCTTTATTCTATGAGTATTAACCATTCACAATCTCAAAAGAACCTTAAAAGAAGCCCTTATTAGGAACCTTGCGCCTTCCGCCCATTTTTTCGTATGCCGCCCAATCTTTAAAATACTCCTAAAATGTTTGCGAAAAGACCCATTTATCTGAATTATTCCTCAATATCCTTTATTCTATGAGTATTAACCATTCACAATCTCAAAAGAACCTTAAAAGAAGCCCTTATTAGGAACCTTCCGCCCATGTTTTTGTATGCCGCCCAATCTTTAAAATACTCCTAAAATGTTTGCGAAAAGACCCATTTATCTGAGATATTCTTTAATATCCTTTATTCTATGAGTATTAACCATTCACAATCTCAAAAGAACCTTAAAAGAAGCCCTTATTACGAACCTTGCGCCTTCCGCCCATTTTGTCGTATGCCGCCCAATCTTTAAAATACTCCTAAAATGTTTGCGAAAAGACCCATTTATCTGAATTATTCCTCAATATCCTTTATTCTATGAGTATTAACCATTCACAATCTCAAAAGAACCTTAAAAGAAGCCCTTATTAGGAACCTTGCGCCTTCCGCCCATTTTTTGTATGCCGCCCAATCTTTAAAATATTCCTAAAATGTTTGCAAAAAGACCCATTTATCTGAGATATTCCTCAATATCCTTTATTCTATGAGTATTAACCATTCACAATCTCAAAAGAACCTTAAAAGAAGCCCTTATTAGGAACCTTCAGCCCATTTTTTCGTATGCCGCCCAATCTTTAAAATACTCCTAAAATGTTTGCGAAAAGACCCATTTATCTGAGATATTCTTTAATATCCTTTATTCTATGAGTATTAACCATTCACAATCTCAAAAGAACCTTAAAAGAAGCCCTTATTACAAACCTTGCGCCTTCCGCTCATTTTGTCGTATGCCGCCCAATCTTTAAAATACTCCTAAAATGTTTGCGAAAAGACCCATTTATCTGAGATATTCCTCAATATCCTTTATTCTATGAGTATTAACCATTCACAATCTCAAAAGAACCTTAAAAGAAGCCCTTATTACGAACCTTGCGCCTTCCGCCAATTTTTTCGTATGCCGCCCAATCTATAAAATACTCCTAAAATGTTTGCGAAAAGACCCATTTATCTGAGATATTCCTCAATATCCTTTATTCTATGAGTATTAACCATTCACAATCTCAAAAGAACCTTAAAAGAAGCCCTTATTAGGAACCTTGCGCCTTCCGCCCATTTTTTCGTATGCCGCCCAATCTTTAAAATACTCCTAAAATGTTTGCGAAAAGACCCATTTATCTGAGATATTCCTCAATATCCTTTATTCTATGAGTATTAACCATTCACAATCTCAAAAGAACCTTAAAAGAAGCCCTTATTAGGAACCTTCCGCCCATTTTTTTGTATGCCGCCCAATCTTTAAAATACTCCTAAAATGTTTGCGAAAAGACCCATTTATCTGAGATATTCTTTAATATCCTTTATTCTATGAGTATTAACCATTCACAATCTCAAAAGAACCTTAAAAGAAGCCCTTATTACGAACCTTGCGCCTTCCGCCCATTTTGTCGTATGCCGCCCAATCTTTAAAATACTCCAAAAATGTTTGCGAAAAGACCCATTTATCTGAATTATTCCTCAATATCCTTTATTCTATGAGTATTAACCATTCACAATCTCAAAAGAACCTTAAAAGAAGCCCTTATTAGGAACCTTGCGCCTTCCGCCCATTTTTTCGTATGCCGCCCAATCTTTAAAATACTCCTAAAATGTTTGCGAAAAGACCCATTTATCTGAGATATTCCTCAATATCCTTTATTCTATGAGTATTAACCATTCACAATCTCAAAAGAACCTTAAAAGAAGCCCTTATTAGGAACCTTCCGCCCATTTTTTCGTATGCCGCCCAATCTATAAAATACTCCTAAAATGTTTGCGAAAAGACCCATTTATCTGAGATATTCTTTAATATCCTTTATTCTATGAGTATTAACCATTCACAATCTCAAAAGAACCTTAAAAGAAGCCCTTATTACGAACCTTGCGCCTTCCGCCCATTTTGTCGTATGCCGCCCAATCTTTAAAATACTCCTAAAATGTTTGCGAAAAGACCCATTTATCTGAATTATTCCTCAATATCCTTTATTCTATGAGTATTAACCATTCACAATCTCAAAAGAACCTTAAAAGAAGCCCTTATTAGGAACCTTGCGCCTTCCGCCCATTTTTTGTATGCCGCCCAATCTTTAAAATACTCCTAAAATGTTTGCGAAAAGACCCATTTATCTGAGATATTCTTTAATATCCTTTATTCTATGAGTATTAACCATTCACAATCTCAAAAGAACCTTAAAAGAAGCCCTTATTACGAACCTTGCGCCTTCCGCCCATTTTGTCGTATGCCGCCCAATCTTTAAAATACTCCTAAAATGTTTGCGAAAAGACCCATTTATCTGAATTATTCCTCAATATCCTTTATTCTATGAGTATTAACCATTCACAATCTCAAAAGAACCTTAAAAGAAGCCCTTATTAGGAACCTTGCGCCTTCCGCCCATTTTTTGTATGCCGCCCAATCTTTAAAATATTCCTAAAATGTTTGCGAAAAGACCCATTTATCTAAGATATTCCTCAATATCCTTTATTCTATGAGTATTAACCATTCACAATCTCAAAAGAACCTTAAAAGAAGCCCTTATTAGGAACCTTCAGCCCATTTTTTCGTATGCCGCCCAATCTTTAAAATACTCCTAAAATGTTTGCGAAAAGACCCATTTATCTGAATTATTCCTCAATATCCTTTATTCTATGAGTATTAACCATTCACAATCTCAAAAGAACCTTAAAAGAAGCCCTTATTACGAACCTTGCGCCTTCCGCCCATTTTTTCGTATGCCGCCCAATCTTTAAAATACTCCTAAAATGTTTGCAAAAAGACCCATTTATCTGAATTATTCCTCAATATCCTTTATTCTATGAGTATTAACCATTCACAATCTCAAAAGAACCTTAAAAGAAGCCCTTATTAGGAACCTTGCGCCTTCCGCCCATTTTTTCGTATGCCGCCCAATCTTTAAAATACTCCTAAAATGTTTGCGAAAAGACCCATTTATCTGAATTATTCCTCAATATCCTTTATTCTATGAGTATTAACCATTCACAATCTCAAAAGAACCTTAAAAGAAGCCCTTATTACGAACCTTGCGCCTTCCGCCCATTTTTTCGTATGCCGCCCAATCTATAAAATACTCCTAAAATGTTTGCAAAAAAACCCATTTATCTGAGATATTCCTCAATATCCTTTATTCTATGAGTAATAACCATTCACAATTTCAAAAGAACCTTAAAAGAAGCCCTTATTAGGAACCTTGCGCCTTCCGCCCATTTTTTCGTATGCCGCCCAATCTTTAAAATACTCCTAAAATGTTTGCAAAAAGACCCATTTATCTGAATTATTCCTCAATATCCTTTATTCTATGAGTATTAACCATTCACAATCTCAAAAGAACCTTAAAAGAAGCCCTTATTAGGAACCTTGCGCCTTCCGCCCATTTTTTCGTATGCCGCCCAATCTTTAAAATAGTCCTAAAATGTTTGCGAAAAGACCCATTTATCTGAATTATTCCTCAATATCCTTTATTCTATGAGTATTAACCATTCACAATCTCAAAAGAACCTTAAAAGAAGCCCTTATTAGGAACCTTGCGCCTTCCGCCCATTTTTTCGTATGCCGCCCAATCTTTAAAATACTCCTAAAATGTTTGCGAAAAGACCCATTTATCTGAATTATTCCTCAATATCCTTTATTCTATGAGTATTAACCATTCACAATCTCAAAAGAACCTTAAAAGAAGCCCTTATTACGAACCTTGCGCCTTCTGCCCATTTTTTCGTATGCCGCCCAATCTTTAAAATACTCCTAAAATGTTTGCGAAAAGACCCATTTATCTGAGATATTCCTCAATATCCTTTATTCTATGAGTATTAACCATTCACAATCTCAAAAGAACCTTAAAAGAAGCCCTTATTAGGAACCTTCCGCCCATTTTTTCGTATGCCGCCCAATCTTTAAAATACTCCTAAAATGTTTGCGAAAAGACCCATTTATCTGAGATATTCCTCAATATCCTTTATTCTATGAGTATTAACCATTCACAATCTCAAAAGAACCTTAAAAGAAGCCCTTATTACGAACCTTGCGCCTTCCGCCCATTTTTTCGTATGGCGCCCAATCTTTAAAATACTCCTAAAATGTTTGCAAAAAGACCCATTTATCTGAGATATTCCTCAGTATCCTTTATTCTATGAGTATTAACCATTCACAATCTCAAAAGGACCTTAAAAGAAGCCCTTATTAGGAACCTTGCACCTTCCGCCCATTTTTTCGTATGCCGCCCAATCTTTAAAATAGTCCTAAAATGTTTGCGAAAAGACCCATTTATCTGAATTATTCCTCAATATCCTTTATTCTATGAGTATTAACCATTCACAATCTCAAAAGAACCTTAAAAGAAGCCCTTATTAGGAACCTTGCGCCTTCCGCCCATTTTTTCGTATGCCGCCCAATCTTTAAAATACTCCTAAAATGTTTGCGAAAAGACCCATTTATCTGAGATATTCCTCAATATCCTTTATTCTATGAGTATTAACCATTCACAATCTCAAAAGAACCTTAAAAGAAGCCCTTATTACGAACCTTGCGCCTTCTGCCCATTTTTTCGTATGCCGCCCAATCTTTAAAATACTCCTAAAATGTTTGCGAAAAGACCCATTTATCTGAGATATTCCTCAATATCCTTTATTCTATGAGTATTAACCATTCACAATCTCAAAAGAACCTTAAAAGAAGCCCTTATTAGGAACCTTGCGCCTTCCGCCCATTTTTTCGTATGCCGCCCAATCTTTAAAATAGTCCTAAAATGTTTGCGAAAAGACCCATTTATCTGAATTATTCCTCAATATCCTTTATTCTATGAGTATTAACCATTCACAATCTCAAAAGAACCTTAAAAGAAGCCCTTATTACGAACCTTGCGCCTTCCGCCCATTTTTTCGTATGCCGCCCAATCTTTAAAATACTCCTAAAATGTTTGCGAAAAGACCCATTTATCTGAATTATTCCTCAATATCCTTTATTCTATGAGTATTAACCATTCACAATCTCAAAAGAACCTTAAAAGAAGCCCTTATTACGAACCTTGCGCCTTCTGCCCATTTTTTCGTATGCCGCCCAATCTTTAAAATACTCCTAAAATGTTTGCGAAAAGACCCATTTATCTGAGATATTCCTCAATATCCTTTATTCTATGAGTAATAACCATTCACAATTTCAAAAGAACCTTAAAAGAAGCCCTTATTAGGAACCTTGTGCCTTCCGCCCATTTTTTCGTATGCCGCCCAATCTTTAAAATACTCCTAAAATGTTTGCAAAAAGACCCATTTATCTGAATTATTCCTCAATATCCTTTATTCTATGAGTATTAACCATTCACAATCTCAAAAGAACCTTAAAAGAAGCCCTTATTAGGAACCTTGCGCCTTCCGCCCATTTTTTCGTATGCCGCCCAATCTTTAAAATACTCCTAAAATGTTTGCGAAAAGACCCATTTATCTGAATTATTCCTCAATATCCTTTATTCTATGAGTATTAACCATTCACAATCTCAAAAGAACCTTAAAAGAAGCCTTTATTAGGAACCTTCCGCCTTCCGCCCATTTTTTCGTATGCCGCCCAATCTTTAAAATAGTCCTAAAATGTTTGCGAAAAGACCCATTTATCTGAATTATTCCTCAATATCCTTTATTCTATGAGTATTAACCATTCACAATCTCAAAAGAACCTTAAAAGAAGCCCTTATTACGAACCTTGCGCCTTCCGCCCATTTTTTCGTATGCCGCCCAATCTTTAAAATACTCCTAAAATGTTTGCGAAAAGACCCATTTATCTGAATTATTCCTCAATATCCTTTATTCTATGAGTATTAACCATTCACAATCTCAAAAGAACCTTAAAAGAAGCCTTTATTAGGAACCTTCCGCCCATTTTTTCGTATGCCGCCCAATCTTTAAAATAGTCCTAAAATGTTTGCGAAAAGACCCATTTATCTGAGATATTCTTTAATATCCTTTATTCTATGAGTATTAACCATTCACAATCTCAAAAGAACCTTAAAAGAAGCCCTTATTAGGAACCTTGCGCCTTCCGCCCATTTTGTCGTATGCCGCCCAATCTTTAAAATACTCCTAAAATGTTTGCGAAAAGACCCATTTATCTGAATTATTCCTCAATATCCTTTATTCTATGAGTATTAACCATTCACAATCTCAAAAGAACCTTAAAAGAAGCCCTTATTAGGAACCTTGCGCCTTCCGCCCATTTTTTCGTATGCCGCCAAATCTTTAAAATACTCCTAAAATGTTTGCGAAAAGACCCATTTATCTGAGATATTCCTCAATATCCTTTATTCTATGAGTATTAACCATTCACAATCTCAAAAGAACCTTAAAAGAAGCCCTTATTAGGAACCTTCCGCCCATTTTTTCGTATGCCGCCCAATCTTTAAAATACTCCTAAAATGTTTGCGAAAAGACCCATTTATCTGAATTATTCCTCAATATCCTTTATTCTATGAGTATTAACCATTCACAATCTCAAAAGAACCTTAAAAGAAGCCCTTATTAGGAACCTTGCGCCTTCCGCCCATTTTTTGTATGCCGCCCAATCTTTAAAATATTCCTAAAATGTTTGCGAAAAGACCCATTTATCTGAGATATTCCTCAATATCCTTTATTCTATGAGTATTAACCATTCACAATCTCAAAAGAACCTTAAAAGAAGCCCTTATTAGGAACCTTGCGCCTTCCGCCCATTTTTTCGTATGCCGCCCAATCTTTAAAATACTCCTAAAATGTTTGCGAAAAGACCCATTTATCTGAGATATTCCTCAATATCCTTTATTCTATGAGTATTAACCATTCACAATCTCAAAAGAACCTTAAAAGAAGCCCTTATTAGGAACCTTGCGCCTTCCGCCCATTTTTTGTATGCCGCCCAATCTTTAAAATATTCCTAAAATGTTTGCGAAAAGACCCATTTATCTGAGATATTCCTCAATATCCTTTATTCTATGAGTATTAACCATTCACAATCTCAAAAGAACCTTAAAAGAAGCCCTTATTAGGAACCTTGCGCCTTCCGCCCATTTTTTCGTATGCCGCCCAATCTTTAAAATACTCCTAAAATGTTTGCGAAAAGACCCATTTATCTGAGATATTCCTCAATATCCTTTATTCTATGAGTATTAACCATTCACAATCTCAAAAGAACCTTAAAAGAAGCCCTTATTACGAACCTTGCGCCTTCCGCCCATTTTTTTCGTATGCCGCCCAATCTTTAAAATACTCCTAAAATTTTTGCAAAAAGACCCATTTATCTGAATTATTCCTCAATATCCTTTATTCTATGAGTATTAACCATTCACAATCTCAAAAGAACCTTAAAAGAAGCCCTTATTAGGAACCTTGTGCCTTCCGCCCATTTTTTCGTATGCCGCCCAATCTTTAAAATACTCCTAAAATGTTTGCAAAAAGACCCATTTATCTGAGATATTCCTCAATATCCTTTATTCTATGAGTATTAACCATTCACAATTTCAAAAGAACCTTAAAAGAAGCCCTTATTAGGAACCTTGCGCCTTCCGCCCATTTTTTCGTATGCCGCCCAATCTTTAAAATACTCCTAAAATGTTTGCAAAAAGACCCATTTATCTGAATTATTCCTCAATATCCTTTATTCTATGAGTATTAACCATTCACAATCTCAAAAGAACCTTAAAAGAAGCCCTTATTAGGAACCTTGCGCCTTCCGCCCATTTTTTCGTATGCCGCCCAATCTTTAAAATACTCCTAAAATGTTTGCGAAAAGACCCATTTATCTGAATTATTCCTCAATATCCTTTATTCTATGAGTATTAACCATTCACAATCTCAAAAGAACCTTAAAAGAAGCCCTTATTACGAACCTTGCGCCTTCTGCCCATTTTTTCGTATGCCGCCCAATCTTTAAAATACTCCTAAAATGTTTGCAAAAAGACCCATTTATCTGAGATATTCCTCAATATCCTTTATTCTATGAGTATTAACCATTCACAATCTCAAAAGAACCTTAAAAGAAGCCCTTATTAGGAACCTTGCGCCTTCCGCCCTATTTTTCGTATGCCGCCCAATCTTTAAAATACTCCTAAAATGTTTGCAAAAAGACCCATTTATCTGAATTATTCCTCAATATCCTTTATTCTATGAGTATTAACCATTCACAATCTCAAAAGAACCTTAAAAGAAGCCCTTATTAGGAACCTTGCGCCTTCCGCCCATTTTTTCGTATGCCGCCCAATCTTTAAAATACTCCTAAAATGTTTGCGAAAAGACCCATTTATCTGAGATATTCCTCAATATCCTTTATTCTATGAGTATTAACCATTCACAATCTCAAAAGAACCTTAAAAGAAGCCCTTATTAGGAACCTTGCGCCTTCCGCCCATTTTTTCGTATGCCGCCCAATCTATAAAATACTCCTAAAATGTTTGCGAAAAGACCCATTTATCTGAGATATTCCTCAATATCCTTTATTCTATGAGTATTAACCATTCACAATCTCAAAAGAACCTTAAAAGAAGCCCTTATTAGGAACCTTGCGCCTTCCGCCCATTTTTTCGTATGCCGCCCAATCTTTAAAATACTCCTAAAATGTTTGCGAAAAGACCCATTTATCTGAGATATTCCTCAATATCCTTTATTCTATGAGTATTAACCATTCACAATCTCAAAAGAACCTTAAAAGAAGCCCTTATTAGGAACCTTCCGCCCATTTTTTCGTATGCCGCCCAATCTTTAAAATACTCCTAAAATGTTTGCGAAAAGACCCATTTATCTGAATTATTCCTCAATATCCTTTATTCTATGAGTATTAACCATTCACAATCTCAAAAGAACCTTAAAAGAAGCCCTTATTAGGAACCTTGCGCCTTCCGCCCATTTTTTGTATGCCGCCCAATCTTTAAAATATTCCTAAAATGTTTGCGAAAAGACCCATTTATCTGAGATATTCCTCAATATCCTTTATTCTATGAGTATTAACCATTCACAATCTCAAAAGAACCTTAAAAGAAGCCCTTATTAGGAACCTTGCGCCTTCCGCCCATTTTTTCGTATGCCGCCCAATCTTTAAAATACTCCTAAAATGTTTGCAAAAAGACCCATTTATCTGAATTATTCCTCAATATCCTTTATTCTATGAGTATTAACCATTCACAATCTCAAAAGAACCTTAAAAGAAGCCCTTATTAGGAACCTTGCGCCTTCCGCCCATTTTTTCGTATGCCGCCCAATCTATAAAATACTCCTAAAATGTTTGCGAAAAGACCCATTTATCTGAGATATTCCTCAATATCCTTTATTCTATGAGTATTAACCATTCACAATCTCAAAAGAACCTTAAAAGAAGCCCTTATTAGGAACCTTGCGCCTTCCGCCCATTTTTTCGTATGCCGCCCAATCTTTAAAATACTCCTAAAATGTTTGCGAAAAGACCCATTTATCTGAGATATTCCTCAATATCCTTTATTCTATGAGTATTAACCATTCACAATCTCAAAAGAACCTTAAAAGAAGCCCTTATTAGGAACCTTCCGCCCATTTTTTCGTATGCCGCCCAATCTTTAAAATACTCCTAAAATGTTTGCGAAAAGACCCATTTATCTGAATTATTCCTCAATATCCTTTATTCTATGAGTATTAACCATTCACAATCTCAAAAGAACCTTAAAAGAAGCCCTTATTAGGAACCTTGCGCCTTCCGCCCATTTTTTGTATGCCGCCCAATCTTTAAAATATTCCTAAAATGTTTGCGAAAAGACCCATTTATCTGAGATATTCCTCAATATCCTTTATTCTATGAGTATTAACCATTCACAATCTCAAAAGAACCTTAAAAGAAGCCCTTATTAGGAACCTTGCGCCTTCCGCCCATTTTTTCGTATGCCGCCCAATCTTTAAAATACTCCTAAAATGTTTGCGAAAAGACCCATTTATCTGAGATATTCCTCAATATCCTTTATTCTATGAGTATTAACCATTCACAATCTCAAAAGAACCTTAAAAGAAGCCCTTATTAGGAACCTTGCGCCTTCCGCCCATTTTTTGTATGCCGCCCAATCTTTAAAATATTCCTAAAATGTTTGCGAAAAGACCCATTTATCTGAGATATTCCTCAATATCCTTTATTCTATGAGTATTAACCATTCACAATCTCAAAAGAACCTTAAAAGAAGCCCTTATTAGGAACCTTGCGCCTTCCGCCCATTTTTTCGTATGCCGCCCAATCTTTAAAATACTCCTAAAATGTTTGCGAAAAGACCCATTTATCTGAGATATTCCTCAATATCCTTTATTCTATGAGTATTAACCATTCACAATCTCAAAAGAACCTTAAAAGAAGCCCTTATTACGAATCTTGCGCCTTCCGCCCATTTTTTTCGTATGCCGCCCAATCTTTAAAATACTCCTAAAATTTTTGCAAAAAGACCCATTTATCTGAATTATTCCTCAATATCCTTTATTCTATGAGTATTAACCATTCACAATTTCAAAAGAACCTTAAAAGAAGCCCTTATTAGGAACCTTGCGCCTTCCGCCCATTTTTTCGTATGCCGCCCAATCTTTAAAATACTCCTAAAATGTTTGCAAAAAGACCCATTTATCTGAATTATTCCTCAATATCCTTTATTCTATGAGTATTAACCATTCACAATCTCAAAAGAACCTTAAAAGAAGCCCTTATTAGGAACCTTGCGCCTTCCGCCCATTTTTTCGTATGCCGCCCAATCTTTAAAATACTCCTAAAATGTTTGCGAAAAGACCCATTTATCTGAATTATTCCTCAATATCCTTTATTCTATGAGTATTAACCATTCACAATCTCAAAAGAACCTTAAAAGAAGCCCTTATTACGAACCTTGCGCCTTCTGCCCATTTTTTCGTATGCCGCCCAATCTTTAAAATACTCCTAAAATGTTTGCAAAAAGACCCATTTATCTGAGATATTCCTCAATATCCTTTATTCTATGAGTATTAACCATTCACAATCTCAAAAGAACCTTAAAAGAAGCCCTTATTAGGAACCTTGCGCCTTCCGCCCATTTTTTCGTATGCCGCCCAATCTTTAAAATACTCCTAAAATGTTTGCGAAAAGACCCATTTATCTGAGATATTCCTCAATATCCTTTATTCTATGAGTATTAACCATTCACAATCTCAAAAGAACCTTAAAAGAAGCCCTTATTAGGAACCTTCCGCCCATTTTTTCGTATGCCGCCCAATCTTTAAAATACTCCTAAAATGTTTGCGAAAAGACCCATTTATCTGAATTATTCCTCAATATCCTTTATTCTATGAGTATTAACCATTCACAATCTCAAAAGAACCTTAAAAGAAGCCCTTATTAGGAACCTTGCGCCTTCCGCCCATTTTTTGTATGCCGCCCAATCTTTAAAATATTCCTAAAATGTTTGCGAAAAGACCCATTTATCTGAGATATTCCTCAATATCCTTTATTCTATGAGTATTAACCATTCACAATCTCAAAAGAACCTTAAAAGAAGCCCTTATTAGGAACCTTGCGCCTTCCGCCCATTTTTTCGTATGCCGCCCAATCTTTAAAATACTCCTAAAATGTTTGCGAAAAGACCCATTTATCTGAGATATTCCTCAATATCCTTTATTCTATGAGTATTAACCATTCACAATCTCAAAAGAACCTTAAAAGAAGCCCTTATTAGGAACCTTCCGCCCATTTTTTCGTATGCCGCCCAATCTATAAAATACTCCTAAAATGTTTGCGAAAAGACCCATTTATCTGAGATATTCTTTAATATCCTTTATTCTATGAGTATTAACCATTCACAATCTCAAAAGAACCTTAAAAGAAGCCCTTATTACGAACCTTGCGCCTTTCGCCCATTTTGTCGTATGCCGCCCAATCTTTAAAATACTCCTAAAATGTTTGCGAAAAGACCCATTTATCTGAATTATTCCTCAATATCCTTTATTCTATGAGTATTAACCATTCACAATCTCAAAAGAACCTTAAAAGAAGCCCTTATTAGGAACCTTCCGCCCATTTTTTCGTATGCCGCCCAATCTTTAAAATACTCCTAAAATGTTTGCGAAAAGACCCATTTATCTGAGATATTCCTCAATATCCTTTATTCTATGAGTATTAACCATTCACAATCTCAAAAGAACCTTAAAAGAAGCCCTTATTAGGAACCTTGCGCCTTCCGCCCATTTTTTCGTATGGCGCCCAATCTTTAAAATACTCCTAAAATGTTTGCAAAAAGACCCATTTATCTGAGATATTCCTCAGTATCCTTTATTCTATGAGTATTAACCATTCACAATCTCAAAAGGACCTTAAAAGAAGCCCTTATTAGGAACCTTGCACCTTCCGCCCATTTTTTCGTATGCCGCCCAATCTTTAAAATAGTCCTAAAATGTTTGCGAAAAGACCCATTTATCTGAATTATTCCTCAATATCCTTTATTCTATGAGTATTAACCATTCACAATCTCAAAAGAACCTTAAAAGAAGCCCTTATTACGAACCTTGCGCCTTCTGCCCATTTTTTCGTATGCCGCCCAATCTTTAAAATACTCCTAAAATGTTTGCGAAAAGACCCATTTATCTGAGATATTCCTCAATATCCTTTATTCTATGAGTAATAACCATTCACAATTTCAAAAGAACCTTAAAAGAAGCCCTTATTAGGAACCTTGTGCCTTCCGCCCATTTTTTCGTATGCCGCCCAATCTTTAAAATACTCCTAAAATGTTTGCAAAAAGACCCATTTATCTGAATTATTCCTCAATATCCTTTATTCTATGAGTATTAACCATTCACAATCTCAAAAGAACCTTAAAAGAAGCCCTTATTAGGAACCTTGCGCCTTCCGCCCATTTTTTCGTATGCCGCCCAATCTTTAAAATACTCCTAAAATGTTTGCGAAAAGACCCATTTATCTGAATTATTCCTCAATATCCTTTATTCTATGAGTATTAACCATTCACAATCTCAAAAGAACCTTAAAAGAAGCCTTTATTAGGAACCTTCCGCCTTCCGCCCATTTTTTCGTATGCCGCCCAATCTTTAAAATAGTCCTAAAATGTTTGCGAAAAGACCCATTTATCTGAGATATTCCTCAATATCCTTTATTCTATGAGTATTAACCATTCACAATCTCAAAAGAACCTTAAAAGAAGCCCTTATTACGAACCTTGCGCCTTCCGCCCATTTTTTCGTATGCCGCCCAATCTTTAAAATACTCATAAAATGTTTGCGAAAAGACCCATTTATCTGAATTATTCCTCAATATCCTTTATTCTATGAGTATTAACCATTCACAATCTCAAAAGAACCTTAAAAGAAGCCTTTATTAGGAACCTTCCGCCCATTTTTTCGTATGCCGCCCAATCTTTAAAATACTCCTAAAATGTTTGCGAAAAGACCCATTTATCTGAGATATTCCTCAATATCCTTTATTCTATGAGTATTAACCATTCACAATCTCAAAAGAACCTTAAAAGAAGCCCTTATTACGAACCTTGCGCCTTCCGCCCATTTTTTCGTATGCCGCCCAATCTATAAAATACTCCTAAAATGTTTGCGAAAAGACCCATTTATCTGAGATATTCCTCAATATCCTTTATTCTATGAGTATTAACCATTCACAATCTCAAAAGAACCTTAAAAGAAGCCCTTATTAGGAACCTTGCGCCTTCCGCCCATTTTTTCGTATGCCGCCCAATCTTTAAAATACTCCTAAAATGTTTGCGAAAAGACCCATTTATCTGAATTATTCCTCAATATCCTTTATTCTATGAGTATTAACCATTCACAATCTCAAAAGAACCTTAAAAGAAGCCCTTATTAGGAACCTTGCGCCTTCCGCCCATTTTTTCGTATGCCGCCCAATCTTTAAAATACTCCTAAAATGTTTGCGAAAAGACCCATTTATCTGAGATATTCCTCAATATCCTTTATTCTATGAGTATTAACCATTCACAATCTCAAAAGAACCTTAAAAGAAGCCCTTATTAGGAACCTTGCGCCTTCCGCCCATTTTTTCGTATGCCGCCCAATCTATAAAATACTCCTAAAATGTTTGCGAAAAGACCCATTTATCTGAGATATTCCTCAATATCCTTTATTCTATGAGTATTAACCATTCACAATCTCAAAAGAACCTTAAAAGAAGCCCTTATTAGGAACCTTGCGCCTTCCGCCCATTTTTTCGTATGCCGCCAAATCTTTAAAATACTCCTAAAATGTTTGCGAAAAGACCCATTTATCTGAGATATTCCTCAATATCCTTTATTCTATGAGTATTAACCATTCACAATCTCAAAAGAACCTTAAAAGAAGCCCTTATTAGGAACCTTCCGCCCATTTTTTCGTATGCCGCCCAATCTTTAAAATACTCCTAAAATGTTTGCGAAAAGACCCATTTATCTGAATTATTCCTCAATATCCTTTATTCTATGAGTATTAACCATTCACAATCTCAAAAGAACCTTAAAAGAAGCCCTTATTAGGAACCTTGCGCCTTCCGCCCATTTTTTGTATGCCGCCCAATCTTTAAAATATTCCTAAAATGTTTGCGAAAAGACCCATTTATCTGAGATATTCCTCAATATCCTTTATTCTATGAGTATTAACCATTCACAATCTCAAAAGAACCTTAAAAGAAGCCCTTATTAGGAACCTTGCGCCTTCCGCCCATTTTTTCGTATGCCGCCCAATCTTTAAAATACTCCTAAAATGTTTGCGAAAAGACCCATTTATCTGAGATATTCCTCAATATCCTTTATTCTATGAGTATTAACCATTCACAATCTCAAAAGAACCTTAAAAGAAGCCCTTATTACGAACCTTGCGCCTTCCGCCCATTTTTTTCGTATGCCGCCCAATCTTTAAAATACTCCTAAAATTTTTGCAAAAAGACCCATTTATCTGAATTATTCCTCAATATCCTTTATTCTATGAGTATTAACCATTCACAATCTCAAAAGAACCTTAAAAGAAGCCCTTATTAGGAACCTTGTGCCTTCCGCCCATTTTTTCGTATGCCGCCCAATCTTTAAAATACTCCTAAAATGTTTGCAAAAAGACCCATTTATCTGAGATATTCCTCAATATCCTTTATTCTATGAGTATTAACCATTCACAATTTCAAAAGAACCTTAAAAGAAGCCCTTATTAGGAACCTTGCGCCTTCCGCCCATTTTTTCGTATGCCGCCCAATCTTTAAAATACTCAAAAAATGTTTGCAAAAAGACCCATTTATCTGAATTATTCCTCAATATCCTTTATTCTATGAGTATTAACCATTCACAATCTCAAAAGAACCTTAAAAGAAGCCCTTATTAGGAACCTTGCGCCTTCCGCCCATTTTTTCGTATGCCGCCCAATCTTTAAAATACTCCTAAAATGTTTGCGAAAAGACCCATTTATCTGAATTATTCCTCAATATCCTTTATTCTATGAGTATTAACCATTCACAATCTCAAAAGAACCTTAAAAGAAGCCCTTATTACGAACCTTGCGCCTTCTGCCCATTTTTTCGTATGCCGCCCAATCTTTAAAATACTCCTAAAATTTTTGCAAAAAGACCCATTTATCTGAGATATTCCTCAATATCCTTTATTCTATGAGTATTAACCATTCACAATCTCAAAAGAACCTTAAAAGAAGCCCTTATTAGGAACCTTGCGCCTTCCGCCCTATTTTTCGTATGCCGCCCAATCTTTAAAATACTCCTAAAATGTTTGCAAAAAGACCCATTTATCTGAATTATTCCTCAATATCCTTTATTCTATGAGTATTAACCATTCACAATCTCAAAAGAACCTTAAAAGAAGCCCTTATTAGGAACCTTGCGCCTTCCGCCCATTTTTTCGTATGCCGCCCAATCTTTAAAATAGTCCTAAAATGTTTGCGAAAAGACCCATTTATCTGAATTATTCCTCAATATCCTTTATTCTATGAGTATTAACCATTCACAATCTCAAAAGAACCTTAAAAGAAGCCCTTATTACGAACCTTGCGCCTTCCGCCCATTTTTTCGTATGCCGCCCAATCTTTAAAATACTCCTAAAATGTTTGCGAAAAGACCCATTTATCTGAGATATTCCTCAATATCCTTTATTCTATGAGTATTAACCATTCACAATCTCAAAAGAACCTTAAAAGAAGCCCTTATTAGGAACCTTCCGCCCATTTTTTCGTATGCCGCCCAATCTATAAAATACTCCTAAAATGTTTGCGAAAAGACCCATTTATCTGAGATATTCTTTAATATCCTTTATTCTATGAGTATTAACCATTCACAATCTCAAAAGAACCTTAAAAGAAGCCCTTATTACGAACCTTGCGCCTTTCGCCCATTTTGTCGTATGCCGCCCAATCTTTAAAATACTCCTAAAATGTTTGCGAAAAGACCCATTTATCTGAATTATTCCTCAATATCCTTTATTCTATGAGTATTAACCATTCACAATCTCAAAAGAACCTTAAAAGAAGCCCTTATTAGGAACCTTGCGCCTTCCGCCCATTTTTTGTATGCCGCCCAATCTTTAAAATATTCCTAAAATGTTTGCGAAAAGACCCATTTATCTGAGATATTCCTCAATATCCTTTATTCTATGAGTATTAACCATTCACAATCTCAAAAGAACCTTAAAAGAAGCCCTTATTAGGAACCTTCAGCCCATTTTTTCGTATGCCGCCCAATCTTTAAAATACTCCTAAAATGTTTGCGAAAAGACCCATTTATCTGAGATATTCTTTAATATCCTTTATTCTATGAGTATTAACCATTCACAATCTCAAAAGAACCTTAAAAGAAGCCCTTATTACAAACCTTGCGCTTTCCGCTCATTTTGTCGTATGCCGCCCAATCTTTAAAATACTCCTAAAATGTTTGCGAAAAGACCCATTTATCTGAGATATTCCTCAATATCCTTTATTCTATGAGTATTAACCATTCACAATCTCAAAAGAACCTTAAAAGAAGCCCTTATTACGAACCTTGCGCCTTCCGCCCATTTTGTCGTATGCCGCCCAATCTATAAAATACTCCTAAAATGTTTGCGAAAAGACCCATTTATCTGAGATATTCCTCAATATCCTTTATTCTATGAGTATTAACCATTCACAATCTCAAAAGAACCTTAAAAGAAGCCCTTATTAGGAACCTTGCGCCTTCCGCCCATTTTTTCGTATGCCGCCCAATCTTTAAAATACTCCTAAAATGTTTGCGAAAAGACCCATTTATCTGAGATATTCCTCAATATCCTTTATTCTATGAGTATTAACCATTCACAATCTCAAAAGAACCTTAAAAGAAGCCCTTATTAGGAACCTTCCGCCCATTTTTTCGTATGCCGCCCAATCTTTAAAATATTCCTAAAATGTTTGCGAAAAGACCCATTTATCTGAGATATTCTTTAATATCCTTTATTCTATGAGTATTAACCATTCACAATCTCAAAAGAACCTTAAAAGAAGCCCTTATTACGAACCTTGCGCCTTCCGCCCATTTTGTCGTATGCCGCCCAATCTTTAAAATACTCCTAAAATGTTTGCGAAAAGACCCATTTATCTGAATTATTCCTCAATATCCTTTATTCTATGAGTATTAACCATTCACAATCTCAAAAGAACCTTAAAAGAAGCCCTTATTAGGAACCTTGCGCCTTCCGCCCATTTTTTCGTATGCCGCCCAATCTTTAAAATACTCCTAAAATGTTTGCGAAAAGACCCATTTATCTGAGATATTCCTCAATATCCTTTATTCTATGAGTATTAACCATTCACAATCTCAAAAGAACCTTAAAAGAAGCCCTTATTAGGAACCTTCCGCCCATTTTTTCGTATGCCGCCCAATCTATAAAATACTCCTAAAATGTTTGCGAAAAGACCCATTTATCTGAGATATTCTTTAATATCCTTTATTCTATGAGTATTAACCATTCACAATCTCAAAAGAACCTTAAAAGAAGCCCTTATTACGAACCTTGCGCCTTCCGCCCATTTTGTCGTATGCCGCCCAATCTTTAAAATACTCCTAAAATGTTTGTGAAAAGACCCATTTATCTGAATTATTCCTCAATATCCTTTATTCTATGAGTATTAACCATTCACAATCTCAAAAGAACCTTAAAAGAAGCCCTTATTACGAACCTTGCGCCTTCCGCCCATTTTTTCGTATGCCGCCCAATCTTTAAAATACTCCTAAAATGTTTGCAAAAAGACCCATTTATCTGAGATATTCCTCAATATCCTTATTCTATGGGTAATAACCATTCACAATTTCAAAAGAACCTTAAAAGAAGCCCTTATTAGGAACCTTGCGCCTTCCGCCCATATTTTCGTATGCCGCCCAATCTTTAAAATACTCCTAAAATGTTTGCAAAAAGACCCATTTATCTGAATTATTCCTCAATATCCTTTATTCTATGAGTATTAACCATTCACAATCTCAAAAGAACCTTAAAAGAAGCCCTTATTAGGAACCTTGCGCCTTCCGCCCATTTTTTCGTATGCCGCCCAATCTATAAAATACTCCTAAAATGTTTGCAAAAAGACCCATTTATCTGAGATATTCCTCAATATCCTTTATTCTATGAGTATTAACCATTCACAATCTCAAAAGAACCTTAAAAGAAGCCCTTATTAGGAACCTTGCGCCTTCCGCCCATTTTTTCGTATGCCGCCCAATCTTTAAAATACTCCTAAAATGTTTGCGAAAAGACCCATTTATCTGAGATATTCCTCAATATCCTTTATTCTATGAGTATTAACCATTCACAATCTCAAAAGAACCTTAAAAGAAGCCCTTATTAGGAACCTTCCGCCCATTTTTTCGTATGCCGCCCAATCTTTAAAATACTCCTAAAATGTTTGCGAAAAGACCCATTTATCTGAGATATTCTTTAATATCCTTTATTCTATGAGTATTAACCATTCACAATCTCAAAAGAACCTTAAAAGAAGCCCTTATTACGAACCTTGCGCCTTCCGCCCATTTTGTCGTATGCCGCCCAATCTTTAAAATACTCCTAAAATGTTTGCGAAAAGACCCATTTATCTGAATTATTCCTCAATATCCTTTATTCTATGAGTATTAACCATTCACAATCTCAAAAGAACCTTAAAAGAAGCCCTTATTAGGAACCTTGCGCCTTCCGCCCATTTTTTCGTATGCCGCCCAATCTTTAAAATACTCCTAAAATGTTTGCGAAAAGACCCATTTATCTGAGATATTCCTCAATATCCTTTATTCTATGAGTATTAACCATTCACAATCTCAAAAGAACCTTAAAAGAAGCCCTTATTAGGAACCTTCCGCCCATTTTTTCGTATGCCGCCCAATCTATAAAATACTCCTAAAATGTTTGCGAAAAGACCCATTTATCTGAGATATTCTTTAATATCCTTTATTCTATGAGTATTAACCATTCACAATCTCAAAAGAACCTTAAAAGAAGCCCTTATTACGAACCTTGCGCCTTCCGCCCATTTTGTCGTATGCCGCCCAATCTTTAAATACTCCTAAAATGTTTGCGAAAAGACCCATTTATCTGAGATATTCCTCAATATCCTTTATTCTATGAGTATTAACCATTCACAATCTCAAAAGAACCTTAAAAGAAGCCCTTATTAGGAACCTTGCGCCTTCCGCACATTTTTTCGTATGCCGCCCAATCTTTAAAATACTCCTAAAATGTTTGCGAAAAGACCCATTTATCTGAGATATTCCTCAATATCCTTTATTCTATGAGTATTAACCATTCACAATCTCAAAAGAACCTTAAAAGAAGCCCTTATTAGGAACCTTCCGCCCATTTTTTCGTATGCCGCCCAATCTTTAAAATACTCCTAAAATGTTTGCGAAAAGACCCATTTATCTGAATTATTCCTCAATATCCTTTATTCTATGAGTATTAACCATTCACAATCTCAAAAGAACCTTAAAAGAAGCCCTTATTAGGAACCTTGCGCCTTCCGCCCATTTTTTCGTATGCCGCCCAATCTTTAAAATACTCCTAAAATGTTTGCGAAAAGACCCATTTATCTGAATTATTCCTCAATATCCTTTATTCTATGAGTATTAACCATTCACAATCTCAAAAGAACCTTAAAAGAAGCCCTTATTACGAACCTTGCGCCTTCCGCCCATTTTTTCGTATGCCGCCCAATCTTTAAAATACTCCTAAAATGTTTGCAAAAAGACCCATTTATCTGAGATATTCCTCAATATCCTTTATTCTATGAGTATTAACCATTCACAATCTCAAAAGAACCTTAAAAGAAGCCCTTATTAGGAACCTTGCGCCTTCCGCCCATTTTGTCGTATGCCGCCCAATCTTTAAAATACTCCTAAAATGTTTGCAAAAAGACCCATTTATCATTATTATTTCTCAATATCCTTTATTCTATGAGTATTAACCATTCACAATCTCAAAAGAACCTTAAAAGAAGCCCTTATTAGGAACCTTGCGCCTTCCGCCCATTTTTTCGTATGCCTTCCAATCTTTAAAATACTCCTAAAATGTTTGCGAAAAGACCCATTTATCTGAATTATTCCTTAATATCCTTTATTCTATGAGTATTAACCATTCACAATCTCAAAAGAACCTTAAAAGAAGCCCTTATTAGGAACCTTGCGCCTTCCGCCCATTTTTTAGTAAGCCGCCCAATCTTTAAAATATTCCTAAAATGTTTGCGAAAAGACCCATTTATCTGAGATATTCCTCAATATCCTTTATTCTATGAGTATTAACCATTCACAATCTCAAAAGAACCTTAAAAGAAGCCCTTATTAGGAACCTTCCGCCCATTTTTTCGTATGCCGCCCAATCTTTAAAATACTCCTTAAATGTTTGCGAAAAGACCCATTTATCTGAGATATTCTTTAATATCCTTTATTCTATGAGTATTAACCATTCACAATCTCAAAAGAACCTTAAAAGAAGCCCTTATTACGAACCTTGCGCCTTCCGCCCATTTTGTCGTATGCCGCCCAATCTTTAAAATACTCCTAAAATGTTTGCGAAAAGACCCATTTATCTGAATTATTCCTCAATATCCTTTATTCTATGAGTATTAACCATTCACAATCTCAAAAGAACCTTAAAAGAAGCCCTTATTAGGAACCTTGCGCCTTCCGCCCATTTTTTCGTATGCCGCCCAATCTTTAAAATACTCCTAAAATGTTTGCGAAAAGACCCATTTATCTGAGATATTCCTCAATATCCTTTATTCTATGAGTATTAACCATTCACAATCTCAAAAGAACCTTAAAAGAAGCCCTTATTAGGAACCTTGCGCCTTCCGCCCATTTTTTCGTATGCCGCCCAATCTATAAAATACTCCTAAAATGTTTGCGAAAAGACCCATTTATCTGAGATATTCTTTAATATCCTTTATTCTATGAGTATTAACCATTCACAATCTCAAAAGAACCTTAAAAGAAGCCCTTATTAGGAACCTTGCGCCTTCCGCCCATTTTTTCGTATGCCGCCCAATCTATAAAATACTCCTAAAATGTTTGCGAAAAGACCCATTTATCTGAGATATTCCTCAATATCCTTTATTCTATGAGTATTAACCATTCACAATCTCAAAAGAACCTTAAAAGAAGCCCTTATTAGGAACCTTGCGCCTTCCGCACATTTTTTCGTATGCCGCCCAATCTTTAAAATACTCCTAAAATGTTTGCGAAAAGACCCATTTATCTGAGATATTCCTCAATATCCTTTATTCTATGAGTATTAACCATTCACAATCTCAAAAGAACCTTAAAAGAAGCCCTTATTAGGAACCTTCCGCCCATTTTTTCGTATGCCGCCCAATCTTTAAAATACTCCTAAAATGTTTGCGAAAAGACCCATTTATCTGAGATATTCTTTAATATCCTTTATTCTATGAGTATTAACCATTCACAATCTCAAAAGAACCTTAAAAGAAGCCCTTATTACGAACCTTGCGCCTTCCGCCCATTTTTTCGTATGCCGCCCAATCTTTAAAATACTCCTAAAATGTTTGCGAAAAGACCCATTTATCTGAATTATTCCTCAATATCCTTTATTCTATGAGTATTAACCATTCACAATCTCAAAAGAACCTTAAAAGAAGCCCTTATTACGAACCTTGCGCCTTCCGCCCATTTTTTCGTATGCCGCCCAATCTTTAAAATACTCCTAAAATGTTTGCGAAAAGACCCATTTATCTGAGATATTCCTCAATATCCTTTATTCTATGAGTATTAACCATTCACAATCTCAAAAGAACCTTAAAAGAAGCCCTTATTAGGAACCTTGCGCCTTCCGCACATTTTTTCGTATGCCGCCCAATCTTTAAAATACTCCTAAAATGTTTGCGAAAAGACCCATTTATCTGAGATATTCCTCAATATCCTTTATTCTATGAGTATTAACCATTCACAATCTCAAAAGAACCTTAAAAGAAGCCCTTATTAGGAACCTTCCGCCCATTTTTTCGTATGCCGCCCAATCTTTAAAATACTCCTAAAATGTTTGCGAAAAGACCCATTTATCTGAGATATTCCTCAATATCCTTTATTCTATGAGTATTAACCATTCACAATCTCAAAAGAACCTTAAAAGAAGCCCTTATTAGGAACCTTGCGCCTTCCGCACATTTTTTCGTATGCCGCCCAATCTTTAAAATACTCCTAAAATGTTTGCGAAAAGACCCATTTATCTGAGATATTCCTCAATATCCTTTATTCTATGAGTATTAACCATTCACAATCTCAAAAGAACCTTAAAAGAAGCCCTTATTAGGAACCTTCCGCCCATTTTTTCGTATGCCGCCCAATCTTTAAAATACTCCTAAAATGTTTGCGAAAAGACCCATTTATCTGAGATATTCTTTAATATCCTTTATTCTATGAGTATTAACCATTCACAATCTCAAAAGAACCTTAAAAGAAGCCCTTATTACGAACCTTGCGCCTTCCGCCCATTTTTTCGTATGCCGCCCAATCTTTAAAATACTCCTAAAATGTTTGCGAAAAGACCCATTTATCTGAATTATTCCTCAATATCCTTTATTCTATGAGTATTAACCATTCACAATCTCAAAAGAACCTTAAAAGAAGCCCTTATTACGAACCTTGCGCCTTCCGCCCATTTTTTCGTATGCCGCCCAATCTTTAAAATACTCCTAAAATGTTTGCGAAAAGACCCATTTATCTGAGATATTCCTCAATATCCTTTATTCTATGAGTATTAACCATTCACAATCTCAAAAGAACCTTAAAAGAAGCCCTTATTAGGAACCTTGCGCCTTCCGCCCATTTTTTCGTATGCCGCCCAATCTTTAAAATACTCCTAAAATGTTTGCAAAAAGACCCATTTATCTGAGATATTCCTCAATATCCTTTATTCTATGAGTATTAACCATTCACAATCTCAAAAGAACCTTAAAAGAAGCCCTTATTAGGAACCTTGCGCCTTCCGCCCATTTTTTCGTATGCCGCCCAATCTTTAAAATACTCCTAAAATGTTTGCAAAAAGACCCATTTATCATTATTATTTCTCAATATCCTTTATTCTATGAGTATTAACCATTCACAATCTCAAAAGAACCTTAAAAGAAGCCCTTATTAGGAACCTTGCGCCTTCCGCCCATTTTTTCGTATGCCTCCCAATCTTTAAAATACTCCTAAAATGTTTGCGAAAAGACCCATTTATCTGAATTATTCCTTAATATCCTTTATTCTATGAGTATTAACCATTCACAATCTCAAAAGAACCTTAAAAGAAGCCCTTATTACGAACCTTGCGCCTTCCGCCCATTTTTTGGTAAGCCGCCCAATCTTTAAAATATTCCTAAAATGTTTGCGAAAAGACCCATTTATCTGAGATATTCCTCAATATCCTTTATTCTATGAGTATTAACCATTCACAATCTCAAAAGAACCTTAAAAGAAGCCCTTATTAGGAACCTTCCGCCCATTTTTTCGTATGCCGCCCAATCTTTAAAATACTCCTAAAATGTTTGCGAAAAGACCCATTTATCTGAGATATTCTTTAATATCCTTTATTCTATGAGTATTAACCATTCACAATCTCAAAAGAACCTTAAAAGAAGCCCTTATTACGAACCTTGCGCCTTCCGCCCATTTTGTCGTATGCCGCCCAATCTTTAAAATACTCCTAAAATGTTTGCGAAAAGACCCATTTATCTGAATTATTCCTCAATATCCTTTATTCTATGAGTATTAACCATTCACAATCTCAAAAGAACCTTAAAAGAAGCCCTTATTAGGAACCTTGCGCCTTCCGCCCATTTTTTCGTATGCCGCCCAATCTTTAAAATACTCCTAAAATGTTTGCGAAAAGACCCATTTATCTGAGATATTCCTCAATATCCTTTATTCTATGAGTATTAACCATTCACAATCTCAAAAGAACCTTAAAAGAAGCCCTTATTAGGAACCTTGCGCCTTCCGCCCATTTTTTCGTATGCCGCCCAATCTATAAAATACTCCTAAAATGTTTGCGAAAAGACCCATTTATCTGAGATATTCCTCAATATCCTTTATTCTATGAGTATTAACCATTCACAATCTCAAAAGAACCTTAAAAGAAGCCCTTATTAGGAACCTTGCGCCTTCCGCACATTTTTTCGTATGCCGCCCAATCTTTAAAATACTCCTAAAATGTTTGCGAAAAGACCCATTTATCTGAGATATTCCTCAATATCCTTTATTCTATGAGTATTAACCATTCACAATCTCAAAAGAACCTTAAAAGAAGCCCTTATTAGGAACCTTCCGCCCATTTTTTCGTATGCCGCCCAATCTTTAAAATACTCCTAAAATGTTTGCGAAAAGACCCATTTATCTGAGATATTCTTTAATATCCTTTATTCTATGAGTATTAACCATTCACAATCTCAAAAGAACCTTAAAAGAAGCCCTTATTAGGAACCTTGCGCCTTCCGCCCATTTTGTCGTATGCCGCCCAATCTTTAAAATACTCCTAAAATGTTTGCGAAAAGACCCATTTATCTGAATTATTCCTCAATATCCTTTATTCTATGAGTATTAACCATTCACAATCTCAAAAGAACCTTAAAAGAAGCCCTTATTACGAACCTTGCGCCTTCCGCCCATTTTTTCGTATGCCGCCCAATCTTTAAAATACTCCTAAAATGTTTGCGAAAAGACCCATTTATCTGAGATATTCCTCAATATCCTTTATTCTATGAGTATTAACCATTCACAATCTCAAAAGAACCTTAAAAGAAGCCCTTATTAGGAACCTTGCGCCTTCCGCCCATTTTTTCGTATGCCGCCCAATCTTTAAAATACTCCTAAAATGTTTGCGAAAAGACCCATTTATCTGAGATATTCCTCAATATCCTTTATTCTATGAGTATTAACCATTCACAATCTCAAAAGAACCTTAAAAGAAGCCCTTATTAGGAACCTTGCGCCTTCCGCACATTTTTTCGTATGCCGCCCAATCTTTAAAATACTCCTAAAATGTTTGCGAAAAGACCCATTTATCTGTGATATTCTTTAATATCCTTTATTCTATGAGTATTAACCATTCACAATCTCAAAAGAACCTTAAAAGAAGCCCTTATTACAAACCTTGCGCCTTCCGCTCATTTTGTCGTATGCCGCCCAATCTTTAAAATACTCCTAAAATGTTTGCGAAAAGACCCATTTATCTGAGATATTCCTCAATATCCTTTATTCTATGAGTATTAACCATTCACAATCTCAATAGAACCTTAAAAGAAGCCCTTATTAGGAACCTTGCGCCTTCCGCCCATTTTTTCGTATGCCGCCCACTCCATAAAATACTCCTAAAATGTTTGCGAAAAGACCCATTTATCTGAGATATTCCTCAATATCCTTTATTCTATGAGTATTAACCATTCACAATCTCAAAAGAACCTTAAAAGAAGCCCTTATTAGGAACCTTGCGCCTTCCGCCCATTTTGTCGTATGCCGCCCAATCTTTAAAATACTCCTAAAATGTTTGCGAAAAGACCCATTTATCTGAGATATTCCTCAATATCCTTTATTCTATGAGTATTAACCATTCACAATCTCAAAAGAACCTTAAAAGAAGCCCTTATTAGGAACCTTGCGCCTTCCGCCCATTTTTTCGTATGCCGCCCAATCTTTAAAATACTCCTAAAATGTTTGCAAAAAGACCCATTTATCTGAGATATTCCTCAATATCCTTTATTCTATGAGTATTAACCATTCACAATCTCAAAAGAACCTTAAAAGAAGCCCTTATTAGGAACCTTGCGCCTTCCGCCCATTTTTTCGTATGCCGCCCAATCTTTAAAATACTCCTAAAATGTTTGCAAAAAGACCCATTTATCATTATTATTTCTCAATATCCTTTATTCTATGAGTATTAACCATTCACAATCTCAAAAGAACCTTAAAAGAAGCCCTTATTAGGAACCTTGCGCCTTCCGCCCATTTTTTCGTATGCCTCCCAATCTTTAAAATACTCCTAAAATGTTTGCGAAAAGACCCATTTATCTGAATTATTCCTTAATATCCTTTATTCTATGAGTATTAACCATTCACAATCTCAAAAGAACCTTTAAAGAAGCCCTTATTAGGAACCTTGCGCCTTCCGCCCATTTTTTGGTAAGCCGCCCAATCTTTAAAATATTCCTAAAATGTTTGCGAAAAGACCCATTTATCTGAGATATTCCTCAATATCCTTTATTCTATGAGTATTAACCATTCACAATCTCAAAAGAACCTTAAAAGAAGCCCTTATTAGGAACCTTCCGCCCATTTTTTCGTATGCCGCCCAATCTTTAAAATACTCCTAAAATGTTTGCGAAAAGACCCATTTATCTGAGATATTCTTTAATATCCTTTATTCTATGAGTATTAACCATTCACAATCTCAAAAGAACCTTAAAAGAAGCCCTTATTACGAACCTTGCGCCTTCCGCCCATTTTGTCGTATGCCGCCCAATCTTTAAAATACTCCTAAAATGTTTGCGAAAAGACCCATTTATCTGAATTATTCCTCAATATCCTTTATTCTATGAGTATTAACCATTCACAATCTCAAAAGAACCTTAAAAGAAGCCCTTATTAGGAACCTTGCGCCTTCCGCCCATTTTTTCGTATGCCGCCCAATCTTTAAAATACTCCTAAAATGTTTACGAAAAGACCCATTTATCTGAGATATTCCTCAATATCCTTTATTCTATGAGTATTAACCATTCACAATCTCAAAAGAACCTTAAAAGAAGCCCTTATTAGGAACCTTGCGCCTTCCGCCCATTTTTTCGTATGCCGCCCAATCTATAAAATACTCCTAAAATGTTTGCGAAAAGACCCATTTATCTGAGATATTCCTCAATATCCTTTATTCTATGAGTATTAACCATTCACAATCTCAAAAGAACCTTAAAAGAAGCCCTTATTAGGAACCTTGCGCCTTCCGCACATTTTTTCGTATGCCGCCCAATCTTTAAAATACTCCTAAAATGTTTGCGAAAAGACCCATTTATCTGAGATATTCCTCAATATCCTTTATTCTATGAGTATTAACCATTCACAATCTCAAAAGAACCTTAAAAGAAGCCCTTATTAGGAACCTTCCGCCCATTTTTTCGTATGCCGCCCAATCTTTAAAATACTCCTAAAATGTTTGCGAAAAGACCCATTTATCTGAGATATTCCTCAATATCCTTTATTCTATGAGTATTAACCATTCACAATCTCAAAAGAACCTTAAAAGAAGCCCTTTTTAGGAACCTTGCGCCTTCCGCCCATTTTTTCGTATGCCGCCCAATCTTTAAAATACTCCTAAAATGTTTGCGAAAAGACCCATTTATCTGAGATATTCCTCAATATCCTTTATTCTATGAGTATTAACCATTCACAATCTCAAAAGAACCTTAAAAGAAGCCCTTATTAGGAACCTTCCGCCCATTTTTTCGTATGCCGCCCAATCTTTAAAATACTCCTAAAATGTTTGCGAAAAGACCCATTTATCTGAGATATTCCTCAATATCCTTTATTCTATGAGTATTAACCATTCACAATCTCAAAAGAACCTTAAAAGAAGCCCTTATTAGGAACCTTCCGCCCATTTTTTCGTATGCCGCCCAATCTTTAAAATACTCCTAAAATGTTTGCGAAAAGACCCATTTATCTGAGATATTCCTCAATATCCTTTATTCTATGAGTATTAACCATTCACAATCTCAAAAGAACCTTAAAAGAAGCCCTTTTTAGGAACCTTGCGCCTTCCGCCCATTTTTTCGTATGCCGCCCAATCTTTAAAATACTCCTAAAATGTTTGCGAAAAGACCCATTTATCTGAGATATTCCTCAATATCCTTTATTCTATGAGTATTAACCATTCACAATCTCAAAAGAACCTTAAAAGAAGCCCTTATTAGGAACCTTGCGCCTTCCGCCCATTTTTTTCGTATGCCGCCCAATCTATAAAATACTCCTAAAATGTTTGCGAAAAGACCCATTTATCTGAGATATTCCTCAATATCCTTTATTCTATGAGTATTAACCATTCACAATCTCAAAAGAACCTTAAAAGAAGCCCTTATTAGGAACCTTGCGCCTTCCGCACATTTTTTCGTATGCCGCCCAATCTTTAAAATACTCCTAAAATGTTTGCGAAAAGACCCATTTATCTGAGATATTCCTCAATATCCTTTATTCTATGAGTATTAACCATTCACAATCTCAAAAGAACCTTAAAAGAAGCCCTTATTAGGAACCTTGCGCCCATTTTTTCGTATGCCGCCCAATCTTTAAAATACTCCTAAAATGTTTGCGAAAAGACCCATTTATCTGAGATATTCTTTAATATCCTTTATTCTATGAGTATTAACCATTCACAATCTCAAAAGAACCTTAAAAGAAGCCCTTATTACGAACCTTGCGCCTTCCGCCCATTTTGTCGTATGCCGCCCAATCTTTAAAATACTCCTAAAATGTTTGCGAAAAGACCCATTTATCTGAATTATTCCTCAATATCCTTTATTCTATGAGTATTAACCATTCACAATCTCAAAAGAACCTTAAAAGAAGCCCTTATTACGAACCTTGCGCCTTCCGCCCATTTTTTCGTATGCCGCCCAATCTTTAAAATACTCCTAAAATGTTTGCGAAAAGACCCATTTATCTGAGATATTCCTCAATATCCTTTATTCTATGAGTATTAACCATTCACAATCTCAAAAGAACCTTAAAAGAAGCCCTTATTAGGAACCTTGCGCCTTCCGCCCATTTTTTCGTATGCCGCCCAATCTTTAAAATACTCCTAAAATGTTTGCGAAAAGACCCATTTATCTGAGATATTCTTTAATATCCTTTATTCTATGAGTATTAACCATTCACAATCTCAAAAGAACCTTAAAAGAAGCCCTTATTACAAACCTTGCGCCTTCCGCTCATTTTATCGTATGCCGCCCAATCTTTAAAATACTCCTAAAATGTTTGCGAAAAGACCCATTTATCTGAGATATTCCTCAATATCCTTTATTCTATGAGTATTAACCATTCACAATCTCAAAAGAACCTTAAAAGAAGCCCTTATTAGGAACCTTGCGCCCATTTTTTCGTATGCCGCCCAATCTTTAAAATACTCCTAAAATGTTTGCGAAAAGACCCATTTATCTGAGATATTTTTTAATATCCTTTATTCTATGAGTATTAACCATTCACAATCTCAAAAGAACCTTAAAAGAAGCCCTTATTACAAACCTTGCGCCTTCCGCTCATTTTGTCGTATGCCGCCCAATCTTTAAAATACTCCTAAAATGTTTGCGAAAAGACCCATTTATCTGAGATATTCCTCAATATCCTTTATTCTATGAGTATTAACCATTCACAATCTCAAAAGAACCTTAAAAGAAGCCCTTATTAGGAACCTTGCGCCTTCCGCCCATTTTTTCGTATGCCGCCCAATCTATAAAATACTCCTAAAATGTTTGCGAAAAGACCCATTTATCTGAGATATTCCTCAATATCCTTTATTCTATGAGTATTAACCATTCACAATCTCAAAAGAACCTTAAAAGAAGCCCTTATTAGGAACCTTGCGCCTTCCGCCCATTTTTTCGTATGCCGCCCAATCTTTAAAATAGTCCTAAAATGTTTGCGAAAAGACCCATTTATCTGAGATATTCCTCAATATCCTTTATTCTATGAGTATTAACCATTCACAATCTCAAAAGAACCTTAAAAGAAGCCCTTATTAGGAACCTTCCGCCCATTTTTTCGTATGCCGCCCAATCTTTAAAATACTCCTAAAATGTTTGCGAAAAGACCCATTTATCTGAGATATTCCTCAATATCCTTTATTCTATGAGTATTAACCATTCACAATCTCAAAAGAACCTTAAAAGAAGCCCTTATTACGAACCTTGCGCCTTCCGCCCATTTTTTCGTATGCCGCCCAATCTTTAAAATACTCCTAAAATGTTTGCGAAAAGACCCATTTATCTGAATTATTCCTCAATATCCTTTATTCTATGAGTATTAACCATTCACAATCTCAAAAGAACCTTAAAAGAAGCCCTTATTAGGAACCTTGCGACTTCCGCCCATTTTTTCGTATGCCGCCCAATCTTTAAAATACTCCTAAAATGTTTGATAAAAGACCCATTTATCTGAGATATTCTTTAATATCCTTTATTCTATGAGTATTAACCATTCACAATCTCAAAAGAACCTTAAAAGAAGCCCTTATTACAAACCTTGCGCCTTCCGCTCATTTTGTCGTATGCCGCCCAATCTTTAAAATACTCCTAAAATGTTTGCGAAAAGACCCATTTATCTGAGATATTCCTCAATATCCTTTATTCTATGAGTATTAACCCTTCACAATCTCAAAAGAACCTTAAAAGAAGCCCTTATTAGGAACCTTGCGCCCATTTTTTCGTATGCCGCCCAATCTTAAAAATACTCCTAAAATGTTTGCGAAAAGACCCATTTATCTGAGATATTCTTTAATATCCTTTATTCTATGAGTATTAACCATTCACAATCTCAAAAGAACCTTAAAAGAAGCCCTTATTACAAACCTTGCGCCTTCCGCTCATTTTGTCGTATGCCGCCCAATCTTTAAAATACTCCTAAAATGTTTGCGAAAAGACCCATTTATCTGAGATATTCCTCAATATCCTTTATTCTATGAGTATTAACCATTCACAATCTCAAAAGAACCTTAAAAGAAGCCCTTATTAGGAACCTTGCGCCCATTTTTTCGTATGCCGCCCAATCTTTAAAATACTCCTAAAATGTTTGCGAAAAGACCCATTTATCTGAGATATTCTTTAATATCCTTTATTCTATGAGTATTAACCATTCACAATCTCAAAAGAACCTTAAAAGAAGCCCTTATTAGGAACCTTGCGCCTTCCGCCCATTTTTTCGTATGCCGCCCAATCTATAAAATACTCCTAAAATGTTTGCGAAAAGACCCATTTATCTGAGATATTCCTCAATATCCTTTATTCTATGAGTATTAACCATTCACAATCTCAAAAGAACCTTAAAAGAAGCCCTTATTAGGAACCTTGCGCCTTCCGCCCATTTTTTCGTATGCCGCCCAATCTTTAAAATACTCCTAAAATGTTTGCGAAAAGACCCATTTATCTGAGATATTCCTCAATATCCTTTATTCTATGAGTATTAACCATTCACAATCTCAAAAGAACCTTAAAAGAAGCCCTTATTAGGAACCTTCCGCCCATTTTGTCGTATGCCGCCCAATCTTTAAAATACTCCTAAAATGTTTGCGAAAAGACCCATTTATCTGAGATATTCCTCAATATCCTTTATTCTATGAGTATTAACCATTCACAATCTCAAAAGAACCTTAAAAGAAGCCCTTATTACGAACCTTGCGCCTTCCGCCCATTTTGTCGTATGCCGCCCAATCTTTAAAATACTCCTAAAATGTTTGCGAAAAGACCCATTTATCTGAATTATTCCTCAATATCCTTTATTCTATGAGTATTAACCATTCACAATCTCAAAAGAACCTTAAAAGAAGCCCTTATTAGGAACCTTGCGCCTTCCGCCCATTTTTTCGTATGCCGCCCAATCTTTAAAATACTCCTAAAATGTTTGCGAAAAGACCCATTTATCTGAGATATTCCTCAATATCCTTTATTCTATGAGTATTAACCATTCACAATCTCAAAAGAACCTTAAAAGAAGCCCTTATTAGGAACCTTCCGCCCATTTTTTCGTATGCCGCCCAATCTTTAAAATACTCCTAAAATGTTTGCGAAAAGACCCATTTATCTGAGATATTCCTCAATATCCTTTATTCTATGAGTATTAACCATTCACAATCTCAAAAGAACCTTAAAAGAAGCCCTTTTTAGGAACCTTGCGCCTTCCGCCCATTTTTTCGTATGCCGCCCAATCTTTAAAATACTCCTAAAATGTTTGCGAAAAGACCCATTTATCTGAGATATTCCTCAATATCCTTTATTCTATGAGTATTAACCATTCACAATCTCAAAAGAACCTTAAAAGAAGCCCTTATTAGGAACCTTCCGCCCATTTTTTCGTATGCCGCCCAATCTTTAAAATACTCCTAAAATGTTTGCGAAAAGACCCATTTATCTGAGATATTCCTCAATATCCTTTATTCTATGAGTATTAACCATTCACAATCTCAAAAGAACCTTAAAAGAAGCCCTTATTAGGAACCTTCCGCCCATTTTTTCGTATGCCGCCCAATCTTTAAAATACTCCTAAAATGTTTGCGAAAAGACCCATTTATCTGAGATATTCCTCAATATCCTTTATTCTATGAGTATTAACCATTCACAATCTCAAAAGAACCTTAAAAGAAGCCCTTTTTAGGAACCTTGCGCCTTCCGCCCATTTTTTCGTATGCCGCCCAATCTTTAAAATACTCCTAAAATGTTTGCGAAAAGACCCATTTATCTGAGATATTCCTCAATATCCTTTATTCTATGAGTATTAACCATTCACAATCTCAAAAGAACCTTAAAAGAAGCCCTTATTAGGAACCTTGCGCCTTCCGCCCATTTTTTCGTATGCCGCCCAATCTATAAAATACTCCTAAAATGTTTGCGAAAAGACCCATTTATCTGAGATATTCCTCAATATCCTTTATTCTATGAGTATTAACCATTCACAATCTCAAAAGAACCTTAAAAGAAGCCCTTATTAGGAACCTTGCGCCTTCCGCACATTTTTTCGTATGCCGCCCAATCTTTAAAATACTCCTAAAATGTTTGCGAAAAGACCCATTTATCTGAGATATTCCTCAATATCCTTTATTCTATGAGTATTAACCATTCACAATCTCAAAAGAACCTTAAAAGAAGCCCTTATTAGGAACCTTGCGCCCATTTTTTCGTATGCCGCCCAATCTTTAAAATACTCCTAAAATGTTTGCGAAAAGACCCATTTATCTGAGATATTCTTTAATATCCTTTATTCTATGAGTATTAACCATTCACAATCTCAAAAGAACCTTAAAAGAAGCCCTTATTACGAACCTTGCGCCTTCCGCCCATTTTGTCGTATGCCGCCCAATCTTTAAAATACTCCTAAAATGTTTGCGAAAAGACCCATTTATCTGAATTATTCCTCAATATCCTTTATTCTATGAGTATTAACCATTCACAATCTCAAAAGAACCTTAAAAGAAGCCCTTATTACGAACCTTGCGCCTTCCGCCCATTTTTTCGTATGCCGCCCAATCTTTAAAATACTCCTAAAATGTTTGCGAAAAGACCCATTTATCTGAGATATTCCTCAATATCCTTTATTCTATGAGTATTAACCATTCACAATCTCAAAAGAACCTTAAAAGAAGCCCTTATTAGGAACCTTGCGCCTTCCGCCCATTTTTTCGTATGCCGCCCAATCTTTAAAATACTCCTAAAATGTTTGCGAAAAGACCCATTTATCTGAGATATTCTTTAATATCCTTTATTCTATGAGTATTAACCATTCACAATCTCAAAAGAACCTTAAAAGAAGCCCTTATTACAAACCTTGCGCCTTCCGCTCATTTTATCGTATGCCGCCCAATCTTTAAAATACTCCTAAAATGTTTGCGAAAAGACCCATTTATCTGAGATATTCCTCAATATCCTTTATTCTATGAGTATTAACCATTCACAATCTCAAAAGAACCTTAAAAGAAGCCCTTATTAGGAACCTTGCGCCCATTTTTTCGTATGCCGCCCAATCTTTAAAATACTCCTAAAATGTTTGCGAAAAGACCCATTTATCTGAGATATTTTTTAATATCCTTTATTCTATGAGTATTAACCATTCACAATCTCAAAAGAACCTTAAAAGAAGCCCTTATTACAAACCTTGCGCCTTCCGCTCATTTTGTCGCATGCCGCCCAATCTTTAAAATACTCCTAAAATGTTTGCGAAAAGACCCATTTATCTGAGATATTCCTCAATATCCTTTATTCTATGAGTATTAACCATTCACAATCTCAAAAGAACCTTAAAAGAAGCCCTTATTAGGAACCTTGCGCCTTCCGCCCATTTTTTCGTATGCCGCCCAATCTATAAAATACTCCTAAAATGTTTGCGAAAAGACCCATTTATCTGAGATATTCCTCAATATCCTTTATTCTATAAGTATTAACCATTCACAATCTCAAAAGAACCTTAAAAGAAGCCCTTATTAGGAACCTTGCGCCTTCCGCCCATTTTTTCGTATGCCGCCCAATCTTTAAAATAGTCCTAAAATGTTTGCGAAAAGACCCATTTATCTGAGATATTCCTCAATATCCTTTATTCTATGAGTATTAACCATTCACAATCTCAAAAGAACCTTAAAAGAAGCCCTTATTAGGAACCTTCCGCCCATTTTTTCGTATGCCGCCCAATCTTTAAAATACTCCTAAAATGTTTGCGAAAAGACCCATTTATCTGAGATATTCCTCAATATCCTTTATTCTATGAGTATTTAACCATTCACAATCTCAAAAGAACCTTAAAAGAAGCCCTTATTACGAACCTTGCGCCTTCCGCCCATTTTTTCGTATGCCGCCCAATCTTTAAAATACTCCTAAAATGTTTGCGAAAAGACCCATTTATCTGAATTATTCCTCAATATCCTTTATTCTATGAGTATTAACCATTCACAATCTCAAAAGAACCTTAAAAGAAGCCCTTATTAGGAACCTTGCGCCTTCCGCCCATTTTTTCGTATGCCGCCCAATCTTTAAAATACTCCTAAAATGTTTGATAAAAGACCCATTTATCTGAGATATTCTTTAATATCCTTTATTCTATGAGTATTAACCATTCACAATCTCAAAAGAACCTTAAAAGAAGCCCTTATTACAAACCTTGCGCCTTCCGCTCATTTTGTCGTATGCCGCCCAATCTTTAAAATACTCCTAAAATGTTTGCGAAAAGACCCATTTATCTGAGATATTCCTCAATATCCTTTATTCTATGAGTATTAACCCTTCACAATCTCAAAAGAACCTTAAAAGAAGCCCTTATTAGGAACCTTGCGCCCATTTTTTCGTATGCCGCCCAATCTTAAAAATACTCCTAAAATGTTTGCGAAAAGACCCATTTATCTGAGATATTCTTTAATATCCTTTATTCTATGAGTATTAACCATTCACAATCTCAAAAGAACCTTAAAAGAAGCCCTTATTACAAACCTTGCGCCTTCCGCTCATTTTGTCGTATGCCGCCCAATCTTTAAAATACTCCTAAAATGTTTGCGAAAAGACCCATTTATCTGAGATATTCCTCAATATCCTTTATTCTATGAGTATTAACCATTCACAATCTCAAAAGAACCTTAAAAGAAGCCCTTATTAGGAACCTTGCGCCCATTTTTTCGTATGCCGCCCAATCTTTAAAATACTCCTAAAATGTTTGCGAAAAGACCCATTTATCTGAGATATTCTTTAATATCCTTTATTCTATGAGTATTAACCATTCACAATCTCAAAAGAACCTTAAAAGAAGCCCTTATTAGGAACCTTGCGCCTTCCGCCCATTTTTTCGTATGCCGCCCAATCTATAAAATACTCCTAAAATGTTTGCGAAAAGACCCATTTATCTGAGATATTCCTCAATATCCTTTATTCTATGAGTATTAACCATTCACAATCTCAAAAGAACCTTAAAAGAAGCCCTTATTAGGAACCTTGCGCCTTCCGCCCATTTTTTCGTATGCCGCCCAATCTTTAAAATACTCCTAAAATGTTTGCGAAAAGACCCATTTATCTGAGATATTCCTCAATATCCTTTATTCTATGAGTATTAACCATTCACAATCTCAAAAGAACCTTAAAAGAAGCCCTTATTAGGAACCTTCCGCCCATTTTGTCGTATGCCGCCCAATCTTTAAAATACTCCTAAAATGTTTGCGAAAAGACCCATTTATCTGAGATATTCCTCAATATCCTTTATTCTATGAGTATTAACCATTCACAATCTCAAAAGAACCTTAAAAGAAGCCCTTATTACGAACCTTGCGCCTTCCGCCCATTTTGTCGTATGCCGCCCAATCTTTAAAATACTCCTAAAATGTTTGCGAAAAGACCCATTTATCTGAATTATTCCTCAATATCCTTTATTCTATGAGTATTAACCATTCACAATCTCAAAAGAACCTTAAAAGAAGCCCTTATTAGGAACCTTGCGCCTTCCGCCCATTTTTTCGTATGCCGCCCAATCTTTAAAATACTCCTAAAATGTTTGCGAAAAGACCCATTTATCTGAGATATTCCTCAATATCCTTTATTCTATGAGTATTAACCATTCACAATCTCAAAAGAACCTTAAAAGAAGCCCTTATTAGGAACCTTGCGCCTTCCGCCCATTTTTTCGTATGCCGCCCAATCTTTAAAATACTCCAAAAATGTTTGCAAAAAGACCCATTTATCTGAGATATTCCTCAATATCCTTTATTCTATGAGTATTAACCATTCACAATCTCAAAAGAACCTTAAAAGAAGCCCTTATTAGGAACCTTGCGCCTTCCGCCCATTTTTTCGTATGCCGCCCAATCTTTAAAATACTCCTAAAATGTTTGCAAAAAGACCCATTTATCATTATTATTTCTCAATATCCTTTATTCTATGAGTATTAACCATTCACAATCTCAAAAGAACCTTAAAAGAAGCCCTTATTAGGAACCTTGCGCCTTCCGCCCATTTTTTCGTATGCCGCCCAATCTTTAAAATACTCCTAAAATGTTTGCAAAAAGACCCATTTATCTGAATTATTCCTCAATATCCTTTATTCTATGAGTATTAACCATTCACAATTTCAAAAGAACCTTAAAAGAAGCCCTTATTAGGAACCTTGCGCCTTCCGCCCATTTTTTCGTATGCCGCCCAATCTTTAAAATACTCCTAAAATGTTTGCGAAAAGACCCATTTATCTGAGATATTCCTCAATATCCTTTATTCTATGAGTATTAACCATTCACAATCTCAAAAGAACCTTAAAAGAAGCCCTTATTAGGAACCTTGCGCCCATTTTTTCGTATGCCGCCCAATCTTTAAAATACTCCTAAAATGTTTGCGAAAAGACCCATTTATCTGAGATATTCCTCAATATCCTTCATTCTATGAGTATTAACCATTCACAATCTCAAAAGAACCTTAAAAGAAGCCCTTATTACAAACCTTGCGCCTTCCGCTCATTTTGTCGTATGCCGCCCAATCTTTAAAATACTCCTAAAATGTTTGCGAAAAGACCCATTTATCTGAGATATTCCTCAATATCCTTTATTCTATGAGTATTAACCATTCACAATCTCAAAAGAACCTTAAAAGAAGCCCTTATTAGGAACCTTGCGCCCATTTTTTCGTATGCCGCCCAATCTTTAAAATACTCCTAAAATGTTTGCGAAAAGACCCATTTATCTGAGATATTCTTTAATATCCTTTATTCTATGAGTATTAACCATTCACAATCTCAAAAGAACCTTAAAAGAAGCCCTTATTAGGAACCTTGCGCCTTCCGCCCATTTTTTCGTATGCCGCCCAATCTATAAAATACTCCTAAAATGTTTGCGAAAAGACCCATTTATCTGAGATATTCCTCAATATCCTTTATTCTATGAGTATTAACCATTCACAATCTCAAAAGAACCTTAAAAGAAGCCCTTATTAGGAACCTTGCGCCTTCCGCCCATTTTTTCGTATGCCGCCCAATCTTTAAAATACTCCTAAAATGTTTGCGAAAAGACCCATTTATCTGAGATATTCCTCAATATCCTTTATTCTATGAGTATTAACCATTCATAATCTCAAAAGAACCTTAAAAGAAGCCCTTATTAGGAACCTTCCGCCCATTTTGTCGTATGCCGCCCAATCTTTAAAATACTCCTAAAATGTTTGCGAAAAGACCCATTTATCTGAGATATTCCTCAATATCCTTTATTCTATGAGTATTAACCATTCACAATCTCAAAAGAACCTTAAAAGAAGCCCTTATTACGAACCTTGCGCCTTCCCCTCATTTTGTCGTATGCCGCCCAATCTTTAAAATACTCCTAAAATGTTTGCGAAAAGACCCATTTATCTGAATTATTCCTCAATATCCTTTATTCTATGAGTATTAACCATTCACAATCTCAAAAGAACCTTAAAAGAAGCCCTTATTAGGAACCTTGCGCCTTCCGCCCATTTTTTCGTATGCCGCCCAATCTTTAAAATACTCCTAAAATGTTTGCGAAAAGACCCATTTATCTGAGATATTCCTCAATATCCTTTATTCTATGAGTATTAACCATTCACAATCTCAAAAGAACCTTAAAAGAAGCCCTTATTAGGAACCTTGCGCCTTCCGCCCATTTTTTCGTATGCCGCCCAATCTTTAAAATACTCCAAAAATGTTTGCAAAAAGACCCATTTATCTGAGATATTCCTCAATATCCTTTATTCTATGAGTATTAACCATTCACAATCTCAAAAGAACCTTAAAAGAAGCCCTTATTAGGAACCTTGCGCCTTCCGCCCATTTTTTCGTATGCCGCCCAATCTTTAAAATACTCCTAAAATGTTTGCAAAAAGACCCATTTATCTGAATTATTCCTCAATATCCTTTATTCTATGAGTATTAACCATTCACAATCTCAAAAGAACCTTAAAAGAAGCCCTTATTAGGAACCTTGCGCCTTCCGCCCATTTTTTCGTATGCCGCCCAATCTTTAAAATACTCCTAAAATGTTTGCGAAAAGACCCATTTATCTGAATTATTCCTCAATATCCTTTATTCTATGAGTATTAACCATTCACAATCTCAAAAGAACCTTAAAAGAAGCCCTTATTAGGAACCTTGCGCCTTCCGCCCATTTTTTCGTATGCCGCCCAATCTTTAAAATACTCCTAAAATGTTTGCGAAAAGACCCATTTATCTGAGATATTCCTCAATATCCTTTATTCTATGAGTATTAACCATTCACAATCTCAAAAGAACCTTAAAAGAAGCCCTTATTAGGAACCTTGCGCCTTCCGCCCATTTTTTCGTATGCCGCCCAATCTTTAAAATACTCCAAAAATGTTTGCAAAAAGACCCATTTATCTGAGATATTCCTCAATATCCTTTATTCTATGAGTATTAACCATTCACAATCTCAAAAGAACCTTAAAAGAAGCCCTTATTAGGAACCTTGCGCCTTCCGCCCATTTTTTCGTATGCCGCCCAATCTTTAAAATACTCCTAAAATGTTTGCAAAAAGACCCATTTATCATTATTATTTCTCAATATCCTTTATTCTATGAGTATTAACCATTCACAATCTCAAAAGAACCTTAAAAGAAGCCCTTATTAGGAACCTTGCGCCTTCCGCCCATTTTTTCGTATGCCGCCCAATCTTTAAAATACTCCTAAAATGTTTGCAAAAAGACCCATTTATCTGAATTATTCCTCAATATCCTTTATTCTATGAGTATTAACCATTCACAATCTCAAAAGAACCTTAAAAGAAGCCCTTATTAGGAACCTTGCGCCTTCCGCCCATTTTTTCGTATGCCGCCCAATCTTTAAAATACTCCTAAAATGTTTGCAAAAAGACCCATTTATCTGAATTATTCCTCAATATCCTTTATTCTATGAGTATTAACCATTCACAATCTCAAAAGAACCTTAAAAGAAGCCCTTATTAGGAACCTTGCGCCTTCCGCCCATTTTTTCGTATGCCGCCCAATCTTTAAAATACTCCTAAAATGTTTGCGAAAAGACCCATTTATCTGAATTATTCCTCAATATCGTTTATTCTATGAGTATTAACCATTCACAATTTCAAAAGAACCTTAAAAGAAGCCCTTATTAGGAACCTTGCGCCTTCCGCCCATTTTTTCGTATGCCGCCCAATCTTTAAAATAGTCCTAAAATGTTTGCGAAAAGACCCATTTATCTGAATTATTCCTCAATATCCTTTATTCTATGAGTATTAACCATTCACAATCTCAAAAGAACCTTAAAAGAAGCCCTTATTACGAACCTTGCGCCTTCCGCCCATTTTTTCGTATGCCGCCCAATCTTTAAAATACTCCTAAAATGTTTGCGAAAAGACCCATTTATCTGAGATATTCCTCAATATCCTTTATTCTATGAGTATTAACCATTCACAATCTCAAAAGAACCTTAAAAGAAGCCCTTATTAGGAACCTTCCGCCCATTTTTTCGTATGCCGCCCAATCTTTAAAATACTCCTAAAATGTTTGCGAAAAGACCCATTTATCTGAGATATTCTTTAATATCCTTTATTCTATGAGTATTATTCATTCACAATCTCAAAAGAACCTTAAAAGAAGCCCTTATTACAAACCTTACGCCTTCCGCCCATTTTTTCGTATGCCGCCCAATCTTTAAAATACTCCTAAAATGTTTGCGAAAAGACCCATTTATCTGAATTATTCCTCAATATCCTTTATTCTATGAGTAATAACCATTCACAATTTCAAAAGAACCTTAAAAGAAGCCCTTATTAGGAACCTTGCGCCTTCCGCCCATTTTTTCGTATGCCGCCCAATCTTTAAAATACTCCTAAAATGTTTGCAAAAAGACCCATTTATCTGAGATATTCCTCAATATCCTTTATTCTATGAGTAATAACCATTCACAATTTCAAATGAACCTTAAAAGAAGCCCTTATTAGGAACCTTGCGCCTTCCGCCCATTTTTTCGTATGCCGCCCAATCTTTAAAATACTCCTAAAATGTTTGCAAAAAGACCCATTTATCATTATTATTTCTCAATATCCTTTATTCTATGAGTATTAACCATTCACAATCTCAAAAGAACCTTAAAAGAAGCCCTTATTAGGAACCTTGCGCCTTCCGCCCATTTTTTCGTATGCCGCCCAATCTTTAAAATACTCCTAAAATGTTTGCAAAAAGACCCATTTATCTGAATTATTCCTCAATATCCTTTATTCTATGAGTATTAACCATTCACAATTTCAAAAGAACCTTAAAAGAAGCCCTTATTAGGAACCTTGCGCCTTCCGCCCATTTTTTCGTATGCCGCCCAATCTTTAAAATACTCCTAAAATGTTTGCAAAAAGACCCATTTATCTGAATTATTCCTCAATATCCTTTATTCTATGAGTATTAACCATTCACAATCTCAAAAGAACCTTAAAAGAAGCCCTTATTACAAACCTTGCGCCTTCCGCCCATTTTTTCGTATGCCGCCCAATCTTTAAAATACTCCTAAAATGTTTGCGAAAAGACCCATTTATCTGAATTATTCCTCAATATCCTTTATTCTATGAGTATTAACCATTCACAATCTCAAAAGAACCTTAAAAGAAGCCCTTATTACGAACCTTGCGCCTTCCGCCCATTTTTTCGTATGCCGCCCAATCTTTAAAATACTCCTAAAATGTTTGCAAAAAGACCCATTTATCTGAGATATTCCTCAATATCCTTTATTCTATGAGTAATAACCATTCACAATTTCAAAAGAACCTTAAAAGAAGCCCTTATTAGGAACCTTGCGCCTTCCGCCCATTTTTTCGTATGCCGCCTAATCTTTAAAATACTCCTAAAATGTTTGCAAAAAGACCCAATTATCTGAATTATTCCTCAATATCCTTTATTCTATGAGTATTAACCATTCACAATCTCAAAAGAACCTTAAAAGAAGCCTTTATTAGGAACCTTGCGCCTTCCGCCCATTTTTTCGTATGCCGCCCAATCTTTAAAATAGTCCTAAAATGTTTGCGAAAAGACCCATTTATCTGAATTATTCCTCAATATCCTTTATTCTATGAGTATTAACCATTCACAATCTCAAAAGAACCTTAAAAGAAGCCCTTATTACGAACCTTGCGCCTTCCGCCCATTTTTTCGTATGCCGCCCAATCTTTAAAATTCTCCTAAAATGTTTGCAAAAAGACCCATTTATCTGAGATATTCCTCAATATCCTTTATTCTATGAGTAATAACCATTCACAATTTCAAATGAACCTTAAAAGAAGCCCTTATTAGGAACCTTGCGCCTTCCGCCCATTTTTTCGTATGCCGCCCAATCTTTAAAATACTCCTAAAATGTTTGCAAAAAGACCCATTTATCATTATTATTTCTCAATATCCTTTATTCTATGAGTATTAACCATTCACAATCTCAAAAGAACCTTAAAAGAAGCCCTTATTAGGAACCTTGCGCCTTCCGCCCATTTTTTCGTATGCCGCCCAATCTTTAAAATACTCCTAAAATGTTTGCAAAAAGACCCATTTATCTGAATTATTCCTCAATATCCTTTATTCTATGAGTATTAACCATTCACAATTTCAAAAGAACCTTAAAAGAAGCCCTTATTAGGAACCTTGCGCCTTCCGCCCATTTTTTCGTATGCCGCCCAATCTTTAAAATACTCCTAAAATGTTTGCAAAAAGACCCATTTATCTGAATTATTCCTCAATATCCTTTATTCTATGAGTATTAACCATTCACAATCTCAAAAGAACCTTAAAAGAAGCCCTTATTACAAACCTTGCGCCTTCCGCCCATTTTTTCGTATGCCGCCCAATCTTTAAAATACACCTAAAATGTTTGCGAAAAGACCCATTTATCTGAATTATTCCTCAATATCCTTTATTCTATGAGTATTAACCATTCACAATCTCAAAAGAACCTTAAAAGAAGCCCTTATTACGAACCTTGCGCCTTCCGCCCATTTTTTCGTATGCCGCCCAATCTTTAAAATACTCCTAAAATGTTTGCAAAAAGACCCATTTATCTGAGATATTCCTCAATATCCTTTATTCTATGAGTAATAACCATTCACAATTTCAAAAGAACCTTAAAAGAAGCCCTTATTAGGAACCTTGCGCCTTCCGCCCATTTTTTCGTATGCCGCCTAATCTTTAAAATACTCCTAAAATGTTTGCAAAAAGACCCAATTATCTGAATTATTCCTCAATATCCTTTATTCTATGAGTATTAACCATTCACAATCTCAAAAGAACCTTAAAAGAAGCCTTTATTAGGAACCTTGCGCCTTCCGCCCATTTTTTCGTATGCCGCCCAATCTTTAAAATAGTCCTAAAATGTTTGCGAAAAGACCCATTTATCTGAATTATTCCTCAATATCCTTTATTCTATGAGTATTAACCATTCACAATCTCAAAAGAACCTTAAAAGAAGCCCTTATTACGAACCTTGCGCCTTCCGCCCATTTTTTCGTATGCCGCCCAATCTTTAAAATTCTCCTAAAATGTTTGCGAAAAGACCCATTTATCTGAGATATTCCTCAATATCCTTTATTCTATGAGTATTAACCATTCACAATCTCAAAAGAACCTTAAAAGAAGCCCTTATTAGGAACCTTCCGCCCATTTTTTCGTATGCCGCCCAATCTTTAAAATACTCCTAAAATGTTTGCGAAAAGACCCATTTATCTGAGATATTCTTTAATATCCTTTATTCTATGAGTATTAACCATTCACAATCTCAAAAGAACCTTAAAAGAAGCCCTTATTACAAACCTTACGCCTTCCGCCCATTTTTTCGTATGCCGCCCAATCTTTAAAATACTCCTAAAATGTTTGCGAAAAGACCCATTTATCTGAATTATTCCTCAATATCCTTTATTCTATGAGTATTAACCATTCACAATCTCAAAAGAACCTTAAAAGAAGCCCTTATTACGAACCTTGCGCCTTCCGCCCATTTTTTCGTATGCCGCCCAATCTTTAAAATACTCCTAAAATGTTTGCAAAAAGACCCATTTATCTGAGATATTCCTCAATATCCTTTATTCTATGAGTAATAACCATTCACAATTTCAAAAGAACCTTAAAAGAAGCCCTTATTAGGAACCTTGCGCCTTCCGCCCATTTTTTCGTATGCCGCCCAATCTTTAAAATAGTCCTAAAATGTTTGCGAAAAGACCCATTTATCTGAATTATTCCTCAATATCCTTTATTCTATGAGTATTAACCATTCACAATCTCAAAAGAACCTTAAAAGAAGCCCTTATTACGAACCTTGCGCCTTCCGCCCATTTTTTCGTATGCCGCCCAATCTTTAAAATACTCCTAAAATGTTTGCAAAAAGACCCATTTATCTGAGATATTCCTCAATATCCTTTATTCTATGAGTAATAACCATTCACAATTTCAAAAGAACCTTAAAAGAAGCCCTTATTAGGAACCTTGCGCCTTCCGCCCATTTTTTCGTATGCCGCCTAATCTTTAAAATACTCCTAAAATGTTTGCAAAAAGACCCAATTATCTGAATTATTCCTCAATATCCTTTATTCTATGAGTATTAACCATTCACAATCTCAAAAGAACCTTAAAAGAAGCCTTTATTAGGAACCTTGCGCCTTCCGCCCATTTTTTCGTATGCCGCCCAATCTTTAAAATAGTCCTAAAATGTTTGCGAAAAGACCCATTTATCTGAATTATTCCTCAATATCCTTTATTCTATGAGTATTAACCATTCACAATCTCAAAAGAACCTTAAAAGAAGCCCTTATTACGAACCTTGCGCCTTCGGCCCATTTTTTCGTATGCCGCCCAATCTTTAAAATTCTCCTAAAATGTTTGCAAAAAGACCCATTTATCTGAGATATTCCTCAATATCCTTTATTCTATGAGTAATAACCATTCACAATTTCAAATGAACCTTAAAAGAAGCCCTTATTAGGAACCTTGCGCCTTCCGCCCATTTTTTCGTATGCCGCCCAATCTTTAAAATACTCCTAAAATGTTTGCAAAAAGACCCATTTATCATTATTATTTCTCAATATCCTTTATTCTATGAGTATTAACCATTCACAATCTCAAAAGAACCTTAAAAGAAGCCCTTATTAGGAACCTTGCGCCTTCCGCCCATTTTTTCGTATGCCGCCCAATCTTTAAAATACTCCTAAAATGTTTGCAAAAAGACCCATTTATCTGAATTATTCCTCAATATCCTTTATTCTATGAGTATTAACCATTCACAATTTCAAAAGAACCTTAAAAGAAGCCCTTATTACGAACCTTGCGCCTTCCGCCCATTTTTTCGTATGCCGCCCAATCTTTAAAATACTCCTAAAATGTTTGCAAAAAGACCCATTTATCTGAATTATTCCTCAATATCCTTTATTCTATGAGTATTAACCATTCACAATCTCAAAAGAACCTTAAAAGAAGCCCTTATTACAAACCTTGCGCCTTCCGCCCATTTTTTCGTATGCCGCCCAATCTTTAAAATACACCTAAAATGTTTGCGAAAAGACCCATTTATCTGAATTATTCCTCAATATCCTTTATTCTATGAGTATTAACCATTCACAATCTCAAAAGAACCTTAAAAGAAGCCCTTATTACGAACCTTGCGCCTTCCGCCCATTTTTTCGTATGCCGCCCAATCTTTAAAATACTCCTAAAATGTTTGCAAAAAGACCCATTTATCTGAGATATTCCTCAATATCCTTTATTCTATGAGTAATAACCATTCACAATTTCAAAAGAACCTTAAAAGAAGCCCTTATTAGGAACCTTGCGCCTTCCGCCCATTTTTTCGTATGCCGCCTAATCTTTAAAATACTCCTAAAATGTTTGCAAAAAGACCCAATTATCTGAATTATTCCTCAATATCCTTTATTCTATGAGTATTAACCATTCACAATCTCAAAAGAACCTTAAAAGAAGCCTTTATTAGGAACCTTGCGCCTTCCGCCCATTTTTTCGTATGCCGCCCAATCTTTAAAATAGTCCTAAAATGTTTGCGAAAAGACCCATTTATCTGAATTATTCCTCAATATCCTTTATTCTATGAGTATTAACCATTCACAATCTCAAAAGAACCTTAAAAGAAGCCCTTATTACGAACCTTGCGCCTTCCGCCCATTTTTTCGTATGCCGCCCAATCTTTAAATTCTCCTAAAATGTTTGCGAAAAGACCCATTTATCTGAGATATTCCTCAATATCCTTTATTCTATGAGTATTAACCATTCACAATCTCAAAAGAACCTTAAAAGAAGCCCTTATTAGGAACCTTCCGCCCATTTTTTCGTATGCCGCCCAATCTTTAAAATACTCCTAAAATGTTTGCGAAAAGACCCATTTATCTGAGATATTCTTTAATATCCTTTATTCTATGAGTATTAACCATTCACAATCTCAAAAGAACCTTAAAAGAAGCCCTTATTACAAACCTTGCGCCTTCCGCCCATTTTTTCGTATGCCGCCCAATCTTTAAAATACTCCTAAAATGTTTGCGAAAAGACCCATTTATCTGAATTATTCCTCAATATCCTTTATTCTATGAGTATTAACCATTCACAATCTCAAAAGAACCTTAAAAGAAGCCCTTATTACGAACCTTGCGCCTTCCGCCCATTTTTTCGTATGCCGCCCAATCTTTAAAATACTCCTAAAATGTTTGCAAAAAGACCCATTTATCTGAGATATTCCTCAATATCTTTTATTCTATGAGTAATAACCATTCACAATTTCAAAAGAACCTTAAAAGAAGCCCTTATTAGGAACCTTGCGCCTTCCGCCCATTTTTTCGTATGCCGCCCAATCTTTAAAATACTCCTAAAATGTTTGCAAAAAGACCCATTTATCTGAATTATTCCTCAATATCCTTTATTCTATGAGTATTAACCATTCACAATCTCAAAAGAACCTTAAAAGAAGCCCTTATTAGGAACCTTGCGCCTTCCGCCCATTTTTTCGTATGCCGCCCAATCTTTAAAATAGTCCTAAAATGTTTGCGAAAAGACCCATTTATCTGAATTATTCCTCAATATCCTTTATTCTATGAGTATTAACCATTCACAATCTCAAAAGAACCTTAAAAGAAGCCCTTATTACGAACCTTGCGCCTTCCGCCCATTTTTTCGTATGCCGCCCAATCTTTAAAATACTCCAAAAATGTTTGCGAAAAGACCCATTTATCTGAGATATTCCTCAATATCCTTTATTCTATGAGTATTAACCATTCACAATCTCAAAAGAACCTTAAAAGAAGCCCTTATTAGGAACCTTCCGCCCATTTTTTCGTATGCCGCCCAATCTTTAAAATACTCCTAAAATGTTTGCGAAAAGACCCATTTATCTGAGATATTCTTTAATATCCTTTATTCTATGAGTATTAACCATTCACAATCTCAAAAGAACCTTAAAAGAAGCCCTTATTAGGAACCTTGCGCCTTCCGCCCATTTTTTCGTATGCCGCCCAATCTTTAAAATACTCCTAAAATGTTTGCGAAAAGACCCATTTATCTGAGATATTCCTTAATATCCTTTATTCTATGAGTATTAACCATTCACAATCTCAAAAGAACCTTAAAAGAAGCCCTTATTAGGAACCTTGCGCCTTCCGCCCATTTTTTCGTATGCCGCCCAATCTTTAAAATACTCCTAAAATGTTTGCAAAAAGACCCATTTATCATTATTATTTCTCAATATCCTTTATTCTATGAGTATTAACCATTCACAATCTCAAAAGAACCTTAAAAGAAGCCCTTATTAGGAACCTTGCGCCTTCCGCCCATTTTTTCGTATGCCGCCCAATCTTTAAAATACTCCTAAAATGTTTGCGAAAAGACCCATTTATCTGAATTATTCCTCAATATCCTTTATTCTATGAGTATTAACCATTCACAATCTCAAAAGAACCTTAAAAGAAGCCCTTATTAGGAACCTTGCGCCTTCCGCCCATTTTTTGTATGCCGCCCAATCTTTAAAATATTCCTAAAATGTTTGCGAAAAAACCCATTTATCTGAGATATTCCTCAATATCCTTTATTCTATGAGTATTAACCATTCACAATCTCAAAAGAACCTTAAAAGAAGCCCTTATTAGGAACCTTCCGCCCATTTTGTCGTATGCCGCCCAATCTTTAAAATAGTCCTAAAATGTTTGCGAAAAGACCCATTTATCTGAGATATTCCTCAATATCCTTTATTCTATGAGTATTAACCATTCACAATCTCAAAAGAACCTTAAAAGAAGCCCTTATTACGAACCTTGCGCCTTCCGCCCATTTTGTCGTATGCCGCCCAATCTTTAAAATACTCCTAAAATGTTTGCGAAAAGACCCATTTATCTGAATTATTCCTCAATATCCTTTATTCTATGAGTATTAACCATTCACAATCTCAAAAGAACCTTAAAAGAAGCCCTTATTAGGAACCTTGCGCCTTCCGCCCATTTTGTCGTATGCCGCCCAATCTTTAAAATACTCCAAAAATGTTTGCAAAAAGACCCATTTATCTGAGATATTCCTCAATATCCTTTATTCTATGAGTATTAACCATTCACAATCTCAAAAGAACCTTAAAAGAAGCCCTTATTAGGAACCTTGCGCCTTCCGCCCATTTTTTCGTATGCCGCCCAATCTTTAAAATACTCCTAAAATGTTTGCAAAAAGACCCATTTATCATTATTTTTTCTCAATATCCTTTATTCTATGAGTATTAACCATTCACAATCTCAAAAGAACCTTAAAAGAAGCCCTTATTAGGAACCTTGCGCCTTCCGCCCATTTTTTCGTATGCCGCCCAATCTTTAAAATACTCCTAAAATGTTTGCAAAAAGACCCATTTATCTGAGATATTCCTCAATATCCTTTATTCTATGAGTATTAACCATTCACAATCTCAAAAGAACCTTAAAAGAAGCCCTTATTAGGAACCTTCCGCCCATTTTTTCGTATGCCGCCCAATCTTTAAAATACTCCTAAAATGTTTGCGAAAAGACCCATTTATCTGAGATATTCTTTAATATCCTTTATTCTATGAGTAATAACCATTCACAATTTCAAAAGAACCTTAAAAGAAGCCCTTATTAGGAACCTTGCGCCTTCCGCCCATTTTTTTGTATGCCGCCCAATCTTTAAAATACTCCTAAAATGTTTGCAAAAAGACCCATTTATCTGAATTATTCCTCAATATCCTTTATTCTATGAGTATTAACCATTCACAATCTCAAAAGAACCTTAAAAGAAGCCCTTATTAGGAACCTTGCGCCTTCCGCCCATTTTTTCGTATGCCGCCCAATCTTTAAAATAGTCCTAAAATGTTTGCGAAAAGACCCATTTATCTGAATTATTCCTCAATATCCTTTATTCTATGAGTATTAACCATTCACAATCTCAAAAGAACCTTAAAAGAAGCCCTTATTACGAACCTTGCGCCTTCCGCCCATTTTTTCGTATGCCGCCCAATCTTTAAAATACTCCTAAAATGTTTGCGAAAAGACCCATTTATCTGAGATATTCCTCAATATCCTTTATTCTATGAGTATTAACCATTCACAATCTCAAAAGAACCTTAAAAGAAGCCCTTATTAGGAACCTTCCGCCCATTTTTTCGTATGCCGCCCAATCTTTAAAATACTCCTAAAATGTTTGCGAAAAGACCCATTTATCTGAGATATTCTTTAATATCCTTTATTCTATGAGTATTAACCATTCACAATCTCAAAAGAACCTTAAAAGAAGCCCTTATTAGGAACCTTGCGCCTTCCGCCCATTTTTTCGTATGCCGCCCAATCTTTAAAATACTCTTAAAATGTTTGCAAAAAGACCCATTTATCATTATTTTTTCTCAATATCCTTTATTCTATGAGTATTAACCATTCACAATCTCAAAAGAACCTTAAAAGAAGCCCTTATTAGGAACCTTGCGCCTTCCGCCCATTTTTTCGTATGCCGCCCAATCTTTAAAATACTCCTAAAATGTTTGCAAAAAGACCCATTTATCTGAGATATTCCTCAATATCCTTTATTCTATGAGTATTAACCATTCACAATCTCAAAAGAACCTTAAAAGAAGCCCTTATTAGGAACTTTCCGCCCATTTTTTCGTATGCCGCCCAATCTTTAAAATATTCCTAAAATGTTTGCGAAAAGACCCATTTATCTGAGATATTCTTTAATATCCTTTATTCTATGAGTAATAACCATTCACAATTTCAAAAGAACCTTAAAAGAAGCCCTTATTAGGAACCTTGCGCCTTCCGCCCATTTTTTCGTATGCCGCCCAATCTTTAAAATACTCCTAAAATGTTTGCAAAAAGACCCATTTATCTGAATTATTCCTCAATATCCTTTATTCTATGAGTATTAACCATTCACAATCTCAAAAGAACCTTAAAAGAAGCCCTTATTAGGAACCTTGCGCCTTCCGCCCATTTTTTCGTATGCCGCCCAATCTTTAAAATAGTCCTAAAATGTTTGCGAAAAGACCCATTTATCTGAATTATTCCTCAATATCCTTTATTTTATGAGTATTAACCATTCACAATCTCAAAAGAACCTTAAAAGAAGCCCTTATTAGGAACCTTGCGCCTTCCGCCCATTTTTTCGTATGCCGCCCAATCTTTAAAATACTCCTAAAATGTTTGCGAAAAGACCCATTTATCTGAGATATTCCTCAATATCCTTTATTCTATGAGTATTAACCATTCACAATCTCAAAAGAACCTTAAAAGAAGCCCTTATTAGGAACCTTCCGCCCATTTTTTCGTATGCCGCCCAATCTTTAAAATACTCCTAAAATGTTTGCGAAAAGACCCATTTATCTGAGATATTCTTTAATATCCTTTATTCTATGAGTATTAACCATTCACAATCTCAAAAGAACCTTAAAAGAAGCCCTTATTACGAACCTTGCGCCTTCCGCCCATTTTTTCGTATGCCGCCCAATCTTTAAAATACTCCTAAAATGTTTGCGAAAAGACCCATTTATCTGAGATATTCCTCAATATCCTTTATTCTATGAGTATTAACCATTCACAATCTCAAAAGAACCTTAAAAGAAGCCCTTATTAGGAACCTTGCGCCTTCCGCCCATTTTTTCGTATGCTGCCCAATCTTTAAAATACTCCTAAAATGTTTGCAAAAAGACCCATTTATCTGAGATATTCCTCAATATCCTTTATTCTATGAGTATTAACCATTCACAATCTCAAAAGAACCTTAAAAGAAGCCCTTATTAGGAACCTTGCGCCTTCCGCCCATTTTTTCGTATGCCGCCCAATCTTTAAAATACTCCTAAAATGTTTGCAAAAAGACCCATTTATCATTATTATTTCTCAATATCCTTTATTCTATGAGTATTAACCATTCACAATCTCAAAAGAACCTTAAAAGAAGCCCTTATTAGGAACCTTGCGCCTTCCGCCCATTTTTTCGTATGCCGCCCAATCTTTAAAATACTCCTAAAATGTTTGCGAAAAGACCCATTTATCTGAATTATTCCTCAATATCCTTTATTCTATGAGTATTAACCATTCACAATCTCAAAAGAACCTTAAAAGAAGCCCTTATTAGGAACCTTGCGCCTTCCGCCCATTTTTTGTATGCCGCCCAATCTTTAAAATATTCCTAAAATGTTTGCGAAAAAGACCCATTTATCTGAGATATTCCTCAATATCCTTTATTCTATGAGTATTAACCATTCACAATCTCAAAAGAACCTTAAAAGAAGCCCTTATTAGGAACCTTCCGCCCATTTTGTCGTATGCCGCCCAATCTTTAAAATACTCCTAAAATGTTTGCGAAAAGACCCATTTATCTGAGATATTCCTCAATATCCTTTATTCTATGAGTATTAACCATTCACAATCTCAAAAGAACCTTAAAAGAAGCCCTTATTACGAACCTTGCGCCTTCCGCCCATTTTGTCGTATGCCGCCCAATCTTTAAAATACTTCTTAAATGTTTGCGAAAAGACCCATTTATCTGAATTATTCCTCAATATCCTTTATTCTATGAGTATTAACCATTCACAATCTCAAAAGAACCTTAAAAGAAGCCCTTATTAGGAACCTTGCGCCTTCCGCCCATTTTTTCGTATGCCGCCCAATCTTTAAAATACTCCTAAAATGTTTGCGAAAAGACCCATTTATCTGAGATATTCCTCAATATCCTTTATTCTATGAGTATTAACCATTCACAATCTCAAAAGAACCTTAAAAGAAGCCCTTATTACGAACCTTGCGCCTTCCGCCCATTTTTTCGTATGCCGCCCTATCTTTAAAATACTCCAAAAATGTTTGCAAAAAGACCCATTTATCTGAGATATTCCTCAATATCCTTTATTCTATGAGTATTAACCATTCACAATCTCAAAAGAACCTTAAAAGAAGCCCTTATTAGGAACCTTGCGCCTTCCGCCCATTTTTTCGTATGCCGCCCAATCTTTAAAATACTCCTAAAATGTTTGCAAAAAGACCCATTTATCATTATTTTTTCTCAATATCCTTTATTCTATGAGTATTAACCATTCACAATCTCAAAAGAACCTTAAAAGAAGCCCTTATTAGGAACCTTGCGCCTTCCGCCCATTTTTTCGTATGCCGCCCAATCTTTAAAATACTCCTAAAATGTTTGCAAAAAGACCCATTTATCTGAATTATTCCTCAATATCCTTTATTCTATGAGTATTAACCATTCACAATTTCAAAAGAACCTTAAAAGAAGCCCTTATTAGGAACCTTGCGCCTTCCGCCCATTTTTTCGTATGCCGCCCAATCTTTAAAATACTCCTAAAATGTTTGCAAAAAGACCCATTTATCTGAATTATTCCTCAATATCCTTTATTCTATGAGTATTAACCATTCACAATATCAAAAGAACCTTAAAAGAAGCCCTTATTAGGAACCTTGCGCCTTCCGCCCATTTTTTCGTATGGCGCCCAATCTTTAAAATACTCCTAAAATGTTTGCGAAAAGACCCATTTATCTGAATTATTCCTCAATATCCTTTATTCTATGAGTATTAACCATTCACAATCTCAAAAGAACCTTAAAAGAAGCCCTTATTAGGAACCTTGCGCCTTCCGCCCATTTTTTCGTATGCCGCCCAATCTTTAAAATACTCCTAAAATGTTTGCAAAAAGACCCATTTATCTGAGATATTCCTCAATATCCTTTATTCTATAAGTAATAACCATTCACAATTTCAAAAGAACCTTAAAAGAAGCCCTTATTAGGAACCTTGCGTCTTCCGCCCATTTTTTCGTATGCCGCCCAATCTTTAAAATACTCCTAAAATGTTTGCAAAAAGACCCATTTATCTGAATTATTCCTCAATATCCTTTATTCTATGAGTATTAACCATTCACAATCTCAAAAGAACCTTAAAAGAAGCCCTTATTAGGAACCTTGCGCCTTCCGCCCATTTTTTCGTATGCCGCCCAATCTTTAAAATACTCCTAAAATGTTTGCGAAAAGACCCATTTATCTGAATTATTCCTCAATATCCTTTATTCTATGAGTATTAACCATTCACAATCTCAAAAGAACCTTAAAAGAAGCCCTTATTAGGAACCTTGCGCCTTCCGCCCATTTTTTGTATGCCGCCCAATCTTTAAAATATTCCTAAAATGTTTGCGAAAAGACCCATTTATCTGAGATATTCCTCAATATCCTTTATTCTATGAGTATTAACCATTCACAATCTCAAAAGAACCTTAAAAGAAGCCCTTATTAGGAACCTTCCGCCCATTTTGTCGTATGCCGCCCAATCTTTAAAATACTCCTAAAATGTTTGCGAAAAGACCCATTTATCTGAGATATTCCTCAATATCCTTTATTCTATGAGTATTAACCATTCACAATCTCAAAAGAACCTTAAAAGAAGCCCTTATTACGAACCTTGCGCCTTCCGCCCATTTTGTCGTATGCCGCCCAATCTTTAAAATACTCCTAAAATGTTTGCGAAAAGACCCATTTATCTGAATTATTCCTCAATATCCTTTATTCTATGAGTATTAACCATTCACAATCTCAAAAGAACCTTAAAAGAAGCCCTTATTAGAAACCTTGCGCCTTCCGCCCATTTTTTCGTATGCCGCCCAATCTTTAAAATACTCCTAAAATGTTTGCGAAAAGACCCATTTATCTGAGATATTCCTCAATATCCTTTATTCTATGAGTATTAACCATTCACAATCTCAAAAGAACCTTAAAAGAAGCCCTTATTAGGAACCTTGCGCCTTCCGCCCATTTTTTCGTATGCCGCCCAATCTTTAAAATACTCCTAAAATGTTTGCAAAAAGACCCATTTATCATTATTATTTCTCAATATCCTTTATTCTATGAGTATTAACCATTCACAATCTCAAAAGAACCTTAAAAGAAGCCCTTATTAGGAACCTTGCGCCTTCCGCCCATTTTTTCGTATGCCGCCCAATCTTTAAAATACTCCTAAAATGTTTGCAAAAAGACCCATTTATCTGAATTATTCCTCAATATCCTTTATTCTATGAGTATTAACCATTCACAATTTCAAAAGAACCTTAAAAGAAGCCCTTATTAGGAACCTTGCGCCTTCCGCCCATTTTTTCGTATGCCGCCCAATCTTTAAAATACTCCTAAAATGTTTGCAAAAAGACCCATTTATCTGAATTATTCCTCAATATCCTTTATTCTATGAGTATTAACCATTCACAATCTCAAAAGAACCTTAAAAGAAGCCCTTATTAGGAACCTTGCGCCTTCCGCCCATTTTTTCGTATGCCGCCCAATCTTTAAAATACTCCTAAAATGTTTGCGAAAAGACCCATTTATCTGAATTATTCCTCAATATCCTTTATTCTATGAGTATTAACCATTCACAATCTCAAAAGAACCTTAAAAGAAGCCCTTATTACGAACCTTGCGCCTTCCGCCCATTTTTTCGTATGCCGCCCAATCTTTAAAATACTCCTAAAATGTTTGCAAAAAGACCCATTTATCTGAGATATTCCTCAATATCCTTTATTCTATGAGTAATAACCATTCACAATTTCAAAAGAACCTTAAAAGAAGCCCTTATTAGGAACCTTGCGCCTTCCGCCCATTTTTTCGTATGCCGCCCAATCTTTAAAATACTCCTAAAATGTTTGCAAAAAGACCCATTTATCTGAATTATTCCTCAATATCCTTTATTCTATGAGTATTAACCATTCACAATCTCAAAAGAACCTTAAAAGAAGCCCTTATTAGGAACCTTGCGCCTTCCGCCCATTTTTTCGTATGCCGCCCAATCTTTAAAATAGTCCTAAAATGTTTGCGAAAAGACCCATTTATCTGAATTATTCCTCAATATCCTTTATTCTATGAGTATTAACCATTCACAATCTCAAAAGAACCTTAAAAGAAGCCCTTATTACGAACCTTGCGCCTTCCGCCCATTTTTTCGTATGCCGCCCAATCTTTAAAATACTCCTAAAATGTTTGCGAAAAGACCCATTTATCTGAGATATTCCTCAATATCCTTTATTCTATGAGTATTAACCATTCACAATCTCAAAAGAACCTTAAAAGAAGCCCTTATTAGGAACCTTCCGCCCATTTTTTCGTATGCCGCCCAATCTTTAAAATACTCCTAAAATGTTTGCGAAAAGACCCATTTATCTGAGATATTCTTTAATATCCTTTATTCTATGAGTATTAACCATTCACAATCTCAAAAGAACCTTAAAAGAAGCCCTTATTACGAACCTTGCGCCTTCCGCCCATTTTGTCGTATGCCGCTCAATCTTTAAAATACTCCTAAAATGTTTGCGAAAAGACCCATTTATCTGAATTATTCCTCAATATCCTTTATTCTATGAGTATTAACCATTCACAATCTCAAAAGAACCTTAAAAGAAGCCCTTATTAGGAACCTTGCGCCTTCCGCCCATTTTTTGTATGCCGCCCAATCTTTAAAATACTCCTAAAATGTTTGCGAAAAGACCCATTTATCTGAGATATTCCTCAATATCCTTTATTCTATGAGTATTAACCATTCACAATCTCAAAAGAACCTTAAAAGAAGCCCTTATTAGGAACCTTGCGCCTTCCGCCCATTTTTTCGTATGCTGCCCAATCTTTAAAATACTCCAAAAATGTTTGCAAAAAGACCCATTTATCTGAGATATTCCTCAATATCCTTTATTCTATGAGTATTAACCATTCACAATCTCAAAAGAACCTTAAAAGAAGCCCTTATTAGGAACCTTGCGCCTTCCGCCCATTTTTTCGTATGCCGCCCAATCTTTAAAATACTCCTAAAATGTTTGCAAAAAGACCCATTTATCATTATTATTTCTCAATATCCTTTATTCTATGAGTATTAACCATTCACAATCTCAAAAGAACCTTAAAAGAAGCCCTTATTAGGAACCTTGCGCCTTCCGCCCATTTTTTTGTATGCCGCCCAATCTTTAAAATACTCCTAAAATGTTTGCGAAAAGACCCATTTATCTGAATTATTCCTCAATATCCTTTATTCTATGAGTATTAACCATTCACAATCTCAAAAGAACCTTAAAAGAAGCCCTTATTAGGAACCTTGCGCCTTCCGCCCATTTTTTGTATGCCGCCCAATCTTTAAAATATTCCTAAAATGTTTGCGAAAAGACCCATTTATCTGAGATATTCCTCAATATCCTTTATTCTATGAGTATTAACCATTCACAATCTCAAAAGAACCTTAAAAGAAGCCCTTATTAGGAACCTTGCGCCTTCCGCCCATTTTTTGTATGCCGCCCAATCTTTAAAATACTCCTAAAATGTTTGCGAAAAGACCCATTTATCTGAGATATTCCTCAATATCCTTTATTCTATGAGTATTAACCATTCACAATCTCAAAAGAACCTTAAAAGAAGCCCTTATTACGAACCTTGCGCCTTCCGCACATTTTTTCGTATGCCGCCCAATCTTTAAAATACTCCTAAAATGTTTGCAAAAAGACCCATTTATCTGAGATATTCCTCAATATCCTTTATTCTATGAGTAATAACCATTCACAATTTCAAAAGAACCTTAAAAGAAGCCCTTATTACGAACCTTGCGCCTTCCGCCCATTTTTTCGTATGCCGCCCAATCTTTAAAATACTCCTAAAATGTTTGCAAAAAGACCCATTTATCTGAATTATTCCTCAATATCCTTTATTCTATGAGTATTAACCATTCACAATCTCAAAAGAACCTTAAAAGAAGCCCTTATTAGGAACCTTGCGCCTTCCGCCCATTTTTTCGTATGCCGCCCAATCTTTAAAATATTCCTAAAATGTTTGCGAAAAGACCCATTTATCTGAATTATTCCTCAATATCCTTTATTCTATGAGTATTAACCATTCACAATCTCAAAAGAACCTTAAAAGAAGCCCTTATTACGAACCTTGCGCCTTCCGCCCATTTTTTCGTATGCCGCCCAATCTTTAAAATACTCCTAAAATGTTTGCGAAAAGACCCATTTATCTGAGATATTCCTCAATATCCTTTATTCTATGAGTATTAACCATTCACAATCTCAAAAGAACCTTAAAAGAAGCCCTTATTAGGAACCTTCCGCCCATTTTTTCGTATGCCGCCCAATCTTTAAAATACTCCTAAAATGTTTGCGAAAAGACCCATTTATCTGAGATATTCTTTAATATCCTTTATTCTATGAGTATTAACCATTCACAATCTCAAAAGAACCTTAAAAGAAGCCCTTATTACGAACCTTGCGCCTTCCGCCCATTTTGTCGTATGCCGCTCAATCTTTAAAATACTCCTAAAATGTTTGCGAAAAGACCCATTTATCTGAATTATTCCTCAATATCCTTTATTCTATGAGTATTAACCATTCACAATCTCAAAAGAACCTTAAAAGAAGCCCTTATTAGGAACCTTGCGCCTTCCGCCCATTTTTTGTATGCCGCCCAATCTTTAAAATACTCCTAAAATGTTTGCGAAAAGACCCATTTATCTGAGATATTCCTCAATATCCTTTATTCTATGAGTATTAACCATTCACAATCTCAAAAGAACCTTAAAAGAAGCCCTTATTAGGAACCTTGCGCCTTCCGCCCATTTTTTCGTATGCTGCCCAATCTTTAAAATACTCCAAAAATGTTTGCAAAAAGACCCATTTATCTGAGATATTCCTCAATATCCTTTATTCTATGAGTATTAACCATTCACAATCTCAAAAGAACCTTAAAAGAAGCCCTTATTAGGAACCTTGCGCCTTCCGCCCATTTTTTCGTATGCCGCCCAATCTTTAAAATACTCCTAAAATGTTTGCAAAAAGACCCATTTATCATTATTATTTCTCAATATCCTTTATTCTATGAGTATTAACCATTCACAATCTCAAAAGAACCTTAAAAGAAGCCCTTATTAGGAACCTTGCGCCTTCCGCCCATTTTTTTGTATGCCGCCCAATCTTTAAAATACTCCTAAAATGTTTGCGAAAAGACCCATTTATCTGAATTATTCCTCAATATCCTTTATTCTATGAGTATTAACCATTCACAATCTCAAAAGAACCTTAAAAGAAGCCCTTATTAGGAACCTTGCGCCTTCCGCCCATTTTTTGTATGCCGCCCAATCTTTAAAATATTCCTAAAATGTTTGCGAAAAGACCCATTTATCTGAGATATTCCTCAATATCCTTTATTCTATGAGTATTAACCATTCACAATCTCAAAAGAACCTTAAAAGAAGCCCTTATTAGGAACCTTGTGCCTTCCGCCCATTTTTTGTATGCCGCCCAATCTTTAAAATATTCCTAAAATGTTTGCGAAAAGACCCATTTATCTGAGATATTCCTCAATATCCTTTATTCTATGAGTATTAACCATTCACAATCTCAAAAGAACCTTAAAAGAAGCCCTTATTACGAACCTTGCGCCTTCCGCACATTTTTTCGTATGCCGCCCAATCTTTAAAATACTCCTAAAATGTTTGCAAAAAGACCCATTTATCTGAGATATTCCTCAATATTCTTTATTCTATGAGTAATAACCATTCACAATTTCAAAAGAACCTTAAAAGAAGCCCTTATTACGAACCTTGCGCCTTCCGCCCATTTTTTCGTATGCCGCCCAATCTTTAAAATACTCCTAAAATGTTTGCAAAAAGACCCATTTATCTGAATTATTCCTCAATATCCTTTATTCTATGAGTATTAACCATTCACAATCTCAAAAGAACCTTAAAAGAAGCCCTTATTAGGAACCTTGCGCCTTCCGCCCATTTTTTCGTATGCCGCCCAATCTTTAAAATACTCCTAAAATGTTTGCGAAAAGACCCATTTATCTGAGATATTCCTCAATATCCTTTATTCTATGAGTATTAACCATTCACAATCTCAAAAGAACCTTAAAAGAAGCCCTTATTAGGAACCTTCCGCCCATTTTTTCGTATGCCGCCCAATCTTTAAAATACTCCTAAAATGTTTGCGAAAAGACCCATTTATCTGAGATATTCCTCAATATCCTTTATTCTATGAGTATTAACCATTCACAATCTCAAAAGAACCTTAAAAGAAGCCCTTATTAGGAACCTTCCGCCCATTTTTTCGTATGCCGCCCAATCTTTAAAATACTCCTAAAATGTTTGCGAAAAGACCCATTTATCTGAGATATTCTTTAATATCCTTTATTCTATGAGTATTAACCATTCACAATCTCAAAAGAACCTTAAAAGAAGCCCTTATTACGAACCTTGCGCCTTCCGCCCATTTTGTCGTATGCCGCCCAATCTTTAAAATACTCCTAAAATGTTTGCGAAAAGACCCATTTATCTGAATTATTCCTCAATATCCTTTATTCTATGAGTATTAACCATTCACAATCTCAAAAGAACCTTAAAAGAAGCCCTTATTAGGAACCTTGCGCCTTCCGCCCATTTTTTCGTATGCCGCCCAATCTTTAAAATACTCCTAAAATGTTTGCGAAAAGACCCATTTATCTGAGATATTCCTCAATATCCTTTATTCTATGAGTATTAACCATTCACAATCTCAAAAGAACCTTAAAAGAAGCCCTTATTAGGAACCTTGCGCCTTCCGCCCATTTTTTCGTATGCTGCCCAATCTTTAAAATACTCCAAAAATGTTTGCAAAAAGACCCATTTATCTGAGATATTCCTCAATATCCTTTATTCTATGAGTATTAACCATTCACAATCTCAAAAGAACCTTAAAAGAAGCCCTTATTAGGAACCTTGCGCCTTCCGCCCATTTTTTCGTATGCCGCCCAATCTTTAAAATACTCCTAAAATGTTTGCAAAAAGACCCATTTATCATTATTATTTCTCAATATCCTTTATTCTATGAGTATTAACCATTCACAATCTCAAAAGAACCTTAAAAGAAGCCCTTATTAGGAACCTTGCGCCTTCCGCCCATTTTTTTGTATGCCGCCCAATCTTTAAAATACTCCTAAAATGTTTGCGAAAAGACCCATTTATCTGAATTATTCCTCAATATCCTTTATTCTATGAGTATTAACCATTCACAATCTCAAAAGAACCTTAAAAGAAGCCCTTATTAGGAACCTTGCGCCTTCCGCCCATGTTTTGTATGCCGCCCAATCTTTAAAATATTCCTAAAATGTTTGCGAAAAGACCCATTTATCTGAGATATTCCTCAATATCCTTTATTCTATGAGTATTAACCATTCACAATCTCAAAAGAACCTTAAAAGAAGCCCTTATTAGGAACCTTGCGCCTTCCGCCCATTTTTTGTATGCCGCCCAATCTTTAAAATATTCTTAAAATGTTTGCGAAAAGACCCATTTATCTGAGATATTCCTCAATATCCTTTATTCTATGCACTGGAGTAACGCGCGTTCATTCCATAACTTTCCAAATTTGGCAAGGCGGTCTTGCCAAAAACTGAAAGGCGTCCTTTCCACACTAAGGAAAGGTCGCCTTTCCGTTGCCTATCTTTCCAAATCGATTAAGTCAATGAAGCGCGCATAAAATCGCACTTTACGTTTTTCTCAATTCTAAGCAGTATGGTTGAAAAGGTTTTTTTTATTTCTTATTTGAAACATGAATTCGATTTCATGAAATTACGAGATCATGAAACTGTGTTAATCATGGACGTGGAACGATTATTTTAAAATTAATAACTAGGAGAAAAGTGAAATGAAAAGCCGTTAAGAAGTCATTTTGAATTAAGTTAGTAGTTCAACATGTATTAAATCGAGGGGTTGAGTGGCATATATAAAGAAACAGTATCATATTTAATTGGATAACATAGTTCACATATCTATAAAGGTCATCAAAGGGATTTACTTTATAGTTATTTAACGTATAACGTGATTGTTATAATAATTTTATGGATAGTTGTATGGCACTTTTCCACGCACTGATACATGCTTAAAGTGCATTACTCTGAAGGTAACGAATTTGCAAAGCGCTAAATCAAGTTAGGTAAAAATGAAAAGCTGCCTCATATACTTCTTTCATAAATCAATAAAGCATGTGTTAGTTGATCAGTTAAACATGTGGAACGTACCTTTTCAGTGAATGTATCCACAAGAACATAAATATCCAAATCCTTTTTAGCTTAAGAACAGAACAAAAACCCATCACTGATCAGTGGCTAAACAGATAAACGACACAATCTCTACATCCAGCTATCACATTCAAACAATAATGGCGACCAGATGAGAAAAAGAGAGCCGATGCCAAATTAGTTTGATAATTTCTTATCTAACCTCTCAGATTTCATTGGATAACAGGATGCGTTAAAGCAGTGTATCCTGTTATTTCAAGACACGAGAGACACCGTCCTGACAGATCAGACTGATACATGGTCACTTGTCTACAAGCCACCTGCATGTGTTTGTACAGCACGGTTGACACCTGCTCAATACCTGAAGCTGACAACTGGTCATAGTCTGATAGGTTTTATTGGTCTGAGATGCTAAATGGTATTATCTGACGCTAACGAGGACTCGTTGTTTTAGTAACATTTGTTAATTTTTCTTAAATCAGAACAACATAACAATAATAAAATCTAAATTTGCCCATGTGGATCTCAGAAAAATAAGTCACTCATTGTAAAAAATAATATTGAATGCTGGATGACATAGATGAAAGAGGATGACCACACAAAATAATTTTTCATAGAGGCACGAAAAAGGATGAACATACATCTTAATAAATAAATAATAATAACAAAAAGATCAGCACACACATCTCATATGATTTCCTCTGAAATTAAAATATTTAGTGATATTCGGAATTTTACCATGAGTTTATAACAACATGCTGTTTTTTCTATATTTTGTTTGAGGTATCAAGTCAAAACATATTAATGAACATAGAAACCTATGTTTTAAGGTAGAGGAATTTGGATGAGGTACCACTTTTCATAAAATAAACAATATAACTTAGAATAAAGCCACTTTAAGTAAAAGGCATCAAGTTATTTTCATATATAAACAGTTGATATGATAAACTTTTGTCATATGCTCTATATAGCCATTAATATAAGAAATGAAGTTTGAAATTAAGAACCCTGCAGAAGTAGGGAGCTTGGATCTAGATGGATCTTGATGTTGTTTTAGATAGGATTATTGTTAACTAAATGCTTGTTAAGGACCCTTCTTTATTTAATGTAAAGTGGGTATGCAGTGTAATCTGTTATTTCTGTTTTGATAATAAAGCTTTTAGAAGAATCCCGGAGTAGCAGTGAGCTTGGGTCTAGATAAATAAGTCAATCTTGATGTTGTTTTAAATAGGATTACTGTTAACTAAATGCTTGTGAACGACCCTTTGTCAATAATTTACAGAAGAACATTGCAGAAAAGAGTAGGGGATGTCTACATCAGTATTACACGATGTATTCTTAAATGGGGCGTGTACATTTTGACGCTCCAGAAGCAAGAGTGTAATGTGTTTATGAATTTGTTGGATAGAAAGTTTAAAGGGAACTAACCCGAATGCGCCAGACCATCTTCATTTTGAGGTAAGTGATTGCCATAAATAATGTCTAAATCAAGGTTATTTTGTTGTATAAAGTACATCTATTGGTTAGATCAATGCCTACCAAATATAGATCACTGATATTCTAACATAGATTATGAATAACGAGACATATATCAACGGCCACCTTGACTTGCAAATGAATCAGAATTTGTCAAATAATATATTGCTCTCTTCGACTTGAATGCAGCGACCTAAATGAATATAAAATGAACGTTTTATATATCCAACATCAGCCTGTTCTTGTGGCGTTAATTATGAAGCCTCTCTTCATTATTTCATATTATTTTGTGATTTTCGCCAAGACATGTTTTTCTATACTAAAGGATTTGATTTAAAGCAATATTATTGGTAATCAAATCTTGTCTTCAGTTGAAAAAGGTTAATTGCTAAATTCAGTCCACATGCTTTTAAATTTAACAGGCAGATATTTTCCAACATAATGTTCACATGACATACCTGTAGTCAAGTGGATGACCAAAAGCATGAATTTTTCTAGTTGAATAAAGACATTCATTGAAATAACCAACCTTTTCAATATTCGAGAATAATTTTATGATTTCATATTTTTTTAATTCTAAAAACAGTATATATATCATTATATTTTTAGGAAACCATTGGCATACTTTATACTTTGGGGGAGGATATGCCCTATTAATTAATTAATTTCTTATTTTGATCTCGTTAATCTTTGTTGTCAAACAACGTCACTTCTTTTGCTGACTCTCTCCCTGCCCCTCACACACGCCCATCAAGTTTATTGTCATCTTAAGATCAGAGAGACATCCTTGATTGTCGGCTAGACTAGGTAACGAACGGTTAATTACCATGTCATAAAATTGTGCAAAATCCTCTCTCTGAGTTGACAGAGAGACCTGTGTAGTTACTTAGCAAGGTAAGCAGTATTATCAAATTGTATGAGATTGTTTAATAACCATATTTTTATTTCGTAAAAAATTTGGACTGGCGAACAAGTCATTTGGCCTATTTCAACGCCGTAATACATGGATACAGAACATAACAACGAATTAGAGAAGTAAAAAACGTGTGAGAACTTGTGCTATAAATAATAAAGCATAGCGAAAATTTTCAAAATTGTTGCTCAACTGAAGCACGTGATCATAAACGTGAATTAAATTCAAAATAATCTTAGTAATTGAAGAAATCACGAAAATCGTTTACTTATGTGTATAAAACGTGTTGAATTAAGGATGGTTCTATTCGTTAAGTAGCTCAAATTGCCACTACCGTATAGAACTCATATCCATGAATATAGAAATATATTTGCTCTTAAAATCGACAAATTAAGAGAAAATGTAACATACTTTGCCAATTTCCGCAAAAACATCTGGACGTGTCCGATATTTGTCTATTAGATTTTTTGCATTCACTACAATCGAGCTTGAGGCGCATTTGATTATTTGACAAAATCAAGAGCTTGAATGTGAAATGTATGCGACATTATCACATGGTATGAAACCGTTTGTTGAACGGCAAAGAGAACATTCACAAAAGACATATGAAGCAAGATCTGGAGCATGGAGAGTTAATAAAAGAAATGTAAGACATCTTATAACATGATATGAAACCCGTTGTTGATTGTCTTAACCATCCATTTATTTCACTGTTAGCACACAATGGAAGCAAGTCCAAATTTTACTTATTAGACAGAGGTTAATACGCAAGGTGAAGTTTTTATTTACAATATTTACCACTTTTAATGGATATGTGCACATATTGTAGTATCAGTATGTATAAAGTATCGTCAATTGATTATTAATATCCATTAATATGTTTTCATACATCCGTTTCTGTGTTCTTTTACAAAAATAGACTTGATATTATTGATAATTTTACTTTACACGGTGTTTCTAACCTTGACACAGAAATTTAAATTATTTCCTTATTTCCTTAAATTTCAAAAGAATTGATACAACATAGGAATTGTCAGAAAACAATCTTATACCGTTTCATGTATGAGCAAACCTATCAACAGAAATGAATTGTTCATAAAACTATATTTTAAGCTATGTATGAGCCGATTGAGCTTTCTATAAAATCTTTTGTGGACATTTGAGGTTTGGTTCAAGTATGTGGTTACTGGGTTTGATATATTAAAACGTGACCTCCGAAATAAGCCCTGATAATGTAATAATGAAAAGCCTAATATTTTCATCATAAATTGTAAACTCGATCATTGGCTAAATCTATATTTTAGATATGACATTCAAGTGAAACTCAATTCATAATCCGTTAGTCCAGGTCCCGGTAATGGCATAGCGGGAATACTATACCATAGGCCGCCAAATAGCAATGAAAGCAATCCTGTCAGACGCTCTTTCCAAGCGAGTGTCACTTCCAGACGCCCCACCCCTCACGCCCCCTCCCCCTTTCTGGTCCAGCCTCTACACTAAACGCATCCAGTTAATTACCACTATGAGATCAAAGAGGCAAACTTGATTGTCGGCTAGACAAATTAACAAGATGTATATTGTTTATAATGAGCGATTCTTCTCACAGAAAGCCTAAGGTGCATAATTTGAAATAGGGGGTATGTAAGATTCAATAAAATATTTTTGTGGATCTGTTTTATAAGATTTTTCTGTTTTGCTTGTTATTATCAAACAATAGCATTAGATTGTATGTTTCTAAATTCTATTTCTAAAATGTTCTTTATTATGTTAAGCTCATGAACAATGAATTAATATTAGATCAACGCTTTGTTGTTGATATCATAAGTTTTACCATAATTATACATGACATTGTAAGTTGCAATTTACATACACATATCTAAATGTTTCCTTAATTTGGACAGCGAACGGATCGGCGAACTAGCTGTTGCCTTAGAATTTACTTTCCTGTAATGATAATTTATGAGGCATATATATCTTTTCGAAATACATATCGAACAATCATAAACATGCATGATTAATGTAGTTATACATTTAAGTAAAAATATTCGTTATATGATCCTGTATTTAGTTGTTTTATATAAAACTTAATGATTGACAAGGGATATTGTCATCTTCACACTGCTCTTATTACATCAACATTCTATATTCTTTTTAAAAACTCATTCATACATTCTTGTATGCATAATAGTTTTTACCTGATCCAATTAAATTTTGAATCTATGAAGCTTGGAATTTAAAAAAAAAAAACAAATAAAAACACTTTTTTAGTTTTGATATTTATTTATGAAACTGGTTTTGTCAATTATGTACTTCATGCTGAGTTTAGAATGTGCCGACGCAATTGCACATCACAAGACACTGCTCAGATTCAATGAATACTGTCCATAGCTGGGTCCTAATGTTGTCATAATTAACAGGTGCCTATTACGTAATCTATTTCCTGTCAAATTTCATTGTTAGATTGTTTGTCTCAAATAGCAGGCCCACACCTGTGCTTTGGACCCTTTGGTAAATGGCGGCTTATGTCAACATCCGTTCATACTGACATAACTCTTGGCATTACACAGCTAATTAGTACATCTTAACAACGACAAACATTATAAACCAATGAACTTGTAGAATATACGTTCAACCAATGAGAAGAAAATCTTCTGCAATGCTATCGATGCTTACAGTTACTTGAAAAAAGTAGATCATTTGGAAAGGTACCCAAATTTAATAGGATTATTCAGGAAGTCGATCAAGTTGCAAACAATTCATGGATCACTTTTTCTGACGATTGAAACGGGTATGTACTTTGTCATTGATAATCTTTCAAACTTCACTTTCAAAAAGGTCACCATTTTCCTTTGAAATCAAACAAATTATTGCGAACAAATGATAATCATCGCCAAAAATTGTTTATTAACATTTTCCATGATTAAATTCATACAATTTTCTAAATATCTTTTAATTTTAAATGATGCAATTTTCAAACTCTATATCTCTTATTCATTTCATGTGTTTAAGTCAATCCTTGAATAGTAAAATGATTTATTTAATTTCTGCAATAAAATAATATGCAGGATTTGATTCATCAATTTAAAAACAAAGTCTTCTTTTGTTAAAAAGTTGCGATGAAAAACGTTTTAATTTTTCAAAGGTAAATTAAATTTTATGTCTTTTAAGAATCAATCTTTCAAACAAAATAAAGATTTTCAAAATGTAAAAATAACTTTAGTTTAACTTAATCAAAAACTTCTAAAGGTATTCAATAACATGACGAATTTGACAAACAGAATAAAGGGACATAACTCTTGGTCAGACAGGTAAGGTGCTAATTAGTTTTAAAGGCTGTGGAAAGGTCACCTTGCCGTGCGTTCTTTCCAAAGAGGCTTTGGAAAGGGCGTTCTTTAAGCCTTTGGAAAGGTGTGGAAGGGTGCCTCTTTCCTTTATGGAAAGGTGTGGAAGGGTGCCTCTTTCCTCTTGGAAAGGACGCCTTTAAGCTTTTGGAATGAACGCTCGTTACTCCAGTGATGAGTATTAACCATTCACAATCTCAAAAGAACCTTAAAAGAAGCCCTTATTACGAACCTTGCGCCTTCCGCCCATTTTTTCGTATGCCGCCCAATCTTTAAAATACTCCTAAAATGTTTGCAAAAAGACCCATTTATCTGAGATATTCCTCAATATCCTTTATTCTATGAGTAATAACCATTCACAATTTCAAAAGAACCTTAAAAGAAGCCCTTATTACGAACCTTGCGCCTTCCGCCCATTTTTTCGTATGCCGCCCAATCTTTAAAATACTCCTAAAATGTTTGCAAAAAGACCCATTTATCTGAATTATTCCTCAATATCCTTTATTCTATGAGTATTAACCATTCACAATCTCAAAAGAACCTTAAAAGAAGCCCTTATTAGGAACCTTGCGCCTTCCGCCCATTTTTTCGTATGCCGCCCAATCTTTAAAATAGTCCTAAAATGTTTGCGAAAAGACCCATTTATCTGAATTATTCCTCAATATCCTTTATTCTATGAGTATTAACCATTCACAATCTCAAAAGAACCTTAAAAGAAGCCCTTATTACGAACCTTGCGCCTTCCGCCCATTTTTTCGTATGCCGCCCAATCTTTAAAATACTCCTAAAATGTTTGCGAAAAGACCCATTTATCTGAGATATTCCTCAATATCCTTTATTCTATGAGTATTAACCATTCACAATCTCAAAAGAACCTTAAAAGAAGCCCTTATTAGGAACCTTCCGCCCATTTTTTCGTATGCCGCCCAATCTTTAAAATACTCCTAAAATGTTTGCGAAAAGACCCATTTATCTGAGATATTCTTTAATATCCTTTATTCTATGAGTATTAACCATTCACAATCTCAAAAGAACCTTAAAAGAAGCCCTTATTACGAACCTTGCGCCTTCCGCCCATTTTGTCGTATGCCGCCCAATCTTTAAAATACTCCTAAAATGTTTGCGAAAAGACCCATTTATCTGAATTATTCCTCAATATCCTTTATTCTATGAGTATTAACCATTCACAATCTCAAAAGAACCTTAAAAGAAGCCCTTATTAGGAACCTTGCGCCTTCCGCCCATTTTTTCGTATGCCGCCCAATCTTTAAAATACTCCTAAAATGTTTGCGAAAAGACCCATTTATCTGAGATATTCCTCAATATCCTTTATTCTATGAGTATTAACCATTCACAATCTCAAAAGAACCTTAAAAGAAGCCCTTATAAGGAACCTTGCGCCTTCCGCCCATTTTTTCGTATGCTGCCCAATCTTTAAAATACTCCAAAAATGTTTGCAAAAAGACCCATTTATCTGAGATATTCCTCAATATCCTTTATTCTATGAGTATTAACCATTCACAATCTCAAAAGAACCTTAAAAGAAGCCCTTATTAGGAACCTTGCGCCTTCCGCCCATTTTTTCGTATGCCGCCCAATCTTTAAAATACTCCTAAAATGTTTGCAAAAAGACCCATTTATCATTATTATTTCTCAATATCCTTTATTCTATGAGTATTAACCATTCACAATCTCAGAAGAACCTTAAAAGAAGCCCTTATTAGGAACCTTGCGCCTTCCGCCCATTTTTTTGTATGCCGCCCAATCTTTAAAATACTCCTAAAATGTTTGCGAAAAGACCCATTTATCTGAATTATTCCTCAATATCCTTTATTCTATGAGTATTAACCATTCACAATCTCAAAAGAACCTTAAAAGAAGCCCTTATTACGAACCTTGCGCCTTCCGCCCATTTTTTGTATGCCGCCCAATCTTTAAAATATTCCTAAAATGTTTGCGAAAAGACCCATTTATCTGAGATATTCCTCAATATCCTTTATTCTATGAGTATTAACCATTCACAATCTCAAAAGAACCTTAAAAGAAGCCCTTATTAGAAACCTTCAGCCCATTTTTTCGTATGCCGCCCAATCTTTAAAATACTCCTAAAATGTTTGCGAAAAGACCCATTTATCTGAGATATTCTTTAATATCCTTTATTCTATGAGTATTAACCATTCACAATCTCAAAAGAACCTTAAAAGAAGCCCTTATTACGAACCTTGCGCCTTCCGCTCATTTTGTCGTATGCCGCCCAATCTTTAAAATACTCCTAAAATGTTTGCGAAAAGACCCATTTATCTGAGATATTCCTCAATATCCTTTATTCTATGAGTATTAACCATTCACAATCTCAAAAGAACCTTAAAAGAAGCCCTTATTAGGAACCTTGCGCCTTCCGCCCATTTTTTCGTATGCCGCCCAATCTATAAAATACGCCTAAAATGTTTGCGAAAAGACCCATTTATCTGAGATATTCCTCAATATCCTTTATTCTATGAGTATTAACCATTCACAATTTCAAAAGAACCTTAAAAGAAGCCCTTATTAGGAACCTTGCGCCTTCCGCCCATTTTTTCGTATGCCGCCCAATCTTTAAAATACTCCTAAAATGTTTGCAAAAAGATCCATTTATCTGAATTATTCCTCAATATCCTTTATTCTATGAGTATTAACCATTCACAATCTCAAAAGAACCTTAAAAGAAGCCCTTATTACGAACCTTGCGCCTTCCGCCCATTTTTTCGTATGCCGCCCAATCTTTAAAATACTCCTAAAATGTTTGCGAAAAGACCCATTTATCTGAATTATTCCTCAATATCCTTTATTCTATGAGTATTAACCATTCACAATCTCAAAAGAACCTTAAAAGAAGCCCTTATTACGAACCTTGCGCCTTCCGCCCATTTTTTCGTATGCCGCCCAATCTTTAAAATACTCCTAAAATGTTTGCGAAAAGACCCATTTATCTGAGATATTCCTCAATATCCTTTATTCTATGAGTATTAACCATTCACAATCTCAAAAGAACCTTAAAAGAAGCCCTTATTAGGAACCTTGCGCCTTCCGCCCATTTTTTCGTATGCTGCCCAATCTTTAAAATACTCCAAAAATGTTTGCAAAAAGACCCATTTATCTGAGATATTCCTCAATATCCTTTATTCTATGAGTATTAACCATTCACAATCTCAAAAGAACCTTAAAAGAAGCCCTTATTAGGAACCTTGCGCCTTCCGCCCATTTTTTCGTATGCCGCCCAATCTTTAAAATACTCCTAAAATGTTTGCAAAAAGACCCATTTATCATTATTATTTCTCAATATCCTTTATTCTATGAGTATTAACCATTCACAATCTCAAAAGAACCTTAAAAGAAGCCCTTATTAGGAACCTTGCGCCTTCCGCCCATTTTTTTGTATGCCGCCCAATCTTTAAAATACTCCTAAAATGTTTGCGAAAAGACCCATTTATCTGAATTATTCCTCAATATCCTTTATTCTATGAGTATTAACCATTCACAATCTCAAAAGAACCTTAAAAGAAGCCCTTATTAGGAACCTTGCGCCTTCCGCCCATTTTTTGTATGCCGCCCAATCTTTAAAATATTCCTAAAATGTTTGCGAAAAGACCCATTTATCTGAGATATTCCTCAATATCCTTTATTCTATGAGTATTAACCATTCACAATCTCAAAAGAACCTTAAAAGAAGCCCTTATTAGGAACCTTGCGCCTTCCGCCCATTTTTTGTATGCCGCCCAATCTTTAAAATATTCCTAAAATGTTTGCGAAAAGACCCATTTATCTGAGATATTCCTCAATATCCTTTATTCTATGAGTATTAACCATTCACAATCTCAAAAGAACCTTAAAAGAAGCCCTTATTAGGAACCTTGCGCCTTCCGCCCATTTTTTGTATGCCGCCCAATCTTTAAAATACTCCTAAAATGTTTGCAAAAAGACCCATTTATCTGAGATATTCCTCAATATCCTTTATTCTATGAGTAATAACCATTCACAATTTCAAAAGAACCTTAAAAGAAGCCCTTATTACGAACCTTGCGCCTTCCGCCCATTTTTTCGTATGCCGCCCAATCTTTAAAATACTCCTAAAATGTTTGCAAAAAGACCCATTTATCTGAATTATTCCTCAATATCCTTTATTCTATGAGTATTAACCATTCACAATCTCAAAAGAACCTTAAAAGAAGCCCTTATTAGGAACCTTGCGCCTTCCGCCCATTTTTTCGTATGCCGCCCAATCTTTAAAATACTCCTAAAATGTTTGCGAAAAGACCCATTAATCTGAATTATTCCTCAATATCCTTTATTCTATGAGTATTAACCATTCACAATCTCAAAAGAACCTTAAAAGAAGCCCTTATTACGAACCTTGCGCCTTCCGCCCATTTTTTCGTATGCCGCCCAATCTTTAAAATACTCCTAAAATGTTTGCGAAAAGACCCATTTATCTGAGATATTCCTCAATATCCTTTATTCTATGAGTATTAACCATTCACAATCTCAAAAGAACCTTAAAAGAAGCCCTTATTAGGAACCTTCCGCCCATTTTTTCGTATGCCGCCCAATCTTTAAAATACTCCTAAAATGTTTGCGAAAAGACCCATTTATCTGAGATATTCTTTAATATCCTTTATTCTATGAGTATTAACCATTCACAATCTCAAAAGAACCTTAAAAGAAGCCCTTATTACGAACCTTGCGCCTTCCGCCCATTTTGTCGTATGCCGCCCAATCTTTAAAATACTCCTAAAATGTTTGCGAAAAGACCCATTTATCTGAATTATTCCTCAATATCCTTTATTCTATGAGTATTAACCATTCACAATCTCAAAAGAACCTTAAAAGAAGCCCTTATTAGGAACCTTGCGCCTTCCGCCCATTTTTTTGTATGCCGCCCAATCTTTAAAATACTCCTAAAATGTTTGCGAAAAGACCCATTTATCTGAGATATTCCTCAATATCCTTTATTCTATGAGTATTAACCATTCACAATCTCAAAAGAACCTTAAAAGAAGCCCTTATTAGGAACCTTCCGCCCATTTTTTCGTATGCCTCCCAATCTTTAAAATACTCCTAAAATGTTTGCGAAAAGACCCATTTATCTGAGATATTCTTTAATATCCTTTATTCTATGAGTATTAACCATTCACAATCTCAAAAGAACCTTAAAAGAAGCCCTTATTACGAACCTTGCGCCTTCCGCCCATTTTGTCGTATGCCGCCCAATCTTTAAAATACTCCTAAAATGTTTGCGAAAAGACCCATTTATCTGAATTATTCCTCAATATCCTTTATTCTATGAGTATTAACCATTCACAATCTCAAAAGAACCTTAAAAGAAGCCCTTATTAGGAACCTTGCGCCTTCCGCCCATTTTTTCGTATGCCGCCCAATCTTTAAAATACTCCTAAAATGTTTGCAAAAAGACCCATTTATCATTATTATTTCTCAATATCCTTTATTCTATGAGTATTTACCATTCACAATCTCAAAAGAACCTTAAAAGAAGCCCTTATTAGGAACCTTGCGCCTTCCGCCCATTTTTTTGTATGCCGCCCAATCTTTAAAATACTCCTAAAATGTTTGCGAAAAGACCCATTTATCTGAATTATTCCTCAATATCCTTTATTCTATGAGTATTAACCATTCACAATCTCAAAAGAACCTTAAAAGAAGCCCTTATTAGGAACCTTGCGCCTTCCGCCCATTTTTTGTATGCCGCCCAATCTTTAAAATATTCCTAAAATGTTTGCGAAAAGACCCATTTATCTGAGATATTCCTCAATATCCTTTATTCTATGAGTATTAACCATTCACAATCTCAAAAGAACCTTAAAAGAAGCCCTTATTACGAACCTTGCGCCTTCCGCCCATTTTTTTTATGCCGCCCAATCTTTAAAATATTCCTAAAATGTTTGCGAAAAGACCCATTTATCTGAGATATTCCTCAATGTCCTTTATTCTATGAGTATTAACCATTCACAATCTCAAAAGAACCTTAAAAGAAGCCCTTATTACGAACCTTGCGCCTTCCGCCCATTTTTTCGTATGCCGCCCAATCTTTAAAATACTCCTAAAATGTTTGCAAAAAGACCCATTTATCTGAGATATTCCTCAATATCCTTTATTCTATGAGTAATAACCATTCACAATTTCAAAAGAACCTTAAAAGAAGCCCTTATTACGAACCTTGCGCCTTCCGCCCATTTTTTCGTATGCCGCCCAATCTTTAAAATACTCCTAAAATGTTTGCAAAAAGACCCATTTATCTGAATTATTCCTCAATATCCTTTATTCTATGAGTATTAACCATTCACAATCTCAAAAGAACCTTAAAAGAAGCCCTTATTAGGAACCTTGCGCCTTCCGCCCATTTTTTCGTATGCCGCCCAATCTTTAAAATACTCCTAAAATGTTTGCGAAAAGACCCATTTATCTGAATTATTCCTCAATATCCTTTATTCTATGAGTATTAACCATTCACAATCTCAAAAGAACCTTAAAAGAAGCCCTTATTACGAACCTTGCGCCTTCCGCCCATTTTTTCGTATGCCGCCCAATCTTTAAAATACTCCTAAAATGTTTGCGAAAAGACCCATTTATCTGAGATATTCCTCAATATCCTTTATTCTATGAGTATTAACCATTCACAATCTCAAAAGAACCTTAAAAGAAGCCCTTATTAGGAACCTTCCGCCCATTTTTTCGTATGCCGCCCAATCTTTAAAATACTCCTAAAATGTTTGCGAAAAGACCCATTTATCTGAGATATTCTTTAATATCCTTTATTCTATGAGTATTAACCATTCACAATCTCAAAAGAACCTTAAAAGAAGCCCTTATTACGAACCTTGCGCCTTCCGCCCATTTTGTCGTATGCCGCCCAATCTTTAAAATACTCCTAAAATGTTTGCGAAAAGACCCATTTATCTGAGATATTCCTCAATATCCTTTATTCTATGAGTATTAACCATTCACAATCTCAAAAGAACCTTAAAAGAAGCCCTTATTAGGAATCTTCCGCCCATTTTTTCGTATGCCGCCCAATCTTTAAAATACTCCTAAAATGTTTGCGAAAAGACCCATTTATCTGAGATATTCTTTAATATCCTTTATTCTATGAGTATTAACCATTCACAATCTCAAAAGAACCTTAAAAGAAGCCCTTATTACGAACCTTGCGCCTTCCGCCCATTTTGTCGTATGCCGCCCAATCTTTAAAATACTCCTAAAATGTTTGCGAAAAGACCCATTTATCTGAATTATTCCTCAATATCCTTTATTCTATGAGTATTAACCATTCACAATCTCAAAAGAACCTTAAAAGAAGCCCTTATTAGGAACCTTGCGCCTTCCGCCCATTTTTTCGTATGCCGCCCAATCTTTAAAATACTCCTAAAATGTTTGCAAAAAGACCCATTTATCATTATTATTTCTCAATATCCTTTATTCTATGAGTATTAACCATTCACAATCTCAAAAGAACCTTAAAAGAAGCCCTTATTAGGAACCTTGCGCCTTCCGCCCATTTTTTTGTATGCCGCCCAATCTTTAAAATACTCCTAAAATGTTTGCGAAAAGACCCATTTATCTGAATTATTCCTCAATATCCTTTATTCTATGAGTATTAACCATTCACAATCTCAAAAGAACCTTAAAAGAAGCCCTTATTACGAACCTTGCGCCTTCCGCCCATTTTTTGTATGCCGCCCAATCTTTAAAATATTCCTAAAATGTTTGCGAAAAGACCCATTTATCTGAGATATTCCTCAATATCCTTTATTCTATGAGTATTAACCATTCACAATCTCAAAAGAACCTTAAAAGAAGCCCTTATTAGGAACCTTGCGCCTTCCGCCCATTTTTTGTATGCCGCCCAATCTTTAAAATATTCCTAAAATGTTTGCGAAAAGACCCATTTATCTGAGATATTCCTCAATATCCTTTATTCTATGAGTATTAACCATTCACAATCTCAAAAGAACCTTAAAAGAAGCCCTTATTACGAACCTTGCGCCTTCCGCCCATTTTTTCGTATGCCGCCCAATCTTTAAAATACTCCTAAAATGTTTGCAAAAAGACCCATTTATCTGAGATATTCCTCAATATCCTTTATTCTATGAGTAATAACCATTCACAATTTCAAAAGAACCTTAAAAGAAGCCCTTATTACGAACCTTGCGCCTTCCGCCCATTTTTTCGTATGCCGCCCAATCTTTAAAATACTCCTAAAATGTTTGCAAAAAGACCCATTTATCTGAATTATTCCTCAATATCCTTTATTCTATGAGTATTAACCATTCACAATCTCAAAAGAACCTTAAAAGAAGCCCTTATTAGGAACCTTGCGCCTTCCGCCCATTTTTTCGTATGCCGCCCAATCTTTAAAATACTCCTAAAATGTTTGCGAAAAGACCCATTTATCTGAATTATTCCTCAATATCCTTTATTCTATGAGTATTAACCATTCACAATCTCAAAAGAACCTTAAAAGAAGCCCTTATTACGAACCTTGCGCCTTCCGCCCATTTTTTCGTATGCCGCCCAATCTTTAAAATACTCCTAAAATGTTTGCGAAAAGACCCATTTATCTGAGATATTCCTCAATATCCTTTATTCTATGAGTATTAACCATTCACAATCTCAAAAGAACCTTAAAAGAAGCCCTTATTAGGAACCTTCCGCCCATTTTTTCGTATGCCGCCCAATCTTTAAAATACTCCTAAAATGTTTGCGAAAAGACCCATTTATCTGAGATATTCTTTAATATCCTTTATTCTATGAGTATTAACCATTCACAATCTCAAAAGAACCTTAAAAGAAGCCCTTATTACGAACCTTGCGCCTTCCGCCCATTTTGTCGTATGCCGCCCAATCTTTAAAATACTCCTAAAATGTTTGCGAAAAGACCCATTTATCTGAATTATTCCTCAATATCCTTTATTCTATGAGTATTAACCATTCACAATCTCAAAAGAACCTTAAAAGAAGCCCTTATTAGGAACCTTGCGCCTTCCGCCCATTTTTTGTATGCCGCCCAATCTTTAAAATACTCCTAAAATGTTTGCGAAAAGACCCATTTATCTGAGATATTCCTCAATATCCTTTATTCTATGAGTATTAACCATTCACAATCTCAAAAGAACCTTAAAAGAAGCCCTTATAAGGAACCTTGCGCCTTCCGCCTATTTTTTCGTATGCTGCCCAATCTTTAAAATACTCCAAAAATGTTTGCAAAAAGACCCATTTATCTGAGATATTCCTCAATATCCTTTATTCTATGAGTATTAACCATTCACAATCTCAAAAGAACCTTAAAAGAAGCCCTTATTAGGAACCTTGCGCCTTCCGCCCATTTTTTCGTATGCCGCCCAATCTTTAAAATACTCCTAAAATGTTTGCAAAAAGACCCATTTATCATTATTATTTCTCAATATCCTTTATTCTATGAGTATTAACCATTCACAATCTCAAAAGAACCTTAAAAGAAGCCCTTATTACGAACCTTGCGCCTTCCGCCCATTTTTTTGTATGCCGCCCAATCTTTAAAATACTCCTAAAATGTTTGCGAAAAGACCCATTTATCTGAATTATTCCTCAATATCCTTTATTCTATGAGTATTAACCATTCACAATCTCAAAAGAACCTTAAAAGAAGCCCTTATTAGGAACCTTGCGCCTTCCGCCCATTTTTTGTATGCCGCCCAATCTTTAAAATATTCCTAAAATGTTTGCGAAAAGACCCATTTATCTGAGATATTCCTCAATATCCTTTATTCTATGAGTATTAACCATTCACAATCTCAAAAGAACCTTAAAAGAAGCCCTTATTAGAAACCTTCAGCCCATTTTTTCGTATGCCGCCCAATCTTTAAAATACTCCTAAAATGTTTGCGAAAAGACCCATTTATCTGAGATATTCTTTAATATCCTTTATTCTATGAGTATTAACCATTCACAATCTCAAAAGAACCTTAAAAGAAGCCCTTATTACGAACCTTGCGCCTTCCGCCCATTTTGTCGTATGCCGCCCAATCTTTAAAATACTCCTAAAATGTTTGCGAAAAGACCCATTTATCTGAGATATTCCTCAATATCCTTTATTCTATGAGTATTAACCATTCACAATCTCAAAAGAACCTTAAAAGAAGCCCTTATTACGAACCTTGCGCCTTCCGCCCATTTTGTCGTATGCCGCCCAATCTTTAAAATACTCCTAAAATGTTTGCGAAAAGACCCATTTATCTGAATTATTCCTCAATATCCTTTATTCTATGAGTATTAACCATTCACAATCTCAAAAGAACCTTAAAAGAAGCCCTTATTACGAACCTTGCGCCTTCCGCCCATTTTTTCGTATGCAGCCCAATCTTTAAAATACTCCTAAAATGTTTGCGAAAAGACCCATTTATCTGAGATATTCCTCAATATCCTTTATTCTATGAGTATTAACCATACACAATCTCAAAAGAACCTTAAAAGAAGCCCTTATTAGGAACCTTGCGCCTTTCGCCCATTTTTTCGTATGCCGCCCAATCTTTAAAATACTCCTAAAATGTTTGCGAAAAGACCCATTTATCTGAGTTATTCCTCAATATCCTTTATTCTATGAGTATTAACCATTCACAATCTCAAAAGAACCTAAAAAGAAGCCCTTATTAGGAACCTTGCGCCTTCGGCCCATTTTTTCATATGCCGCCCAATCTTTAAAATACTCCTAAAATGTTTGCAAAAAGACCCATTTATCTGAATTATTCCTCAATATCCTTTATTCTATGAGTATTAACCATTCACAATCTCAAAATAACCTTAAAAGAAGCCCTTATTAGGAACCTTGCGCCTTCCGCCCATTTTTTGTATGCCGCCCAATCTTTAAAATATTCCTAAAATGTTTGCTAAAAGACCCATTTATCTGAGATATTCCTCAATATCCTTTATTCTATGAGTATTAACCATTCACAATTTCAAAAGAACCTTAAAAGAAGCCCTTATTAGGAACCTTCCGCCCATTTTGTCGTATGCCGCCCAATCTTTAAAATACTCCTAAAATGTTTGCGAAAAGACCCATTTATCTGAGATATTCCTCAATATCCTTTATTCTATGAGTATTAACCATTCACAATCTCAAAAGAACCTTAAAAGAAGCCCTTATTACGAACCTTGCGCCTTCCGCCTATTTTGTCGTATGCCGCCCAATCTTTAAAATACTCCTAAAATGTTTGCGAAAAGACCCATTTATCTGAATTATTCCTCAATATCCTTTATTCTATGAGTATTAACCATTCACAATCTCAAAAGAACCTTAAAAGAAGCCCTTATTACGAACCTTGCGCCTTCCGCCCATTTTTTCGTATGCCGCCCAATCTTTAAAATACTCCTAAAATGTTTGCGAAAAGACCCATTTATCTGAGATATTCTTTAATATCCTTTATTCTATGAGTATTAACCATTCACAATCTCAAAAGAACCTTAAAAGAAGCCCTTATTAGGAACCTTGCGCCTTCCGCCCATTTTTTCGTATGCCGCCCAATCTTTAAAATACTCCTAAAATGTTTGCGAAAAGACCCATTTATCTGAGATATTCCTCAATATCCTTTATTCTATGAGTATTAACCATTCACAATCTCAAAAGAACCTTAAAAGAAGCCCTTATTAGGAACCTTGCGCCTTTCGCCCATTTTTTCGTATGCCGCCCAATCTTTAAAATACTCCTAAAATGTTTGCGAAAAGACCCATTTATCTGAGTTATTCCTCAATATCCTTTATTCTATGAGTATTAACCATTCACAATCTCAAAAGAACCTAAAAAGAAGCCCTTATTAGGAACCTTGCGCCTTCGGCCCATTTTTTCATATGCCGCCCAATCTTTAAAATACTCCTAAAATGTTTGCAAAAAGACCCATTTATCTGAGATATTCCTCAATATCCTTTATTCTATGAGTATTAACCATTCACAATCTCAAAAGAACCTTAAAAGAAGCCCTTATTAGGAACCTTGCGCCTTCCGCCCATTTTTTCGTATGCCGCCCAATCTTTAAAATACTCCTAAAATGTTTGCAAAAAGACCCATTTATCATTATTATTTCTCAATATCCTTTATTCTATGAGTATTAACCATTCACAATCTCAAAAGAACCTTAAAAGAAGCCCTTATTAGGAACCTTGCGCCTTCCGCCCATTTTTTCGTATGCCGCCCAATCTTTAAAATACTCCTAAAATGTTTGCGAAAAGACCCATTTATCTGAGTTATTCCTCAATATCCTTTATTCTATGAGTATTAACCATTCACAATCTCAAAAGAACCTAAAAAGAAGCCCTTATTAGGAACCTTGCGCCTTCGGCCCATTTTTTCATATGCCGCCCAATCTTTAAAATACTCCTAAAATGTTTGCAAAAAGACCCATTTATCTGAGATATTCCTCAATATCCTTTATTCTATGAGTATTAACCATTCACAATCTCAAAAGAACCTTAAAAGAAGCCCTTATTAGGAACCTTGCGCCTTCCGCCCATTTTTTCGTATGCCGCCCAATCTTTAAAATACTCCTAAAATGTTTGCAAAAAGACCCATTTATCATTATTATTTCTCAATATCCTTTATTCTATGAGTATTAACCATTCACAATCTCAAAAGAACCTTAAAAGAAGCCCTTATTAGGAACCTTGCGCCTTCCGCCCATTTTTTTGTATGCCGCCCAATCTTTAAAATACTCCTAAAATGTTTGCGAAAAGACCCATTTATCTGAATTATTCCTCAATATCCTTTATTCTATGAGTATTAACCATTCACAATCTCAAAAGAACCTTAAAAGAAGCCCTTATTAGGAACCTTGCGCCTTCCGCCCATTTTTTGTATGCCGCCCAATCTTTAAAATATTCCTAAAATGTTTGCGAAAAGACCCATTTATCTGAGATATTCCTCAATATCCTTTATTCTATGAGTATTAACCATTCACAATCTCAAAAGAACCTTAAAAGAAGCCCTTATTACGAACCTTGCGCCTTCCGCCCATTTTGTCGTATGCCGCCCAATCTTTAAAATACTCCTAAAATGTTTGCGAAAAGACCCATTTATCTGAATTATTCCTCAATATCCTTTATTCTATGAGTATTAACCATTCACAATCTCAAAAGAACCTTAAAAGAAGCCCTTATTACGAACCTTGCGCCTTCCGCCCATTTTTTCGTATGCCGCCCAATCTTTAAAATACTCCTAAAATGTTTGCGAAAAGACCCATTTATCTGAGATATTCTTTAATATCCTTTATTCTATGAGTATTAACCATTCACAATCTCAAAAGAACCTTAAAAGAAGCCCTTATTAGGAACCTTGCGCCTTCCGCCCATTTTTTCGTATGCAGCCCAATCTTTAAAATACTCCTAAAATGTTTGCGAAAAGACCCATTTATCTGAGATATTCCTCAATATCCTTTATTCTATGAGTATTAACCATACACAATCTCAAAAGAACCTTAAAAGAAGCCCTTATTAGGAACCTTGCGCCTTTCGCCCCATTTTTTCGTATGCCGCCCAATCTTTAAAATACTCCTAAAATGTTTGCGAAAAGACCCATTTATCTGAGTTATTCCTCAATATCCTTTATTCTATGAGTATTAACCATTCACAATCTCAAAAGAACCTAAAAAGAAGCCCTTATTAGGAACCTTGCGCCTTCGGCCCATTTTTCATATGCCGCCCAATCTTTAAAATACTCCTAAAATGTTTGCAAAAAGACCCATTTATCTGAATTATTCCTCAATATCCTTTATTCTATGAGTATTAACCATTCACAATCTCAAATAACCTTAAAAGAAGCCCTTATTAGGAACCTTGCGCCTTCCGCCCATTTTTTGTATGCCGCCCAATCTTTAAAATATTCCTAAAATGTTTGCTAAAAGACCCATTTATCTGAGATATTCCTCAATATCCTTTATTCTATGAGTATTAACCATTCACAATTTCAAAAGAACCTTAAAAGAAGCCCTTATTAGGAACCTTCCGCCCATTTTGTCGTATGCCGCCCAATCTTTAAAATACTCCTAAAATGTTTGCGAAAAGACCCATTTATCTGAGATATTCCTCAATATCCTTTATTCTATGAGTATTAACCATTCACAATCTCAAAAGAACCTTAAAAGAAGCCCTTATTACGAACCTTGCGCCTTCCGCCTATTTTGTCGTATGCCGCCCAATCTTTAAAATACTCCTAAAATGTTTGCGAAAAGACCCATTTATCTGAATTATTCCTCAATATCCTTTATTCTATGAGTATTAACCATTCACAATCTCAAAAGAACCTTAAAAGAAGCCCTTATTACGAACCTTGCGCCTTCCGCCCATTTTTTGGTATGCCGCCCAATCTTTAAAATACTCCTAAAATGTTTGCGAAAAGACCCATTTATCTGAGATATTCTTTAATATCCTTTATTCTATGAGTATTAACCATTCACAATCTCAAAAGAACCTTAAAAGAAGCCCTTATTAGGAACCTTGCGCCTTCCGCCCATTTTTCGTATGCCGCCCAATCTTTAAAATACTCCTAAAATGTTTGCGAAAAGACCCATTTATCTGAGATATTCCTCAATATCCTTTATTCTATGAGTATTAACCATTCACAATCTCAAAAGAACCTTAAAAGAAGCCCTTATTAGGAACCTTGCGCCTGTTCGCCCATTTTTCGTATGCCGCCCAATCTTTAAAATACTCCTAAAATGTTTGCGAAAAGACCCATTTATCTGAGTTATTCCTCAATATCCTTTATTCTATGAGTATTAACCATTCACAATCTCAAAAGAACCTAAAAAGAAGCCCTTATTAGGAACCTTGCGCCTTCGGCCCATTTTTTCATATGCCGCCCAATCTTTAAAATACTCCTAAAATGTTTGCAAAAAGACCCATTTATCTGAGATATTCCTCAATATCCTTTATTCTATGAGTATTAACCATTCACAATCTCAAAAGAACCTTAAAAGAAGCCCTTATTAGGAACCTTGCGCCTTCCGCCCATTTTTTCGTATGCCGCCCAATCTTTAAAATACTCCTAAAATGTTTGCAAAAAGACCCATTTATCATTATTATTTCTCAATATCCTTTATTCTATGAGTATTAACCATTCACAATCTCAAAAGAACCTTAAAAGAAGCCCTTATTAGGAACCTTGCGCCTTCCGCCCATTTTTTCGTATGCCGCCCAATCTTTAAAATACTTCTAAAATGTTTGCGAAAAGACCCATTTATCTGAGTTATTCCTCAATATCCTTTATTCTATGAGTATTAACCATTCACAATCTCAAAAGAACCTAAAAAGAAGCCCTTATTAGGAACCTTGCGCCTTCGGCCCATTTTTTCATATGCCGCCCAATCTTTAAAATACTCCTAAAATGTTTGCGAAAAGACCCATTTATCTGAATTATTCCTCAATATCCTTTATTCTATGAGTATTAACCATTCACAATCTCAAAAGAACCTTAAAAGAAGCCCTTATTACGAACCTTGCGCCTTCCGCCCATTTTTTGGTATGCCGCCCAATCTTTAAAATACTCCTAAAATGTTTGCGAAAAGACCCATTTATCTGAGATATTCTTTAATATCCTTTATTCTATGAGTATTAACCATTCACAATCTCAAAAGAACCTTAAAAGAAGCCCTTATTAGGAACCTTGCGCCTTCCGCCCATTTTTTCGTATGCCGCCCAATCTTTAAAATACTCCTAAAATGTTTGCGAAAAGACCCATTTATCTGAGATATTCCTCAATATCCTTTATTCTATGAGTAGTAACCATTCACAATCTCAAAAGAACCTTAAAAGAAGCCCTTATTAGGAACCTTGCGCCTTTCGCCCATTTTTTCGTATGCCGCCCAATCTTTAAAATACTCCTAAAATGTTTGCGAAAAGACCCATTTATCTGAGTTATTCCTCAATATCCTTTATTCTATGAGTATTAACCATTCACAATCTCAAAAGAACCTAAAAAGAAGCCCTTATTAGGAACCTTGCGCCTTCGGCCCATTTTTTCATATGCCGCCCAATCTTTAAAATACTCCTAAAATGTTTGCAAAAAGACCCATTTATCTGAGATATTCCTCAATATCCTTTATTCTATGAGTATTAACCATTCACAATCTCAAAAGAACCTTAAAAGAAGCCCTTATTAGGAACCTTGCGCCTTCCGCCCATTTTTTCGTATGCCGCCCAATCTTTAAAATACTCCTAAAATGTTTGCAAAAAGACCCATTTATCATTATTATTTCTCAATATCCTTTATTCTATGAGTATTAACCATTCACAATCTCAAAAGAACCTTAAAAGAAGCCCTTATTAGGAACCTTGCGCCTTCCGCCCATTTTTTCGTATGCCGCCCAATCTTTAAAATACTCCTAAAATGTTTGCGAAAAGACCCATTTATCTGAGTTATTCCTCAATATCCTTTATTCTATGAGTATTAACCATTCACAATCTCAAAAGAACCTAAAAAGAAGCCCTTATTAGGAACCTTGCGCCTTCGGCCCATTTTTTCATATGCCGCCCAATCTTTAAAATACTCCTAAAATGTTTGCGAAAAGACCCATTTATCTGAATTATTCCTCAATATCCTTTATTCTATGAGTATTAACCATTCACAATCTCAAAAGAACCTTAAAAGAAGCCCTTATTACGAACCTTGCGCCTTCCGCCCATTTTTTGGTATGCCGCCCAATCTTTAAAATACTCCTAAAATGTTTGCGAAAAGACCCATTTATCTGAGATATTCTTTAATATCCTTTATTCTATGAGTATTAACCATTCACAATCTCAAAAGAACCTTAAAAGAAGCCCTTATTAGGAACCTTGCGCCTTCCGCCCATTTTTTCGTATGCCGCCCAATCTTTAAAATACTCCTAAAATGTTTGCGAAAAGACCCATTTATCTGAGATATTCCTCAATATCCTTTATTCTATGAGTATTAACCATTCACAATCTCAAAAGAACCTTAAAAGAAGCCCTTATTAGGAACCTTGCGCCTTTCGCCCATTTTTTCGTATGCCGCCCAATCTTTAAAATACTCCTAAAATGTTTGCGAAAAGACCCATTTATCTGAGTTATTCCTCAATATCCTTTATTCTATGAGTATTAACCATTCACAATCTCAAAAGAACCTAAAAAGAAGCCCTTATTAGGAACCTTGCGCCTTCGGCCCATTTTTTCATATGCCGCCCAATCTTTAAAATACTCCTAAAATGTTTGCAAAAAGACCCATTTATCTGAGATATTCCTCAATATCCTTTATTCTATGAGTATTAACCATTCACAATCTCAAAAGAACCTTAAAAGAAGCCCTTATTAGGAACCTTGCGCCTTCCGCCCATTTTTTCGTATGCCGCCCAATCTTTAAAATACTCCTAAAATGTTTGCAAAAAGACCCATTTATCATTATTATTTCTCAATATCCTTTATTCTATGAGTATTAACCATTCACAATCTCAAAAGAACCTTAAAAGAAGCCCTTATTAGGAACCTTGCGCCTTCCGCCCATTTTTTCGTATGCCGCCCAATCTTTAAAATACTCCTAAAATGTTTGCGAAAAGACCCATTTATCTGAGTTATTCCTCAATATCCTTTATTCTATGAGTATTAACCATTCACAATCTCAAAAGAACCTAAAAAGAAGCCCTTATTAGGAACCTTGCGCCTTCGGCCCATTTTTTCATATGCCGCCCAATCTTTAAAATACTCCTAAAATGTTTGCAAAAAGACCCATTTATCTGAGATATTCCTCAATATCCTTTATTCTATGAGTATTAACCATTCACAATCTCAAAAGAACCTTAAAAGAAGCCCTTATTAGGAACCTTGAGCCTTCCGCCCATTTTTTCGTATGCCGCCCAATCTTTAAAATACTCCTAAAATGTTTGCAAAAAGACCCATTTATCATTATTATTTCTCAATATCCTTTATTCTATGAGTATTAACCATTCACAATCTCAAAAGAACCTTAAAAGAAGCCCTTATTAGGAACCTTGCGCCTTCCGCCCATTTTTTCGTATGCCGCCCAATCTTTAAAATACTCCTAAAATGTTTGCAAAAAGACCCATTTATCTGAATTATTCCTCAATATCCTTTATTCTATGAGTATTAACCATTCACAATC